>JASUUH010000014.1:0-600000 GCA_030449925.1 Citropsis articulata | reverse complement strand
TTGAAAGGTAAATTCCCAAGTCAACGGTTTAATCTAAGCGGTCGTAAAGCAAGTACCGAGTTCACCACGACATGGAGAGGTCAAAGCTATCATGACCTTGCGAAAAGGGAAAGAAGTCGATAACAAAGTGGAGATGCCAAAATCAACTCAGATTGTACCTGTGAATACTGAGAACCCATCACCAGAGGAGAAAGAAGAAACCAACCCACGAGAGTATGTTCCTAAAGCTCCATTTCCTCAGGGGTTAACTAAAGGGAAAAAGGAAAAATCCACAGGTGAGATTTTTGAAATCTTCAAACAGGTAAGTGTTAACATCCCTTTACTTGATGCGATAAAACAAGTGCCATCTTATGCCAAGTTTCTTAAAGATCTTTGCACTAAAAAGAGAAATATTCATGTTCAGAAAAAGGCCTTTTTAACAAAAAATGTTAGTTCTATACTCCAACATAAAATGCCTCTAAAATACAAAGATCCAAGCTCCCCCACTATCTCATGTAGTATAGGGAACCACATAATTGAGAATGCTTTGTTGGATTTAGGGGCTAGTGTAAATCTGTTACCTTACTCTGTATTTGTGAAACTTGGACTGGGAGAATTACACCCAACTCTAGTGGTGTTACAGCTTGCAGATCGGTCCACAAAAATACCTCGTGGTATTGTGGAGGACGTGCTTATTTAGGTAGACAAGTTTTATTTTCCTGTTGATTTCATTGTAATTGACACTCGGCGATGCAGTTCAAGGAAGCACATCCCCATTATCCTAGGCCGACCTTTCTTGGCAACTGCTGATGCTCACATTCAATGCATGACTGAAAATATGCAATTGTCATTTGGCAATATGACCATGGAACTCAATATCTTCAACATTGCCAAACAACCTCACAATGCAGATGATGGAATTGTTGATGTGGATTTAATAGAAACATTAGTTGATAATAATTTTCTGTCAAATTTTAGTGATGATCCTTTACAAACATGTTTAACTCACTTCGGTTTGGATTTTGATGTTGACAGATCAATCAATAAGGTCAACGCCCTGCTTGACTCAGCACCATCTATGGACACAAATAAATAGAAGTCAAGAGCTGAACAACTAGTGCCATCAGAGAAAAAACTCAACCCATCATCAGAATCACCACCAAAACTCGAGCTCAAGCCATTACCCAACACTTTGGAATACACATTCTTGGGAGAAGAAAATACTTTGCCAGTAATCATCTCTTCCTCCTTTAATGACGAACAAAAAGGTAAGTTGTTGGAAGTTTTAAAAGAGCACAAAAGAGCATTTGGATGGACCATAGCAGACATAAAAGGTATAAACCCAGTAGACTGCATGCATTACATTCACCTTGATGAAAATGCTAGACCTACTAGGAAAATGCAACGTCGGTTAAATCCTAACATGAAAGAGGTTGTTCGCACTGAAGTCCTTAAGCTATTAGATGCAGGTATTATTTAACCCATTTCTAATAGTTCATGGGTCAGTCCTGTGTAAGTTGTCCCCAAAAAGTCAGGAGTCACAGTAGTTACCAGTGCTAATAATGAATTAGTGCCCACTAGAGTAACTACAGGATGGGGTGTATGCATTGATTATAGGAAGTTGAATTCTGTTACACGTAAAAACCATTTTCCTTTACCATTTATCAATCAAATGCTTGATAGATTAGCATGTCATGAATTTTATTAGTTTCTAGATGGGTACTCAGGATATAATCAGATTCCCATATCACCAAAAGATCAAGAGAAGACTACCTTCACTTGCCCTTTTGGTACTTTTATATATAGGAGAATGCCATTTGGATTATGTAATGCACCTGCTACATTTCAACGATGCATGTTGAGCATTTTTTCTGATATGGTTAAACGATTCCTTGAGGTCTTTATAGATGATTTTTCTGTTTTTGGTGATACATTTGATCAATGTTTACATCATCTAACACTAGTTTTACAGAGATGTATCGAGAAAAATTTAGTCTTGAATTGGGAGAAATGTCATTTTATGGTAAAACAAGGTATTGTTCTCGGTCACATCATTTCAAGTAAAGGTATTGAGGTTGATAAAGCCAAGGTGGATCTCATTTCCAATCTTCCTTCACCTAAAACAGTCAGAGAAGTAAGATCTTTCCTTGGGCATGCTGGTTTTTATAGACGTTTCATTAAAGGTTTTAGCAAAGTTTATAGACCCTTATGCAATCTACTTGCTAAGGATGTATCTTTTGTCTTTGATGATTCATGTCTTGTGGCATTTGAAAAGCTAAAGCAGTTGTTGACATCATCACCCATCATTCAGCCCCCAAATTGAAATTTACCTTTTGAGCTTATGTGTGATGCATCTGATTATGCAGTAGAAGCAGTATTAGGATAAAGAGTTGATCGAGTTCCCCATGTGATTTACTATGCTAGTATGACATTGAATGATGCACAGTTGAATTATTCAACTACTGAAAAAGAAATGTTAACAGTAGTGTTTGCACTAGAGAAATTTCGATCTTATCTTATTGGTTGTAAAATAATTATATTCATAGATCATGTTGCTCTTAAATATCTTCTCACAAAGAAAGATGCAAAAGCCAGACTAATTCATTGGGTGTTACTTTTGCAGGAATTTTGACTTAGAATTCAAGGATAAGAAAGGAATAGAAAATGTTGTGGCTGACCATATTTCTCATCTCCATTTTAACACAACTATAGAACCATTACCCTTGAATGAGTCATTTCCAGATGAACAATTAATTAGTGTGGAAGTAGTACCATGGCATGCTGATATTGTTAATTATCTTGTTATAGGTCAACTTCCAGAGCATTGGACTAAGCAGGACAAGGCCAAATTCTTTGCAGAAATAAAGAATTTCTTTTGGGATGATCCTTATTTATTTAAATATTGTGCAGATCAAATTATTAGGCGATGTGTCCCAGAAAATGAATTTCAAAACATTCTTTCATTCTGCCACGAACAAGCTTGTCGAGGCCATTTCAGGGCTAAGAAAACAGCTAATAAAATTTTACAATGTGGCTTCTATTGGCCAACTATATTTCGCGATACTTACACCTTTTGTTCTTCGTGGAATAGGTGTCAACGAATGAGGAGCATAACACGAAGAAATATGATGCCACTAAACCCAATTTTAGTGGTTGAAATTTTCACGACGGGTATCGATTTCATGACCCTTTCCTCCATCTGGCCATCAATACATATTGGTGGTGACTATGTTTCAAACTGCAGAGAGGCAATTCCGCAGGTGACCAACGATCACAAAGAAGGATAAGATTTTAAAAGCAATATTGTTTCACGCCGATTTCCTCGAGCAATAATCACTTGGTGCCCACTAATAAATCCTTCAAAGCACTTTTGACAAAGTACTCCATCACCCATAAAGTGGCAACCCCATATCATCCGCAAACCAAGGGCTGTTTGAGATCTCCAATCGAGAAATAAAGCATTTTAGAAAAGACGGTGAGGCCCGGGTAAAAGATTGGTCGCCGAGGCTTCACGATGCATTAGGCATATAGAACAACTTTCAAAACTCCAATCGGATGTCACCCACTGTGCTAGTGTATGGAAAAGCTTGCCACCCACCTGGAACTCGAGCATCGTATCGGGCCATCAAGAAATTCAATTTGACATGCAAGAAGTCGGCTGAAAGAAGATTACAACCGCGTAACTTGAAGAAATTAAGAACGACGTATGAAAATGCCAAGATTAACAAGCAACTAATGAAAGTCTTTAACGACAAGCAAATTATGAGAAAATCTTTCACCCAGTCGTAAAGTGCTTTTATTCAATTTCGCCGCACCTATTTCCAAGTGTAAGTTACGCTCGATGGTCCGGCCCTTTTATTGTTCACACTGCTTTTCCCATACGGGCAATTGAAATTAAGGATCCAAAGAACTAAGGCCACTTTTAAAGTTAATGGTCAAAGATTAAAGTCATATCTAGAGTACCAACCACATGGAGAGGATAGCGAAGTAAATCTGAGTGACCCACCAAGTTTAAATTGAGGCTTTTTCTTTTCCCTGATTTAATTTGATTTATTTCTTTTCTTTCTTTTTATTATTCTTTTGCTGATTGAAATTATTTTTGTGTAAGTGTTTGTTTATCCATTATAGTTTTCTCTTATCATTTTAATCATGAGACAATACCTCTTGTACATGCTTAGAACATTTCAACCTATCCAAACTCATCTCGTAAAATAAATACAATTTTGTAAAACATCTCGATTGGGTTCGCAACCACCAAAGTTAGTCCATGTTGAGGATTTAGAAAGACAACTCGTAGATATTGATAAGTATCTACAACACCCACTGGAGCTGAGGTAAATTCAATAAGAGGACGATTTTAGTTTGTTTTGTGTTTTTAATTTATTTCTCGTTGTGTGTTTTAGCTTTGGCTTTGTGTGTTTAAGTTTGTCACCCCTTGAAGTGGTGGATAACTGATCCGTGACAATCAAGTCGGTTACTTCAATTTCCCATAATAACCGATATTCCGAGACTAAGGCATGGACAGAGATTTAGATTTTAGCAAAGCTTCACAAACGATTCCTTCGCTTCCTCGTAATGCACTCCTTTCAATCTATAAAGCCCGATCCAACGCATGTGATTGCTTATAAAGAATGACATACCGCCGACATCCGCCGGTTAATCGAGGCCAAAGCACGCTAAAGTGTGAGTTGCCTCCAAATTTATTGCATACATGCCTGGTTGTGGTAAAGGAAATTATGCGAGAAAACGACGAGCTCAAGACTTTCGTTGCTTGTCATAAGTGTGCCGTAACGATATGCAATAAAAACCATGTTCTTTAGAATGGTGTCTCGATAATGTGGAAGATAAGATTAAATTCATTGTGATGGCTTGAATAAAGAGTCATCGATAATATCCTTTGTCTTTTGAAACGCATCCCGGATACGCATAAAGAGCGATTCTCCAATTACGGCCATTATTCGAGAAAGAACGCACGATACAGCCCTGAATCGACTATAAACGACTTCGCTTGCCGCTTTGTAAGAAAACCGGACGGAAGCCTATCTCGACCCATAGAGGGTATGCCTGCCGCTTCGGACGAAACCAGAGGAAGATGTGAGCCACAACGCAACTACCGTGAATATCCTTTACATCGTTGTTTTATTTCATCGTTGTTTTACCATTCACATTATTGCCTAATAATTTTTGTTATCATTGTTTGCTTTTTCCTTTTATCGCTTTTTTTACTCGAGCCATGTGCCTTACGTGCTAATTGACACCGACATAATGCCTCATACATACCGTGACCCATTGTCACCAAGGTTCTTAAATATAATTTTTCACAGCACTCACAAATTGTTTTTGAGCAAGATCCTAATGGCAGCTACTCCTCAAGAAACAATTCAAGAACATTTGTGTGCTCTTCGATTTAACTATGGCAAACATAAAGAGTTTGAGGCAAGCATAGATCTTGGTCAAGAATAAGCAGAGAAAACTGCACTTGGTGTAGGGAGGTGACCGAGGGTTATCCAAAATGGTCTCGTGTCGCTATGTCGTAGGAGCCAAGTGTTAGGCATCATACCAACAAACCTAAAACCAATGTTTGTCTAACTCATCAACTGAGAAGAGTTAGTCATCCTGTATGCAAGAAAGAATAACTGAAATGTTAAATCATGCCGATGCTTTTATTTTTCTTCCAGGAGATCTTGCAACTCTAGAGGCACTAATCACATTAGCATCTTGGGCCCATCTGAACATCCACCAGAAACCCATCGGTTTGTTAAATGTCAATAATTTTTATGATGGCTTTATCGTATTTCTTAACCATGCAATAAAAAATTATTTCATTCCTTCCTCAGTTAAAAAAGTCTTTATTTGTCCACATACTGCTAATGAGCTACTTGATCTGTTACAAGCTTATCAATCAGAGACAGATCTCAGACTATTGTGTTGGAGTGTTCAAATAATGATGGTAACAGTAGCCGCAGTAAGAAGTACAAATTAGATTTAACTCTCCGCTTGTAAATATTTTCTTCTGTGTTGCACTACCCAGGTGATGTCTTCTAAACTCTACTTCTTTCCTTTCAAACATTGAGGACAATGTTTCATTCAGGTTGGGGGGAGGGAATAGTTGACAATTGTGGAATGTTGGTTAAGTTTTTACTAATTTTTGTTGTAGAACTAACCGTGGCTAACTTTTTAAGTAGAAGATGACTGAATATAGAATGTAGTTACTCTAGAAACGCATCTTCTTAGTTTGAAAGTTAAAAAAAAAAAAAATTTCAAAAGGGCATTTTTCTAACTTTTTCTTTTTGACTTCTCCTTTATAAATATACATTTTCAAGTTTTTTTTAGTCGAAGATGGCTGAATATGGAGTGTAGTGACTCTAGAAACGCATCTTCTTAGTAAAAAAAAAAAATTTCAGACATTTTTCTTTTCTATCAGCTAATTAATTTTTCTGCATCGTTTTTTTTCACTTTTCTACATGTATGTTTAGAATAGGTTGGGGGGTAGAATTTCGTAAAAAAAAAATTTGTAATTTTGTGTGAGTTTTCGATATTGGATGATATAATGACTTTCGAATTTGAGTATTTGTATTATCTTTGGTCTTGAGTGATGTTACACCATGTTTGCTATTCTACATGTTGATGTTGGAGAAAAATATGAGTTGCTTGAAGGAATGCACATGTCATAATAAATTCCAAGTGAGTTTTTGAGCCTATTAATTTTTCTTGGAGAGTAACCCTTTTTGCCCATTCTTTATACAGCTTAGTAGTTTATTATTTTATACATGATCTCTAGATTTCCTTTGAGTCAACCCTTAAAAAAAAAGTGTGTTGTTGCATCTAAAGGCCCCCTAACTAGTAGATATGAAAGATTATTTAGAGCTCTAAGAGACGATAGAAGGCCATCTTTGGTCCGTTTGAGCCTTTCTAGCCATCCCTATTGTAAAATATCCATAGTTAGCCCTTTTGAGCCTTTAAAAAAAAAAAAATTTCTTTGTTAACTTATCATCCTGACCAACTCCAATTTGGAGTATTACCCGATATCATACAAGTTCCATCACCTATTCATGTTTGAGAAAAAGGATAAATAATTATTTTGTTCAACAAAGTTGTGCCATATAAAAAAAATCAAAAAAGAAAAAAAAAGAAAAAAAGAAAAGATATACAATAGCAATAAATAAGCAAAATGCATCTTGTAATTTTCAAAATTTCTTGAACTTTTTCTCAAACATATATATTTTGTTTCCCTATTTTCCTTTCTTTGTTAGCCATGTCCCTAGCCTACGTTACGTCCTAATAAAAGTCCTTTTTTTATTTTAGAGAACTATAGTCTGATGTAAAAGCTAGTTATATGGGCTATTAAGATATAATGATGCATTAAATAAAAAAAAATAATATTGGGTTGACTAGTATTTTGTTTGAGATCGTATTATTTCTAAGTTATGGGCATATTTCTTTCATCTTGGTGAGAGAGTGTGATATTTCTATGTTATTTTCTCTCAATTCACCATTCATTGTAGTGACAATTTTTATTGGGTTTAATTTCTTTGTGAGAGTGTCACTACTATCGGTGAGATTTTGGGGTTTGACATGTCATTCTTAAAAGTGGCCTGATTACTATAGTCTGCTAGACTGATGTATGTGGATTGTTGATGTGATTGTGATATTTCTTTAGACTGGAGATAATGCTTGTACTTTTATTTGATTGCTATCATTAATCTGATTGAAAAAACATGTGTGTTTTAAAAAAAAAAATTGGTTTTGAATTTTATCTTCGCTTTATTTGCTAGGGACTAGCAATAAGCTGGTTGGGGGGTGTGTTGAGTGTTAGAAAGTACATATTTATAAAGGAGAAAATCATCATTTTACACTTCAAGTCTCGCTAACATTGCTACTTTTATTTATTCAAGTATTTTGTTATTTAATTATGTGTGTTTCATTATAATTAGGTATTTTATGTATTTTAGGGGCATCACGATCGTTTCACAATGAACGAGTGATCAGACAGCAAAACGGACGTCACAATTGAACTCAGGACAGTCGAAAACCTTAGGAGGAGCATAAAAGGAAAAATGTTACTGTTAACATATACGGTACTGTTCATACGTACGATACTGTACAAATAGTGTTACTGTGCAAACCGTGGTCAAACCGTGTGTACTGTACAAACCGTGGTCAAACCGTGTGTACTGTGCAAATAGTATTACTGTTGATTGTTGACAGTTGACTGACGACGTGGCGTAATCCTGAGCGTCCGAACTGTTTTTAATCCGATGGTCATGATTCACTCAATGTATCTATAAAAGGGGGGCTCCTTCCCCCTAATTTGATATCCCTGAATTCATTTTTAAGCTTAGATTTCTGTAATTCCTTCTCCTTCTTGTATTTTCTATGTATTTTAATAAATTTCTATTTTACCCCTAGTTAAAAAATGAGTAGCTAATTTTCTTTTAAGCTTGGGTTGAAGGTGAAGTCTCAACATGTTCCATGGGCTTAATTTGGTAAATTTACTTTCTCTTCCCCTCTAATATTTGTGGTTGTTTTGACTTTTCATCGACAAATAATAATAGTCTTGTCTAGATACACCGTTAAACCGGCACACTAGTACAAGGTTATTATTATTTGGCACGATAAGCCCTTAGCACCATATTTATTTGAGCGTGGTTCATGAGGTGTGGAATCCCCCTTCATGATTTAATTGGTATTAATATGGAATATTTAGCCCATGGAGCATGTTGATGCAGATCCGGATACCCAAGTGTTTTATCTAAATAGTTTCCAGTTTCAATTTATTCCTGCCATTTTAATTTAAATTTTAGATCACTTCCACCACAAATTCAACCACCCACTTAAGAAAATTAATTCTACATATAATTAAAATCAACCTCCTCGTGGGATCGACACTCGTCACCATTAATCTATTCTACAATAGATTCGTGCGCTTGCGAGTTCAATAAAATTTGCACAACAATATGCAGGGTGTTGGAAAATTTATATCGTCTAAAATGTACTTTGACACCCCAAACAATTCATTTCAGATGCGACTAAACATACTAGAGAGGTTAGATAAGCAAGAAGCAGAGTTGAGTGATCTGAAGAAGAAGATTAAAAAGCAACCTCGACATTCAGATGTTGGAAGCTAAAGCTTTTTGTTAGATGAGCAAACATTTGAAGATGAAGCTGAAGAAATGACTACTCGTAATGAGGACAAGGTATGATACAGATTGTTGTGCACAGTCAAGTTTAAAAAATAACTTCAACATTAGATTTTAGACAATTTTAGCCGTAGTTAAAACCGTAATAACAATATTTTTTTTGTTTGTTTTTTAGGCTTGTCAGTCAATCGACGTGACAAAGAATGGATCACCTGCAAAGAAGAAGCATGAAACATTGACATAGAGAAGGCAATCACCAAGGAAGAGAAATGAGTCTCCAAAGAAGCAAGTGACTGCTGATTGTCCTGAAGACAAACCAGAAAGTCCAAAGAAAAGGCAATCACCAAGGAAGAAGAATGAATCACCAAAGCAACAAGTGATTGTTGATTGTCCTAGAGACAAACTAGAAAGTCTTAAGAAAAGGCAATCACCAAGAAAGAATAAGAAATCACCAATGAAGCCTCACAAGAAACCAAGAATGACTCTTGATTGTCCAGGAGACAAACCATGCAGTCCAAAGAAGAAGACATCACCCAAAAAGCCTCAAGAGAAGCCACTGTTAAGAAGAAGAACAAGAAATTATCATACTATGCATATGAACCGGGTACTGGGCTTGTAATATTTGGAAATCTTTATGAAAAGAACTTGACTCAAATGGGTTATTATGTACCTTATTAGTTGGATGAAGAGGTACACAAGCATCCAACTAAAGCACATATTGGTCTCGATGAGTGTCTATTATTGATTTCAATGAAAGAGCTAGGAGAAAATCATATGCATCTATATATCGCGTAAGTCTACAAAATTATAATTACTAGTTTATTTTTATTTTTTAGTAATTATTGCTTCCTTTCTTTGTTTTCTTTTTTTTAGTGATATTTTTTATTGGCAACATTATCATTATTTCATCATCTTAATTGCATTAGGATGTTGCATGCACACAATGCGAATGATATAGTGGGCAAATCATTTGGGTTCATACACACAGGACTCGTATCATCAGCCTATGATAAGGATGCCTTTGCTACAAGGGTAAAAAGGGCACAATTTATTGCCGAACGGTTGAACAAAGCAAACATAGGGCAAATGGTTTTCATGCCATAGAACCCTAGGTACAATTCTATTTACTTTATATTGATGATCATTTACTAAAATTGATTCATAATTTTAGTTTCTTTGTGTAATAGTTTTCATTGGGTGTTGATTGTAATTGATATGACAACAAAGCAAGCATTTTATCTGGATTTTACGAACATCGATTTGTTGACAACAGTGACTTGAAAGACATAGTTACCAAGTATGGTGATATTGTGTTTCTAATATAATTTTATATATCATGTTTATTTACTAACTACATGTATTATAATGTAGTGGGATTTCAATGCATGTTAAAATGACTGGTAAAAAAAAGGTGAAACCACAGATCACAAAAGTTTTGGTAAGCAATCATGACTTTCTTTTTTCTTTAGATTATTGGCAGCGCATGACTTGTTAATATTTAATCACTTGAAAGAATTCATATGCTTATGTATTAATGATTATTCTGTTGATGATATAGTCCCCAAATCAACCTGGGAGTACTGAGTGTGGATAGTATGTGCTGAGGTTTATGAAAGACATAATTGCAGACCCGAGTTTACTTCTCCATGATGTAAGTACACATTCTTTCAGATGCATTGTATGATTACTTCACTTAATACCTTTAACTATATATAGTTTACTTTAGTCTTACATGTGATCATCATTTGACAGTTTAAAAGGAAATGTGAATACACTCAAAGATAGCTTTATAAAGTGCGACTCGAGTATGCTTCCTTTGTGTCTGAGCTAATAGTATGTGTTGGGATTGTATACTCTCTTAAAGCATATTAATTTATTTTCTGATTAATAAAATATTTGAGATATTTTTAAATTGCATAAATATATTGAAAAAGGTCCGTTTAATCATATTATATGTATTTATGTGATCATTATATGGATTCATGGAAGACATAAATACAAGTTATCTTATGATTAAATAAATTAAGTTCGCAGTTGATAAATAGAGTTGGGCACTCTATTTATGTTTAGACTGTAGTAAATTCATTGAATGATTTGTCTTAATCATGTATGAATTTACTGATGTAGTTTGACTACATTGAACTGGATCACATATGAGATTTAATTAACCTTGAAATGACTGTCAGACTTATTAAATCTTATAGGCATTGATTTTACTGTAATCTTAATCTTGAGTTAATTATGATTTCATGATTGTAATTGTTATGAGTATTGGAGTTATAGATTAACAATATAGAATTTGTATGAAACATCTCTTGATGGGTTTTCGGCACTTGATCATAGAATTCTCTGGCCAGAGTGTGTCAACATATTTAGTATGTTGAAAATGATCATTAGAGAAAACCAGTAAGTATCAAGGAACAAGATTTAATTAAATCGATTGGACAGTTAAGATATCGATTTAATTAACGATGTGATACAAAGGATTGAGCAGTAAAGAAATCAATGTGATTTGGGACAAATTATTATTCGAACATACAATTATGGAGGTCAGTTCCAATCTTATAGTGGAGTAGAGTTGGAATTAAATGATTAGGCTTGTTTAATTATAGGCTTAATTGTTGTAGCCACTATTGTATGTTCCCAAATGATCCCCGGGTTAGCTCATTTAATTGACTGCACCACTACTGGATTAATAAACAAGATAACTAGCAATTTGGGTCAAAAACATAATTATATTATTTAGTGGGAGGCTCCATTAATATGCTTATGTATAAGGGGCCTTATGTTATTTTACAACGTGGGGCCCCTATGGAAAAAAGCAAGTAACGTGACTTTTATTTTGGAGCCTAGGGTTTCACTAGAAGCAAATATAAAAGGGCTTATTTTCTCCCAAAGAAGATAGGGCAGCCACTTCATACAGATCAGAGAAAAAGATTTTTCTCTCTAATTTTGAGAGAATAATTTTCTCGTGCTAGTTGCTTTAGTGGTGATAAAGGCGCCCACACGTCAAGTGCAGATCAAACCTGAGTCATAACCTGGAAGATCATTGGTGACAGTATGAGCAGTGGAGTTGATGATGATATTGTTTGATAAAATCTAAGTGGCAGTGAATTTTGTATGCTGGTAGTGTTCCAGATGATAGTGAATCTTGATAAAGTCTAAGTGGTAGTGAATTTTGTATGCTGATATTGTTTGACAAAGTCTAAGTAGTAGTGAATCTTGATCAGCCTGGTAGTGTTTCAGATGATATATAGTGTTGTGATGTTTTTGTATGCTTGTAATAATCCGGATGGTAGTGTTGGGATGTAGATTTGTGATAATTGAATAGATGATGTTTTGGCAATGTTATGGTTATTTCAAGTGATGATTTAGTGATGTTTTGGTGATATTGTTGCGATAATTTGGATGTATTTATTTTATACATACTTTGATTTTTAAATTTCAATGGAATTTATAAAATTATAAAATAATAATATTAAAAATAATATTTAATAATATTATTATTTAAAATATTAAAAATTATTTTCTAATTTCAAAATATTAAAAATTATTTAAAATATTAATGTTATTTAAAATGTCAAAAATTTTCTAATTTAATAATATTATAAATTATTTTAATAATATTATTATTTTAAATAAATTCTAAGGTTCATGACACCATATTAGCATCATAAAGCTACGACAAATAATTACCCGCTATAGTTTAAATTGAATTCATAACATCCGCCAAAAGTTTTTTCACAATAAAACAAATTTACCACCAAAATATTAAAATGACATCGCTTTTGTTGTGACACATTTGTGATAGCTATAAGCTGACACATTTGTGATAGCTACATACTTCTGTGATAGATAAATTATTGTCACAGATTTATCACAAGGGCTATAATGACAAATAGAAACTCTGTCACAAAGAGGGTCGGATGACAAATATTCTCTGTCATGGTAGCTCATTTTTCTAGTAGTGTTAGTAATTTTTGTCTTATTGAATTCTCTTTTATTTTAATTGTTTTATTAGTTTAATTAGTTTAATTTCTTTTAAAAACCCAATTTGCTCAACTAGGTTAGAATAAATATTAATTTTACATTTAAATTAGATATTTCAATTTATAACAATCCTTATGGTTCGACCTCCTTACCACTATTCTATTTCTAGATTCGTGCGCTTGCGAGTTTATTAAAATTTTTTACAAGTTTTTGACGCCGTTATGGGGGATTGCGTCAGAAAGTCAGTTTAATATAGGTTAATTTGATTCTTCAACTAGTTATAATTTAGGTTGTCTTTTATTTTTTATTAAAAAAAGCACAATTGTTTTTTAAATTTAGAATTTTACTTTGAATTCATTGTTTGGTTGTTTGATTTCTTTTGGTTTAAATTCCATTTATTTTCATCACTGTTGTTTTTTTTTCCCCTTGTCTAGTTAGTTTATGAGTGTTTGAGAACGCGATTCAACAAATCATTTGGTTAAAAGAGAGTTTAGAATTGAAAGTAATCAAGCTAGTTCTTCTCAAGTGATGGATGACACAAATAGAATATTGCCAATACTTTCACCAATGCAAGGAGCGAAGACCCTTATGTTAGCCTACATGGCTATTAATATTGATTTTGATGATAACAAACTATATATATTTTTGGATAAATAAGTATTTACATATTGTGCTTTTATAACAAGAAAATGATTTTAATAAATATTGTTTGGAATTTCGGATTTGGACTTATTTGATAATATTTAAATTGATTTGGGCAATACTACAATTTCTATAAGTGTGGGCGATATCATAATTTCAAAAAGTTTTGGGATTCACAAAGTATTATTTAGAAATTCTGAAATTGGACTTATTTGTAAAGTTTCATAACTTTTTGGGTCATAATACAGTTATTGAAAGTTTTGGGGTAAAACTGTAATTTTGAAAAATAGTTCACTGTAGAAGCACTGTAGCAAGCGGCTAACCGGTTATGGCAAGCGGCTAGCCGGATAGTGAGCAGAATCTCTCCGGATGGAAAACGGCTATCCGGATTTGGTAAGCGGCTATCCGGTTACGGATCAGAAAGTTTCCAGAAAATAAACGGCTATCCGGTTATCGTAAGCGGCATGCCGAATATTCTGAAATTCAAATTTTTGCCTTAACGGTAACATTTAAGCTGCTAACCGGATTTGGGAAACAGTAAGCCAGTTATGACCAATAAGTGCATAACGGCTAGTTTTTGAGCTCCCTCCCACTATAAAAACTCAACCCTAAGAGAGATTTTGGTTGTAATTTCATTTCATCTTCTCATTTGTGAGTATTTGAGTAAGTGAAACACTTGAGTGAAGAGATTGAGTTAAAATGTCTTTGTTGTAAAGGTTTATTGACACCTTGAAGTCAATTGTAAGTTCATTAAGTCTTGGAAGGCTTGGATAGTGAAAACCTCAAGTTTGGATTGCTTGAAGGCGTGGACGTAGGCGAGGATTGCCGAACCACGTAAACTTTCGTGTGTTTGTTTCTCTTCTCTCTCACTCATTTATTATTGAACTGTTATTAAACTTATTGCTTTCATTTTTATTAAGGCATTAGATTGAATTGTTGTGTGGATTTGTTAGGATAATTTTTAAAACACCAATTCACTCCCCCTCTTGGGTTGCACACTTGTCTTCATTTGGTATCAGAGCAAGGTGCTCTTGTTTAGACTTAACCGTCTAGAGCTAAAGATTAATGGCAACCTATAATGATTCTACATTTAGGGAAGGACAGTCCGCCACTAGACCACCTTATTTTGATGGAAATGATTATCCGTATTGGAAAACTAGGATGAGAATTTACTTGCAAGCTTTAGATTACAAAATATGGGAAATTGTTAATGATGGTCCTTTCATGCCTTTAACTAAAAATGAAGTCGGAAAAGATATTCTAAAACCTTCACGGGAATGGAATGAATTGGAAAAGAGAAAAGCTTCTCTAAATTCCAAAGACGTGAATGCCTTGTTTTGTGCACTTGACAAAAAAGAGTTTCATAGAGTATCTAGCTATGAGAGTGCTCATGAAATTTAGAATAAACTTGAAGTCGTGTATGAAGGCACAAATCAAGTTAAAGAGTCTAAAATAAGTAGATACACTCGTCAATATGAATTGTTCTAAATGGAACAAAATTAAAGTGTGTATTCTATGTATACACGATTTACGGACATAGTGAATACCCTAGGAGCCCTAGGAAAAACTTTCTCAAATAGTGAGAAAGTAAAGAAAATCATTAGGTCACTTCCAAAAGAATGGAGACCTAAAAGAACTGCCATTGAGGAAGCCAAAGATTTAAATGTCTTGCCTATTGATGATTTAATTGGTTCTCTCATTTCATATGAAGAAGATTTGGCAGCTGAAAAAGGGCATGAAGAAAAGAAGAAAAGCATTGCTCTCAAAGCCTCTAAACGTGAAAGTGATGAGGAAAGCGAGATGGATGATGAGGAGTTTGCAATGTTGGCTAGAAGATTCAGAAAATTTTACAAGAAGACTAATGAGCAGAGAAAGTTTAGAAGTTACAAGAATAAAAAGGAGAAGAAAGAGCCAATCACTTGCTATGAATGCAAGAAGCCTGAACACCTACGATCGGAATGTCCTCTTCTCAACAAGCTCAAGAAGAAAGCTATGGTGGCTACATGGGATGATAGCGAAGAGGATACAAGTGATGATGAAGAGCAACAAGAGATGACAAATTTAGCTCTTATGACATTTGGAGAAGAGCCATGTGATGAACTTGATGAGGTAAATGAGCTTCCTTCATATGATGAATTACATGATGCTTTCAATGAGTTGCATGATGAATTGATGAAAATCGGCAAAAAGAATGTTTGCCTTAAAAAGAAGATGGTAGAGCTTAAAAATGGAAATAAATCATTTAGGACTAAAGTTACATACCTTGAGTTAGAAAATAAGACCCTACATGATAAGATTGCATTATTTGAAAACTCTAGTACTTCACATGAGCATTTAGAATCATATGTGAGTGACTTGAAAAATGAAAATGAAGTGCTTGGAAAGAAGAGTAATGAACTAAATGAGATTGTGCTAAAATTCACAAATGGGCAAAAGATGTTGGATAATTTGCTTAATTTACAAAAATGTGTGTTTGATAAAGGAGGAATTAGTTACAAGCCAAACTTAAAACAAAAATACTACAAAAGTTATTTTGTGAAGAGTAACTTCACTAAAGTGGTATGCCATTATTGTAATCAAGATGGTTATATGAAGAATAGATGTCTAGTAAAAAGAAATGCATATTATGGTATGAAATGTATTTGGGTTCCAAAGAGAACCATTGCTAACACTCAAGGACCCAAAAAGGTTTGGGTACCTAAGATTTGAGATTTTCTCTGCAGGGCTTGAAGAAGAAGAAGAATAAATGGTACTTAGATAGTGGTTGTTCAAGACACATGACAGGAAATTATTCTTGGTTTTCAAGCTTTACCAAGATTGAAAATGGTGAAGATGTATCATTTGGAGATAATTCAAAAGGAAAGATCATTAGTATTGGGAATGTCGGTAATGTATCCTCTACCCTTATTGAAAATGTATGTTTAGTTGAAAACTTGAAACACATTTTGCTTAGCATTAGTCAACTATGTGATAAGGGTTTTTAAGTGGTTTTTGATAAAACTAGATGTGTTATTGAGAATGCATGTGATGGAAAAGTTATGTTTGTAGGAAATAGATGTGTTAATGTTTATACCATTAATATAGATTGTGCATCTTCAAATGATAAATGCTTCTCCGCATTGCATGATGATGGTTGGTTGTGGCATAAAAGATTAGGTCATGCAAGCATGGATTTGATTTCAAAAATCATGAAAAATGATTTAGTTAAAGGTCTTCCAAAAATCAATTTTCAAAAAGATAGAATTTATGAAGCTTGCCAATTTGGAAAACAAATCAAAACTTCTTTCAAAAATAAGAAAAATATTTCTACTTCAAAACCTCTTCAATTGCTTCACATGATTTGTTTGGTCCATCTAGATATGCTAGTTTAAATGGCAAGTATTATGCTTTTGTAATTGTTGATGATTATTCTAGATACACATGGGTGTTGTTCTTAGCTAATAAGGATGATGCCTTTGATGCATTTAAAGTGTTTTGCAAAAAGGTTCAAAATGAAAAAGGTTATTCTATTTCTTATATTAGAAGTGATCATGGTGGAGAGTTTGAAAATTATGCTTTTGAGAACTTTTGTAATGATTTAGGCATTGAGCATCAATTTTCATCTCCTAAGACTCCTCAACAAAATGGAGTTGTAGAGAGAAAGAATAGGTCTATTCAAGAAATGACTAGGACCATGTTGAATGAAAACTCGTTGTCTAAATATTTTTGGGCCGAAGCTGTCAACACTGCTTGTTATGTGTTGAATCGTGTGTTAATTAGACCTAATCTTAATAAAACTCCATATGAGCTTTGGAAAGATAGAAAATCAAACATTGGTTATTTCAAAGTTTTTCGATGCAAATGTTTTGTCTTGAACACAAAAGATAATCTTGGTAAATTTGATCCAAAATCTGATGTTTGTATTTTTCTCGGTTATTCAAACATAAGCAAGGCTTATAGAGTATATAATAAAAGAACCTTGGTTGTGGAAGAATCAATGCATGTTATTTTTTATGAGTCCAACCCTTCCTCTGCAGAGAAAGAAGTTGTTAATGATGATACAGATGGAGAGTTACAAGAAGGATCATCAAAGGATGAACAAGAAAATGCACCACAAGAAAATCAAGAGGATGATCAAGAAGAGCAAAGAAATACGGAGCAACAAGAAGGTATTTTTCAAACACTCCCCAAGGAGTGGATGTATGTCTCTTCTCATCCTAAGGATGTCATTTTAAGAGATCCATCTAGGGGTGTTACAACTAGATCATCACTTAGGAACACATGTGAGCATGCTGCATTCATTTCTCAAATTGAACCAAAATCCTTTGCGGATGCGGAAAATGATGAGTCTTGGATTATGGTAATGCAAGAGGAGTTGAATCAATTTGAGAGAAACAATGTGTGGGAATTAGTCCCTAATCCGGAACATCAATCCATTATAGGTACTAAATGGGTATTTAGAAACAAAATGGATGAATCCGGTGTGGTTGTAAGAAATAAAGCTAGATTAGTGGCTCAAGGTTACCATCAAGAAGAAGGAATTGATTTTGATGAAACATTTGCACCTGTAGCTAGATTAGAATCCATTAAGATGTTGTTAGCATATGCATGTCATAAAGATTTCATTCTATTCCAAATGCATGTCAAAAGTGCTTTCTTCAATGGTTATATTATGGAAGAAGTGTATGTGAAACAACCTCCTGGTTTTGAAAATGAAAAATTCCAAATCATGTGTATAAGTTGTCTAAGGCTTTGTATGGACTG
Source organism: Citropsis articulata (assembly GCA_030449925.1). NCBI lineage: Eukaryota > Viridiplantae > Streptophyta > Magnoliopsida > Sapindales > Rutaceae > Citropsis > Citropsis articulata. The sequence continues at coordinate 581,506 of JASUUH010000014.1, read as the reverse complement.
AAACAAGCACCTAGAGCATGGTATGATAGGCTTAAGAATTTCTTATTGGATAATGGTTTTTTAATAGGAAAAGCGGATACTACTCTCTTTGTTAAACATAAGAACCAAGATATTCTTGTAGTACAAATTTATGTTGATGACATTATCTTTGGTTCTACTAATGAGTTGTTGTGTAAAGAATTTTCATATTGCATGAGCAAAGAATTTGAGATGAGTATGATGGGAAAGTTGAAGTAATTCTTTAGACTCCAAATCAAACAAAACGAGGAAGGAATTTTTATAAATCAAGCTAAGTATGTTAGAGATCTACTCAAAAGATTTGGTTATGAAAATGGAACGGCAAAAAGCACTCCAATGAGTACTACCATCAAGTTGGACAAAGATGAAAATGGTAAGGAAGTTGATATCAAAACTTATCGAGGTATGGTTGGATCTTTACTTTACTTGACTGCTAGTAGGCCTGCTATTATGTTTAGTATATGCTTGTGTGCTAGATTTCAATCTTGTCCTAAAGAATCTCACATGCTTTATGTTAAACGAATTTTTCGATATTTGATTGGCACCATCAATCTTGGCCTATGGTATCCTAGGGGAACTCATATTGATTTAACTTGTTATTCGGATGCCGATTTTACTGGTTATAAGGTTGATAGAAAAAGTACTAGTGGAACATGTCACTTTCTAGGTCATTCACTTGTCTCTTGGTTTAGTAAGAAACAAAACTCGGTTGCGCTTTCAACTACTGAGGCTGAATATATAGCCGCTGGTAGTTGTTGTGCACAAATTCTTTGGATGAAACAAACTCTTAGAGACTATGGTATAATTCTTGATCAAATTCCTATCTTGTGTGACAATACTAGTGCTATAAATCTTTCCAAGAATCCCATTCAACATTCTAGGACTAAGCATATAGAAATCAGACATCATTTCCTTAGAGATCATGTTCAAAAAGGAGATGTTGTGATTAAATTTGTTTCTACTGAAAATCAACTTGCGGATATTTTTACAAAATCTCTTAGTGAAGAGCTTTTTATAAAAATTAGACATGAACTTGGAATGATGAATGTTGCACCTTGATTTGTGATTTGTTGATATGGTTTTTCTTGTATTCATTTATGGTTTAAGTATTGAATGGCTCATTGAAAAGTTTTTAAATCATAAAATGATTTAAAATTGATTAAATTTTTTAAAAGCCAAAAATAAATTAGTGTGTGTAATACAAGTATAAGAGCTTGCCACAATTATATTTAAGGTGAAAATATTCCCAAAGTCTAAATCGGTATACCACCTTCTCTCTTCTGAAAATCTTTTTCCTTTGTTAAAATTGCTCTCGGATAAAATTCTGGATAACCGGCTTTATCAAACTGGTAAGTCGGATATTCTTTGTTGGCTCTCGGGACAACTCCGGCAAACCGCATCTCAAAACCGGAAACCCGGATTTGCAAAGTTTTACAATCTGTTTATCAACCGGAAAGCCGGTTCCATCAAACGGTAAGTCGAATTTGAGAAGAGTATTTTCTGTTTTTCATCCGGATACCCGGTTATTCAAACCGGTAAACCGTTTACATTGGCATACAATTCTGTCTTCAAAACCGGATAACCGTTTTGTTGTCATCTGGTCCACCAGATTCTCAAGGGAAATATTTGTGTTACAAATTCGGATAACCGGTTACTAAAACCGGTAAACTGTTTAGTTTTTTGATGCAATCTGAAATGCATCCGGGTAACCGGATTACAAACCAGTAAGCCGTTTGCTCCTTGAAGTTATCTGTTCTACAAGCGGATGCCCGGTTGGTTTATTCGATCAACCGAAATCTTCAAGAGAAGCTTCTGTTCTGCATTCGGGTAACCAGTTAATTCAACCGGTAAACCGTTTATCTTGTGACTTAAATCTACAATGTATCCAGGTAACCGGATTCGAAACCGGTAAACCGTTTGCATTTCCTTCATATTCTATTAACTAACCGACTAACTGGTTAGTGAAATCCGGTTAGCCGGATTCGCGGATTCTTAAGACTTCTTTCATGCTTTCTCTCTTTCGGCAAGCTGAATACTTTCCCTCTCAAAAACCGATTATTCCTCTCTCCAATTTCACTTCGTAATTAACGTTTTTTCACTCATCTTTGATGAAAATCAAGCCATAAAACTTGTTTCCCATCCGGTTTTATACTTAAAATCACTTTCAAAACACATTTTTAACAACAAATTGCTTCTAAAAATCTCTTCCAATCCTCATCATCTACTCTCTCATTGCTCTATTTCACTTCAAATCACTTACATTCACCATGTCAAGCTCGCGGCCAGTTCGGGGAAAAGGCAAAGAACCGGTTCAACCTTCCAAGCACTCACGGCAAGCTAGTGACACCTCCAATCAATCCACTTTTGAGTCCACACACCTTCCGAACAAGAGTTTAATCACCCGGTTTCACCGTAATTTCGAAAGCCGTGAGGTACTCTCTACGTTTTATGTTTTACCCGAATGGCTTAAAAGTCTCTACATTAGTCATAGAAATTTATTTGAATTGTTGAGTGAAGTTGGTTGGATGAATGCACTTATGGTTGAGGAGAATGTTTATCCCGACTTGGTGAAAGTGTTTTACTCAAATATGGATGTTTCCGAGGAGAATAAGACTCGAGTAATCACCATTGTTGGAGGAGTTATGATTGATTTTGATGTTAAGTTGCTAAATTCTATCATAGGATCATCTGCTCGTGGTCTAGAAATATTTTCGCGTAGGAAATCTCTGAAAATTCGTGATTATGTTCATGTTGACGCCGTTCGTAATATATGTCAGCGTATTGATCTTTCTGTTGACAACTGTACCATTCATTTCCGTACTCAATGTCTTTGTCTTCAAACTCGCATTTTACTTCGTTTCATTCAGTCTATTGTTCTTCCTAGATCAGGGCATTTGGAAGGTTTCACACATGGATGTTGCCTTTCTTGATTGTATTCTTAGACACTGTCCGGTTAATCTTGGATATACCATCCTTCACACTATGTTGACCATACCTGACTTGATTACTCGCTCTCTTCCATATGGTCACTTCATTACCTTAATCCTCAAATACTTTAAGGTACCAATACACGAACCTTTATTTAGAACCTCTAAGAGTATTGGGGATGAAGCTCTCTGCGCTTTAGGTTTTGAACGGAGTAATGGGACTTGGGTCAAGTTCACTGAAAACAACTACACTTTCCTTGCTTTGAGTGATGATCGGCCACTCAATGACGCCATCCCTGCTGATCAGCTTCCTGATTTCTCACTTCTGTTTCGAGGCCAGCGTCGTCGTCAAAATCCTCCAGTGTCTACATATGCTCCTGCAACCTCCGCATCTGCGTTATCACCTCCTAAGCCTCCTATTTCTGAAGGGGTTACTCTTCAGCAGCTTATGGATGAGGTGAGGTCCCTCTCTGTGAGGCAGACTGAGTTTCAGCAGCAGCAGCAGCAGCTTATTCATGGACAGCGCCTCCTCTTTGAGCATTTCGGCATTCCATATCCATATCCACCTCCGTCACCACCATCCTCACCACCATATCCATAAAACACCTAAGAGAAAGCCAAAAGCTGTAAGGATTGCCAGAGCTATATGAATATTTCCGCTCAGCCACCAAAAACTCTCACTTCAAATACCTTATATTAGCCGTTTGCTCAATGGAGAATCGATCTTATTGGGCCATTACCAAAAGTACGAGGAGGGGTAACATATGTCATTGTCGCAGTGGACTATTTCACAAAATAGGTAGAAGTTGAGGCTCTGAACAATATAACAGAGAAGAAGACAATAGATTTTATTTAAAGAAATATTATGTGTAGATATGGGATCTCTTGCACTCTCATTACTGATAATGACAAGTAGTTCGACAAGCACAACTTCAGAAGAACTTGAAAGTCGAGCTGAAATTCTATTCACCAGCCCACGCAAAGGCAAATGGGCTAGTAGAGGCAACGAGCAAAACTATAAAGAGGACGCTAAAAACTAGACTTGGCGAAAAGAAGGGAGCTTGGGTAGACGAACTCCTTGGAGAGCTATAGGCTCACAGAACTACCTACAATACCACCACAGAAGAAACCCCCTTTACATTAGAATTTTGGCATGAGACTGTTATTCCAGTGGAAACAGGAATATGCATGCACCGTACGGAGCATTTTTACAAGGAGCAAAGTGACGAGCAGATTTGCTTGAACCTGGATTTGATGTCAGAAAAGAGGGATATTGCCTCAAGAAGAGCAACGGAGTATCAACAAGGAGTAGCTTGTTACTATAATCAAAATGTGCGGATACAGCAATTCAAGACTTGTGATTGGGTGCTCAAGAAGATTAATCAGAACATGAGAGACCTTAACTATGGAGTATTTAGTTTCAGTTGGGAAGGACCATACAAGGTTTTACGAGCAGTAGGAATATAAGTTAGCTCATTCAGATGGAAAAGAAGTCAAAAAGTCATGGAATGCTAAGCACCTACAAAATTACTTCCAGTAAGTTCCTTGTAAGATTTTTGTTTGCAATCTGAGTTACTTGTAATCTATTTCTTATCAAATTTTTATAAGAAAACAATGTTATCTAATTTGCAATAAAAAAACATTTCAAGTTAAAAGATTCAAAATCTGTAAACCCATGAGGTGAGATAGGAATTAGAAATCGCTTGAGATTCGAGTAAGATATAATAAAAATCACAAAAACACAAGGCCTTAAGTCTCAAAGCCTCTATGAGGTGAGGCAAACGTCAAAATCCTCTCGTGCCGGCTCAGTTAGTTTATCAAAATTGAGCAAGCATTATTATGGAAGACCCGAAAGCCTCAAAGCTCATTTGAAGTGAGGCAAGGGTCAAGGCAAGTTTCCTTTTCTTTTTTTTTTTTAAAAAAAAGAGCGTCAAGTTAAATAGCCCGACTAGGAAAAAGTTGAGCAAATAAATACAAAGCTTAGTTAGATAGGCTCGACTAGATAAAAGTCAAACAAGCAAATATGCTCACAAAAATAATCAGAATAAAAACTTATCTCAAGGATCAAAATTGTCAGAAATAGTTAACAACCCATTGTTATTGAGTTTCTTCTTTTTCAAAGAAAAAAGGACAGTCTGAATAGAAAGCTGCTCAAACAAAGCCTTAGAAAGCTCCGCAGGAGGACCAACATCAGGTCTTAGGGACCTCTCAGCAACAGGAAGAGTTGCCCTTTTGGTGGATTAAGGAAGCTCTTCGTCTGTGGGCTAAATAGTCATTTCTTCTATAGGCTGGGGGCTTCTGTCTCTTTACGTTCCATGTTTTGTTCATCCATGTAGGCGTTAACCCCAGCTTCAAGCTTGGTCAAGTTTAAATCTAGATATTCCTTTTTTAGCATAAACATAATGTAGTTATAACAAAATGATAATCCTGAGTTATACTCATTAATGTTTTGCTTTTCCAAAGAGTCAATCCTACTTTGAAGACGGTGCGTCTCTGCTTTAAGCTAACGCTTGAAAGCGAATCTTTGAGTGTCGAGATCTTTCTTGGAGTTAATTAGCTCACTCTTTACGACTGAAAGTTTGTAATCGATGTTGTGCAAATTTTATTGAACTCGCAAGCACACGAATTTATTGTAGAATAAATTAATGGTGACGGGTGTCGATCCCACGAGGAGGTGAATTTTAATTATGTCTAGAATTAATTTTTTAAATAGGTGGTTGGATTTATGGTGGAAATGATTTAGATTATGCTAAAATTTAAATCGGAATGGCAGGAATAAATTAAAATGAAATCTATTGAAATAAAACACTTGGGTATCTAGATTTGCATCAACATGCTGCATGGGCTAAATATTTCTTATTAATAAATAAATATGGGCTTATCGTGCCAAATAATAATAACCTTGTACCAGGGTGCCGGTTTAACCAAGTTGGTAACTAGACAAAATTATTACTATTTGTCGACGACAAGTCAAAACATCCACAAATATTAGAGGGGAAGATCACTCGTTCTAAGGTTTTCGACCGTCCTGAGTTCAAAAGTGATGTCCATTTTGCTGTCTGATCACTCGTTCATTGTGAAACGATCATGATGCCCCTAAAATACATAAAATACTTAATTATAATACAACACACATAATTAAATCACAAGAGAAATAAATACATAAAAGTAGAGATATTAGTGAGACTTAAAATATAAAATGACGATTTTCTCCTTTATAAATATATACTTTCTAACACTCAACACACCCCCCAACCAGCTTATTGCTAGTCCCTAGCAAATAAAGCGAAGACAAAATTCAAACTCAAATTTTTTTTTAAACACAATCATGTTTATTCAATCAGATTAATGATAGCAATCAAATAAAAGTATTAGTATAATCTTTGGCTTAAAGAAACATCACACCCACATCAACCATCCACATGTATTAGTCCAGCAGAGTTTGTCATAACTATAGGAATCAAGCCACTTTCAAGAATGACATGTCAAACCCCAAAATCTCACCGATAGTAGTGACACTCTCACAAGGAAATTAAACCCAGTAAAAATTGTCACTACAATGAAAGGTAAATTGAGTGAAAATAATAAAAACAATATCACACACTCTCACTAGGATGAAAGAAATATGCCCACAGTTTAGAAATAATACGATCTCCAACAAAATATTAGTCAACCCAATGTATTTATTTATTTTTTATTTTTACTTTTTTTTATGCATCACTACATCTTAATAGCCCATATAACTAGCTTTTAGTTCAGATTATAGTTCCCTAAAATCAAGAAGGACTTTTATTAGAACGTAACGTAGGCTAAGGACATGGCTAACAAAGAAGGAGAAATAGGGAAAACAAAATATATGTTTGAGAAAAAATAAAGAACTTTTGGAAACTATAAGATGCATTTTGCTTATTTATTATTATTGTATATCTTTTTTTTTCTTTTTTTTTTACTCTTTTTTTTAACTAACTTAATTTTTTTTTAGTATGGCATAACTTTGCTGAACAAAATTATTATTTATATTTTTTTATCAAACATGAATAGGTAAGGAAACTTGTAAGACATTGGGTAATACTCCAAATTGGAGTGGGTCAGGATGATAAGTTAACAAAGAAAATGTTTTTTTTTTTAAATAAAAGGCTCAAAAGGGTTAACTATGGATATTTCACAGTAAGGATGGCTAGAAAGGCTCAAACGGGTCAAAAATGGCATTCCATCGTCTTTTAAGGCTATAAATAATCTTCCAAATCTACTAGTTAGGTGGACCTTCAGATGTAGCAATAAATTTTTTTCTTTTTCTTTCTTTCTTTTTTTTTAGAGGGTTGATTTAAAGGAAATTTAGAGATCATATATAAAATAATAAACTGCTAAGCTGTATGAAGAATGGGCAAAAAGGGTTACTCTAAAAAACTCACTTGGAATTTATTATGACATGTGCATTCCTTCAAGCAACTCATATTTGTCTTCGACATAAACATGTAGAGTAGCAAACATGGTGTAATATAACTCAAGGCCAAAGATAATACAAATACTAAAATTCAAAAGTTATCATGTCATCCAATGTTAAAAGATCATAAATTTTTTTTTTAAACGAAATTCTACCCCCCAACCTATGAAAAGAAAACATACATGCAGAAAGATGAAAAATGATGCAGAAAAATTAATTAGATGATAGAAAAAAAATGTTTGAATGTTTTTTTTAAGAAGATGCGTTTCTAGAGTCACTACACTCCATATTCAGCCATCTTCGACTCAAAAACTTGAAAATGTATATTTATAAAGGAGAAGTAAAAAAAAAAATTAGAAAGAACACACTTAGAATAAGAATTTTTTTTTTAACTTTTAAACTAAGAAGATGCGTTTCTAGAGTAACTACACTCCATATTCAACCATCTTCTACTCAAAAAGTTAGTCACGGTTAGTTCTACAACAAAAAAATTAGTAAAAACTTAACCAACATTCCACAATTGTCAATTATTCCCTCTCCCCAACCAGAACGAAACATTATCCTCAATGTTTGAAAGGAAAGAAGTAGAGTTTAGAAGACATCACCTGGGTAGTGCAACACAGAAGAAAATATTTACAAGCGGAGAGTTAAATCTAATTTGTACTTATTACTACGGCTACTGTTATCATCATTATTTGAACACTCCAACACCAAGGTTCTGGGATCTGGCTCTGGTTGATAAACTTGTAACAGATCAAGTAGCGCATTAGCAGTATGTACACTAATTAAGACTTTTTTCACTGAGGAAGGAATGAAATAATTTTTTATTGCGTGATTAAGAAATGCGATAAAGTCATCATAAAAGTTATTGACATTTAACAAACTGATGGGTTTCTAGTGGATGTTCAGATGGGCCCAAGATACTAATGTGATTAGTACCTCAAGAGTTGCAAGATCTCTTGAAGGAAAATAAAGCATCAGCATGATTTAGCATTTCAGTTATTCGTTCTTGCATACCTAAGACGACTAACTCTTCTCCAGTTGGTGAATTAGACAAACAGCCCAAAGGTTTGAGAATTGTTGGGATGATGCCTAACACTTGGCTCCCTCTGACATAAGTAGCTTCTGAGACCATTTTGGATAATCCTCGGTCACCTCCTCCATACATCAAGTGTAATTTTCTCTCTGCTATTCTTCGACCAAGGTCTATGGCTTCCTCAACGAACTCTTTATGTTTGCCATAGTTAAACCCAGAGAACACACAAATGTTCTTAAATTGTTTACTGGGAGTTGCTGCCATTAGGATACTGCTTCAAAACTAATTTGTGAGTGTTAAAAAAAATATCATATTTAAGGACCTTGGTGACAGTGGGTCATAGCTGTGTACGAGGCATCATGTCAATGTCAATTAACGTATAAGGCACATGGCTCGAAAGTCAAAAAGAAAATAGTAAAAATGAAAAAACAAATAAAATTATTAAAGACAATAATGCAAATAGTAAACAACAGTGAAATAAAACAACAATAAAGTAAAAGGATATCTACAGGTAGTTATGGTTGTGGCTCACATATTCCTCTAGTTTTTCGTCCATCCAGTTTTCTTACAAACTGGCAAATAGGGTCGTTTATAGTCAGATTCCCGAGACTGTATCATGCATGCTCTTTTTTTAATAGTGGCCATAACTGGAGAATAGCTTTTTGCACGTATCCACTGGGATGCGTTTCAAGAGAAAAAAGGATATTATCCAATGACTCTTTATTCAAGCAATCCCTAATGAATTGAATCTTATCTTCTCTGTTATCAGACATCATTCCTAAAGAACATGCTTTTCTATCGCATGTTATTCTGGCACACTTATGACAAGCAACAGAAAGTCTTCGAGTCGTCGTTTTCTTGCATAATTTCCTTTACCACAACCAGGTATGCATGTAATAAATTTAGGAGGCAACTCATCTGTCAATCGTACTTTGGCCTCGATTAACCAGCGGATGTCAGCAGGTATGTTATTCCTCATAAGCAATCGCACGCGTTCGGACTGAGCTTTATAGATTGAAAGGAGGGCATTCTGAGGAAGCGAAAGGAATCGTTTGTGACGCTTTGTTAAAATCTCGCCTCTGTCCATACCTTCGTCTCAGAATATCAGTTATTATGGGAAACTGAAGTAACCGACTTAATTGTCATGGAGTACCATTATCCGCCACTTCATCGGAGTGACAAAGTTAAACACACAAAACAAACTAAAATTGTCCTCTTATTGAATTTAGCTCAAGCTCCAATTAAGTGTTGTAGACACTTCTGTCAATATCTCTGAGTTGGCTTTCTAAATCCTCAACATGAGCGACTAACTCTGGTGGTTGCAAAGCCTAAATATATGTGTTTTACAAAATCGTATCTGCTTTCTGAGATGAGTTTGGATATGTTGAAGTTGTCTAGGAATGCTCAAGAGGAGTTGTCTCATGATTAAAAATGATAAGAGAAACCATAATGGTTAAACAAACACACTTATAGAAAAATAATTTCAATCAGCAAAAGAACAATAAAAAGGAAGAAAAAAAAATCAAATCACCGAAAAGGAAGAAAAATCTCAATTCAAACCTGGTGGGTCACTCAAATTTATTTCGATGTCATCTCTATGTGGTTGGTACTCTAGATATGGCTTTAATCTTTGACCATTAACTTTAAAAGTGACACCGTTCTTTGGATCTTTAATTTCAATTGCCCCATGTGAAAAAACAGTATGAACAATAAGAGGGCCAGACCATCAAGAATGTAACTTACCTAGGAATAGGTGCAAGCCAGAATTGAATAAAAGCACTTTCTGACCTGGAGTGAAAAATTTTCTTATAATTTGCTTGTCGTGAAAGCCTTTCATTCATTCTTTATAAATCTTGGCATTTTCGTACGCATTATTGCGAATTTCTTCAAGTTCTGCTAGCTGTAATCTTCTTTCCAAGCCAGCTTACTGCATGTCAAAATTAAATTTTTTAATGGCCCAGTACGCACGATGTTCGAGTTCCACAGGTAGGTGGCAAGGTTTTCCAGACACTAGCCCGTAGGGTGACATCCCAATTAGAGTTTTGAAAGCTGTTTTATATGCCCATAATGCATCATCTAGCCTCAACGACCAATCTTTTCTGTCGGGCCTCACCATCTTTTCTAAAATGTGCTTTCTTTCTCGATTGGAGATCTCAACTTGGCCACTGGTTTGCGGATGATATGGGGTCGCCATTTTATGAGTGATATAATACTTTGTCAAAAGTGCTTCGAATGATTTTTTATAAAAATGGGCGCCACCATCACTGATTATTGCTCGAGGGAATCCAAAGCGTGAAACAATATTGCTTTTCAAAAATCCTATCACTACCTTGTGATCATTGGTTCTACATGGAATTGCCTCTACCAATTTCGAAACATAGTCAACACCAACCAGTATGTATTGATGACCAAAAGATGGGAGAAAGGGTCCCATGAAACTGATACCCCATACATAAAAAATTTCAACCACTAAAATTGGGTTTAGTGGCATCATATTCCTTCATGTTATGCTCCCTATTCATTGACACCTATCACATGAAAAACAAAAGGTGTAAGCATCTCGAAATATAGTTAGCCAATAGAAACCACATTGTAAAATTTTAGTAGCTGTTTTTTTAGCACTGAAATGGCCTCCACAAGCTTGTTCATGGCAGAATGAAAGAATGTTTTGAAATTCATTTTCTGGGACACATCGTCTGAGAATTTGACCTGCACAATACTTGAATAGATAAGGATCATCCCAAAAGAAATTCTTTATTTCCGTAAAAAATTTGGCCTTGTCCTGCTTAGTCCAATGCTCTAGAAGCTGACCTGTAACAAGATAATTAACTATATCAGCATACCATGGTACTACTTCTACACTCATCAATTGTTCGTCTGTAAATGACTAATTCAAGGGTAATGGTTCCATAGTTGTGTCAAAATGGAGATGAGAGAGATTATCAGCCACAATATTTTCTGTCCCTTTCTTATCTTTGAATTCTAAATCAAATTCTTGCAAAAGTAACACCCAACGAATTCTAAGTCAATTTATTTCCGCAAAAAATTTGGCCTTGTCCTGCTTAGTCCAATGCTCTGGAAGTTGACCTATAACAAGATAATTAACTATATCAGCATACCATGGTACTACTTCCACACTCATTAATTGTTCGTTTGGAAATGACTCATTCAAGGGTAATGGTTCCATAGTTACATCAAAATAGAGACGAGAGAGATGATCAACCACAACATTTTCTGTCCCTTTCTTATCTTTGAATTCTAAGTCAAATTCCTACAAAAGTAACACACAACGAATTAGTCTAGCTTTTGCATATTTCTTTGTGAGAAGATATTTAAGAGCAGCATGATCTGTGAATACAATTATTTTACAACCAATGAGATAAGATCGAAATTTCTCTAATGCAAATACTACTGCTAGCATTTCTTTTTCAATGGTTGAATAATTTAACTGTGCATCATTCAATGTCATACTAGTATAGTAAATAACATGGGGAATTCGATCACCTCTTTGTCTTGATATCGCTCCTATTGCATAATCAGATGCATCACACATAAGCTTAAATAGTAAGTTCCAATTTGGGGGCTGAATGATTGGTGATGATGTCAACAACTGCTTTAGTTTTTCAAATGCCACAAGACATGAATCATCAAAGACAAAAGGTACATCCTTAGCAAGTAGATTGCATAAGGGTCTATAAACTTTGCTAAAATCTTTAATGAAACGTTTATAAAATCCAGCATGCCCAAGGAAAGATCTTACTTCTCTGACTGTTTTAGGTGGAGGAAGATTGGAAATGAGATCCACCTTAGCTTTATCAACCTAAATACCTTTGCTCAAAGTGAAGGTGGTCTTCTCTTGATCTTTTGATGTTATGGGAATCTGATTGTATCCTGAGTAGCCATCTAGAAAGTAATAAAATTCATGACCTGCTAATCTATCAAGCATTTGATCGATAAATGGTAAAGGAAAATGGTCTTTACGTGTGACAGAATTTAACTTCCTATAATCAATGCATACACGCTATCCTGTAGTTACTCTAGTGGGTACTAATTCATTATTAGCATTGGCAAATACTGTGACTCCTGACGTTTTGGGGACAACTTGTACAGGACTGACCCGTGAACTATCAGAAATGGGGTAAATGATATATGCATCTAATAGCTTAAGGACTTCAGTTCTAACAACCTCTTTCATGTTAGGATTTAACCGACATTGCATTTCCCTAGTAGGTTTAGCATTTTCATCAAGGTGAATGTAATGCATACATTCTACTGGGTTTATACCTTTTATGCCAGCTGTGGCCCATCCCAATGCTCCTTTGTGCTCTTTTAAAACTTCCAACAACTTACTAGAAACGAAGAATAAAAAGTGGTGATTTCGATGACGGGTCGAGTTTCTTTTTCGACGACGGTTATTCACTCTTGACTTCCATTTATTTGTGTCCATGGAGGAGCTGAGTCAAGTAGTTCATTGACTTTATCGACTGATTTGTCAATATCAAAATCCAAACCAAAGTGAGTTAAACATATTTGTAAAGGGTCATCACTAAGGTTTGAATGAAAATTATTATTAACTAGTGTTTCTATTATATCCATATCAACAATTCCATCATCTGTATTGTGAGGTTGTTTGGTAATGTTGAAGATGTTGAGCGCCATGGTCATATTGCCAAAGGACAACTGCATATTTCCAGTCCTGCATTAAATGTGAGCATTGGCAGTTACCAAAAAAGGTCGGCCCAGAACAATGGGAATGTGCTTCTTTGAATCCTGCACTAATTGAGTGTCAATTACAATGAAATCAACAGGAAAATAAAAATTGTCTACCTGAATAAGCACGTCCTCCACAATACCACGAGGTATTTTTGTGGACCGATCTGCAAGTTGTAACACCACTGGAGTTGGGTGTAATTCCCCTAGTCCAAGTTTCACAAATACATAATAAGGCAACAGATTTACACTAGCTCCTAAATCCAACAAAGCATTCTCAATTGTGTGGGGGAGCCTGGATCTTTGTATTTTAAAGGCATTTTATGTTAGAGTATATAACTAACATTTTCTGTTAAAATGGCCTTTTTCTGAACATGAATATTTCTCTTTTTAGTGTAAAGGTCTGTAAGAAACTTAGCATAAGATGACACTTGTTTTATCACTTCTAGCAAAAGGATGTTAACACTTACCTGTTTGAAGATTTCAAAAATCTCACCTGTGGATTCTCCTTTCTTCCCTTTAACTAATCTCTGAGGAAATGGAGCATTAAGAACATATTCTCGTGGGTTGGTTTCCTCTTTCTCCTCTAATTATGAGTCCTCAACATTCACAGGTACAATCTGAGTTGATTTTGTCACTGACATCTCAATTTTGTTGTCGACTTCTTTTCCTTTTTGTAAGGTCATGACGGCTTTGACCTCTCCGTCAGCGGTGAACCGGTGCTTCATGCATCGCTTTGGATTGTGCAATCGTTAACTTGGGAATTTGCCTTTCTCAACAGTCATTGCCAAGGTTTGAACTGAAGAGGCAAGCTATTTCACCATCTTCTTAAGGTTTGAGACTGATTGGGCTTGTGAGTTGAAGCCCGCTCTCATCTCATTTCGCAGTTCATCAACGGTGCGGTTTTGTTGCTCAATTCTAGAGTGAGTAAGATTCTTGAAATTCTGGAATGTATCCTCCCATGGCTTGCGTTGAGAGTGGTTTAGGTTTTGATTGTATGGTCTAAATGGTGGCTGAGAGGCTTGGGGAATTTGAGAAATTGGTGGAGGTGGAGCCGCTGGTCCATTTTATTGGAATCCTTGAGACCATGAAAAATTCGGGTGGTGTCTCCATCCAGGGTTATATGTGTTGGAGTATGGGTTGTAATTTGATGGTTTCCTTATAACACCTATGGCATTGGCTTGATCTGAATATGAGTCATGGTCATGTGACTCTGTTGGCAGTCGTTAATTATGCTATTTGTCGAGAAAGACCTTCAAGCATTTTTTTGACTTCTTTAATTCCCGAACTTGACTCGCCAACATGAACCTCATTTACTCCCTTAACTCTCTTGGTATTTCTGAGTGATCGACTCCGTTGTTGAGAATTATCTGATTGGCGCTAGAAGAAATCCCAAATCTCTACATGCACTTTTTGACATTAGCTCTCCTCCACTCGTCACCATTAGCCATTCTTGCACATGTGACAATAATCCTTCCAAAAAGTATTGGCATTGGTGCCATTTCTCATACGCATGATGTGGACACTTTAAGAGTAGCCCATTAAATTGCTCTCATGTCTCGAAAAACTGCTCGTCTTCTCTTTAGGTAAACTCTCAAATTTTCCTGCGAATAGCATTGGTCTTATGAATTGGGAAATATTTATTCAAAAAATTTGTTACCATTTGTTCCCATGATGTAATGCTATTAGCAGGTAATGTATTAAGTCATGAACGAGCTCTATCATTTAAAGAAAATGGGAATAATCTAAGGTTAACATAATCATTTGAAAATTTCTCGTATCTAAAAGTTTGACAAATAGCATGAAAATCATTCAGATGATTATATGAGTCCTTATTTTCCAGGCCATAGAATGTTGGGAGACAATTTAGCACACTAGGTTTTAACTCAAAACTCCTAACAGCTACATTTGGGTACCTTATGTATGATGTGCTCAAATTAGCTAAGGGACTGAAATAGTCCTTAAATGGCCTCTTTGTGGTTCTAGTTGTTGATTTTGCAGATCCATTTCAATTTTCGTTTTAAATGCAATATGTTTATGTGTGCGAAGTGTTTTTTTCAATTCAAGGTCTAAAGGCTCAAGATTAGGTAATAATGACCTTCGACCATATATGCAAAGAACAAAATAAATGAAAACAAAACAAAAAAAAATAAAGAAGAGAGAGAAATTATGATACTAACCTTGTCACGTTCTTACAACTTTACTATGAAAACACACTCAATTGCTATAAGAAAAAGAAATTACGTGAAACAAATATTAACTAAAATTAAAATAAATTACAAAGAAAGATAACAAGAAAAAAATGAAAAAAAGTAATATGATAATTAAATTACACAAATTTAGAGAAAAAGAAATAAAATTCTAACCTTAAAATACAGACTCACCTTTTTTTCTGTTGTTTTCTTTTTTTTTAATTGAGAAAAGAAAAAAAATACAAGAAAACAACTAAAAAAAATAAATATTAAATAATCTCATGTGTATGCATGCACCGTACGCATGATTTTGGTCCACTGAAATGCTGCCACGTCATCCGTCAACAGTACATAAGAATTTTAGTCCAATAGGATCATGACACGTCATCGGCCAACGCCACATCACCAATCAACGCCACATAAGCAACCAAATGCCACATCTTTCTCAATCCAATGCCGCCACCTCATCGGTCGATACCACATCATCGGTCGATACCACATCATCGGTCAATGTCACGTCATCGGACCGTATATGGAAACAATGTCGTGAACACTAATATGAACAATACCGTACGTATGAACAGTACCGTACAAGTGAACAATGCCATTTTTCCTTTTATGCTCCTCCTAAGGTTTTCAACCGTTCTAAGTTCAAAAGTGATGTCCGTTTTGTTGTCTAATCACTCGTTCATTGTAAAACGATCATGATGCCCCTAAAATACATAAAATATTTAATTATAACAAAACACATATAATAAAATAACAAAAGACATAAATATATAAACGAAGCAATATTAGTGAGACTTGAAGTGTAAAATGACGATTTTCTCCTTTATTAATATGCACTTTCTAACACTCAACAACACTCAGGATTGCGCCACGTCATCAGTCAACAGTAAGCGGTTTGACCACGGTTTCTATAGTAACACGGTTTGAATAGTGGTGCGGTTTGAATAATAAATAATCCCATGTGTGTGCATGTATCATACCCATGATTTTTGATCCACTGAAATGCTGCCATGTCACCGATCAACAATACATAAGAATTTTAGTCCAATAGGATTGTGACATATCATCAGTCAATACCAACTCATCAATCAACGCCACATAAGCAATCAATGCTACATCATTCATCCAATCAAATGCTGCCACGTCATCGGTCGATGCCATATAAACGGACCGTATATGAACAGTACCGTACATATGAACAGTGTAATTTTTCCTTTTATGCTCCTCCTAAGGTTTTCGACCGTCCTGAGTTCAAAAGTGATGTCTGTTTTGCTGTCTGATCACTTGTTCATTGTGAAACAATCATGATGCTCCTAAAATATTTAATTATAATACAACACACATAATCAAATCACAAGAGAAATAAATACATAAAATAGAGATATTAGTGAGACTTAAAATATAAAATAAAGATTTTCTCCTTTATAAATATACATTTTCTAACACTCAAAACTCGAGCTGTGAAAATATGGACTCGGACAAAACGGCCTTATCCTTAACACCGAGTTTGGCCGATTGTTTCTTTTCTTTCTCCATCTCTTTTTTTCAAATTATGACTTTCGGCCTTCATTTTCTTATCATATTTGCCGACTTTTAACTTATAGAGTGTAGAGACAGCAGAGAGCTGCTACTTGCACTGCTGCATAGTGTTATTCGAAATCTTAGAGAAGAAAAGGAGAATGGGAAAATGTATCTTAAATTTATAAACAGGAAAATGATATTTCGGATGGCGTCATGAAGATTCAAAAAGACATGCCAATCTGAGGAGACATACTAGGAGACCTAAGGGTTGCCACTTTGATATTTATCAGCCATGTCACGCGTATTTAATATAAGAAGATATGAACCCGACTGTCAATGATTTGGGCAATGGAAATTATTGACTCTTAACCAAGTATGTAGTTTTTAGTTTTATTTCATTTCACTCAAAGTACTAGAAACTGAGGGGACTAATATTTGGGATATGAAGATTTAGCAAACAAATAAGCAGGAGTTCCATTCAAGAATTTATTTGTAACGTCCAGGCATGCTTAAAGCACAATCAGGCTTTACAACGGCTAATCAATAACTACGCAAACGGGTATATTAACTTCCACTTTTAAATGACACTTTCAATGCATTCAATGAGGCAACAGCCATACGCTGAGGAATAACTGACATCTACAGTTGTCTATAAAAGCATAAAAAGATTCAGAAAGGTGGGACTTTTTTTTTGGGAGGATAAGAAAAAGGCAGAAACACACAAAAAAACAAAAAGGGTATTCAAGATATCAACACTTCTCTATATATAAATAACTGACTTGAGTATCGGAGGGTTCTCGCGAGGAAAATCCGACACCCCTAACCGTGACTTCTGTGATTACAGGTTACAAGAAGCAACGTTATCCAGAAAACCAGCAAGGAAGCAATATGAAGTCAAAGTAAGTTTGACCGTTGATAAGGCAATCTAGTCGTCATTATCCATTCGACCAGATTTAAGCATCATTAAATAATAATAGTTTAAAAAATTTTGAAAAGCCATTTTATCTGAAAAAAAAGGACTTGTATATAAAAATCTTATAACTTCTAGTGTCTATTTAATTTTTCATAAAATATAAGTAGTGCAATGTAATTAACTCTAAAAAAAAGATGAAACTCAGTGATATGTTGCAACATAGTTTCATAGGGATGTTTGAAATTTCATTAATAGTGATTATTGCATAATATTCTCAAATAATTTTTATATTGTATTAATTGAAAAAGCTCTGTGGGGTGGGACACTACTTTTGTTCACTTAGCAAACGCAAATGAGAATCTTAATTGTAATGATGTCCAGAAAAAGACAAAAAATCTCTATTGGTTTAACTATGTGGCAGAGCTTTGATTATCCATCAGACACGAGTATGTTCGGCAAGCCCTTTTCTCAATCAGATTGCTTTGATTCGATTTCAAGAAATGAAGCATCATAAGTGGCTAAAGCTACAATGTCATGCATTAAGGCTCGACATTGTGTCAGCTTGTAAATGCAGTCGTTGGATTTAAGTAAAATGAATCAAACGGCTGACATTGACAAGAAATAAAAAAAATGTAAAAATGGGCAATCGAAGCAACCTGCAACATTTGATGCGAAATATGCAACACTCACGTCAACGATGCAAAATGGACGTCAAACATGAAATTGACGGGAATTTTTTTTTTTTTTTGGCTTTATTCAAGACATGCAACGTTTGACTTGATACATGCAACTATTAATGTCAAACATGCAACAACTGACATGAAACATGCAACAATTGACGTGAAACATGCAACATGCAATTTATATGTAATTAAGTTACATGACACCTATAACAACTGAGGTTAAATATGTATCGACTGAGGTTAAATATGAGAACCACATCAACATGCAACATTTCACGTCAAACATGAAATGGACAGGAGTATTTGGGAATATTTTCTATTTTTGGCTTTATTCAAGACATGAAAAATCTGACATCAAATATGTAACAGCTGCCATGCAACATGCAACATGCAACATTTCATATCAATCATGCAATATATCACATAAAACATGCAATGTTGACATTAAACTTGAAATGGACAAGAATATTCAAGAATACTCCTTATATTTTAGCTTTATCCAAGACATGCAACATTTGAGTCAAATATGTAACAGCTGACATAAAACATGCAACATGCAACATTTCATATCAATCATGCAATATATCACGTAAAACATGCAATGTTGACATTAAACTTGAAATAGACAAGAATATTCAAGAATACTCCTTATATTTTAGCTTTATCCAAGACATGCAACATTTGAGTTAAATATGTAACAGCTGACATAAAACATGCAATATGCAACATTTCATATCAATTGATGGTTGTCGAAGCCAGCAAAAATAAATACCTACTCTAATAAATTTGTGTATAGTGATTGAGTAGGGTCGTATCAACAGAGATTGGTAATTATTTAAATCCTTTTAAAATGTAAAATGCAAAATGAGGGGATTGTTGACAAAATTCAAAATCAAATAAAAATAACAAGACTGCAAATTAAAATTGTAAATTCAAATTAGGAAAAGCTCTGGTTGAAGGAATTAACCGACAGTTGATTGACTCACCATCATTGATCTAAATATAAATCATTATTGCTTATGAATAGACTGGTTATAGCTACTGAGACGCTCTAATAGCCAATCTCTCCTTAATTAGTCGATAACCAAGGTACGACCATTAGTTATTTCCCTAATCAATAGACAACCCTAGATACGATCATAGGATTTAATCAATTGACAACCTGAAAAACCAGAGAGACCCAAATCCTAATCAACAAACGCATACGATGGTTCATTTAAATTAGATTGTTTATTCTCATAACACAACTCACTGCTATGCTATTTGTCACAAACATTAAAATCTTCATACAATGGATCCTTTAATTGACAATAGATTAAGTTGGTAATTAAATAGTGGCCAATTATCTAATTAACAAACATAATCATGACAATAATTCAGAGAATAAACAAATACCAAACAAGCAATAAAACAATTAAAGCATAAGAAAGATCTCACAGTAATGATGAATCAAAGCTACATTAACCTTCAACCAGAAAAATAAATTTAGTTCCTCATAGAGAGAAGAGAAAAATTTAGATTTAGGGTTTTTTTTTCTTTTCCTAGATGATCCCCCTTTTCTCTTTGTGTTTCAATCCTTTTTCTATTGTAGAGTTTTCTAAAAATAGAATCCTTTTTCTATTGTAGAGTTTTCTAAAAATAGAATACTAAAATCTAAAATATTCTTAAATTAGGAATTACAAAAATAACCCAAAAATGTGAAACACGTTAAAATAAAAACTGCAAGTTCTTCGTTGACAACACGCACCCACGCCTTATCAACAAAGTTCTTCTGAAATTCATAATTCTTCCATGCAAATAATCATCCTCAAACATCATCTTCTAGCTCAATTTTAGCACCAATCAATAGAATTGCACCTACAAAAAAAAACATAAATAAATCGCTATCATTAAGTGTAAAACATTGATATTAAAAGGAGTAAACAATACAAAATTAGTGCATAAATTGCACTCTAACATCAATCATGCAATATATCACGTAAAACATGCAATGTTGACATTAAACTTGAAATGGACAAGAATATTCAGGAATACTCCTTATATTTTAACTTTATCCAAGACATGCAACATTTGAGTCAAACATGCATCAACTGATATAAAACATGCAACCTACAACATTTCATGTCAAATATGCAACATACCACATATAACATGGAACGTTGATGTCAAACACGAAACGGGTGAAAATATTCGGGAATATTCTTCATTTTTTGCTTCATTCAAGACATACAACATCTTATGTCAAATATGTAACAACGACATTCAATATGTAACAACTGACGTAAAATATGCAGCCTGCATCATTTTATGTTAAATATGTAATGCAACGTTGACGTCAAATATGAAGTGGGCGGGAATATTTGGAATATTCTTCATTTTTTGCTTCATTCAAGTCATACAACATCTTATGTCAAACATGCAACAACGACATTCAATATATAACAGCTGACGTAAATTATGCAACCTGCAACATTTCATGTTAAATATGTAATGCAACGTTGACGTCAAATATGAAGTGGGCGAGAATATTCGGAATATTCTTTATTTTTGGCTTTATTCAAGGCATGCAATATCTGACGTCAAACATGCAACAACGACATCCAATATGCAACAACTAATGTAAAACATGCAACATGCACATTTCACTTTAATATACAATATACCGCATATAACATGCAAAGTTAACGTCAAACATAAAATGGGTAGGAATATTCAAGAATATTCTTTATTGTTTTCTTTATTCAAGAGATGTAACATCTGACATCAAACATGCAACAATAATGTCCAACATGCAACACTTAACGTAAAACATACAGCATACAACATGCAACAATAACGTCCAACATGCAACACTTAACGTAAAACATACCATGTATAACATGGAATGTAAATGTCAAACATGAAACTGGTAGAAATATTTGGGAATATTTCCTTTCTGACTTTATTTAAGACATGCAACATCAAACGTAAAACATGCAACAACAGATGTAATATATGCAACATGCAACATTTCACATGAAATCTACAACTTACCACATAAAACATGCAACATGGTAATACTATTATTTGTTTACTTGTAATTATACTAATTTTTTAACATTTTATTTAAAAGTTTTCATTTTATTTTCTATTTTTAAATTTTTTAAAAAAAATTGCAACTATTTAACAAACTAATTGCACCAAGTATTTGGCAGTCAAAGACAGCCGGTTTCTCTTTTTGAGATCCCAGCAAGGTGGTTGGCATTGTAGCCAAACCCATCATAAGCGCTAAACACTTTCAAAGAGAGATGGATAAGTGTCTAATGCCTTACTTTCTATGTTGTAATATATAATTTACAAGAGTACAATACCAAACAATATTGTATAATCATTCGTGAATTTTATTTGTAACACTAATGATTATAACTTGGAAGTTTAGCAAGTGGACACACTATAAACCACCATCAAAGTTAGTTTAATAGAAAGAACAATGACCACGACACTCTATTTACCATACAAATTGTCTCGTGCAAGTTTAAAATATCTAGCGATGATGTCAAGTTGACTTAAGATAATAACTTTAAGCATTTGATTTATGGGAACTGGTGCTGACTTTGTAAGACCTACAAAATTTTCAATAAAAGCTGGACACGTGGGAGTACTGCAACACCTATCATATCAGCTCTTGATAAACTTAACTAACAAAAACAATCAAATATTTTGGGAATATCGAGGAGGGTTACACTATAAGTGTTCCTAAAATAATTAAAACATCTCCAATTGTTGTCAAGCGAGAAAATGAACTTTTCTTACGGCACTTCAAAATTCAACACCATCAAATCTAAGAAACAGACTTGTTCACAGTTCGAAGTACATGTGTTTTTGTAAAAGGATAATTTTTAGTTTTTTTTCCTATTTTTTAGCATATTTGTCGATAGATGGAGAAAATACTTATAAATAGAGATGGCCAATAGGCCAGACAGCACGTGCCCATACAACACAGCATGACACGAGCACGTTTCGGGGGCACGCATCAGTGGGCCGGGCTTAGAATTTTAGGTACGCGGGCCTTAAAAGTACAATGCAAATAGAGATGGGCTAAGCACGGCATGATGAAAAAGCTCACAATAAGCATGTTTTATTTTTTTTTATGAAAGTAAACTTAAAATTTTATAATTTTACAAATAACTTGAAATTAAATTTTTTAAATTCATTTAATTCTTAGTTTAAAAAAATACCATAATTGATATATATTTATAATTTATTAAATAAATAATTGATATCATGATTTTAACGAATAAAATCATAAATATCATGATTTTATAAATATGCATTAATATTATTATGAATTATGACTCTATGTAAGTCCAAGTTAACAATTAAATTAATCCTTAAGAAAAATTTATTATTATTATTATTGTTGTTAAGTATTTGAAAACTTATAATACTATAAAGTCAAACTTAATAATTAATATTACATTCTCTTATTATTGTTAGTTTATTATTATTGAATATGGACTTGAGTTTTGAATTTTCAATTATATTAAATTTGAATAAAAGTATAGACCTAAAACAAAGTATATAGACTTGAATTAAAGAGTAGCCTCTGGACACTAACAGCGATCTGATATCTTCAAAACGGCAATCCGATAATTTGAAAATCCGTCCAACGGTCACTTGCTCAAAGTCAAAATGGTGATTCGACTTCTAGTTAATGGTGATCCGACTTTAAGCAGAAAGTCAATAATGGCTAGTTTTCAGCTCCAACTATAAATAAGCTCATTCAAATTCAAACAAAGATGGATCACAACATTACCGTTAAGCTTGTAATCGAGAATACAACATTCATTGAGCTTTAAATTCATTCTTGATTCATTTATTCACACATTGAGTATAGATTTGTAATCATATATTTTGTGTGATAGAAAAATACATTTGTAATCTTTGTTTTAAGTAATTATAAGTGTTGAGATACACTTGGGTTAAGAGATTGGGGATAATCTCTTAGTGTAAAGGTTGATTGACACCTATGAAGTTAATTGTAAGTGTTCTTAAAGCCTCAGAAGGCTTCAATAGTGAAATCCTTAAGCCGGGTGAGCTTGGAGGCATGGACGTAAGCGGAAATTACCGAACTACGTAAAAAACATTGTGTTTGCTCTCTCTTCCTTTACTCTTTTATTATTATGCTTTATTAAATTTATTGTTTTTGATTTCATTAAAGGAATAGATTGAATTGTTGTGTGTTTTGTTTAGCTTAATTTTTAAAATCTCAATTCACCATCCTCTTGGGTTGCCTAATTAGTATTTCAGTTCCACCCCTGCCAGACAATCCAACTCTTACACAAATCAGAAATCAAAAGGAGATGAAGCAAAGAAAATCAAAAGCAAAAGCAACCTTGTTTCCAGCAGTCTGATCTACCATTGTTTACAAAATAATGACACTGAAAACAGCCAAGGAAATTTGGGATTTTCTGAAGAAAGAATATGAAGTAAATAAAAGGGTTAATGGGATGCAAGTGCTGAATTTGATCCGAGAATTTGAGATGCAAAAGATAGAAGAATTAGAAACAATTTAGGAATATTCTAACAAACTTTTTGAGATTGTCAACAAGGTAAGACTCCTTGGTACTGATTTTTCTAATTCTAAAGTTGTTAAAAAAATCCTAGTCCCAGTTCCTGAAAAGTTTAAGGCTACAATTTCATCCCTGGAAAAACTCAAAAGATTTATCAAGTATTACTTTGGCAGAATTATTGAATGCATTGCAGGCATTAGAACAAAAGAGGCTTATGGGATAAGAAGGATCTATAGAGGATGCTTTTCAAGCCAAATCACATAAAAACAAAGGTGGCAAAAATAAGAAAAAACAAAACAAAGGCAGCAAGCTTGGAGGTTCTGCAAGTGGTAACAAAAATATCCAAAGCAGCAACACTTAAGTCTTTCCACCTTGCCCTTACTAAAAAAAAAAAAAACAATCATCCGTAGAATAAGTCTTGGTGGAAGATAGATGCAAAATGCCATAAGTGTGGTCAGTTAGAGCATATAGAAAGGATATGCAAGACTCAACAGCATCAATAGGAAGCCAAGGCTATTGACGATCAACTTCAAGAGGAATAGCAGTTTGTGGTGTCATGCTTTGCCACCAACAGCTCCACTGAAAGTTGGCTTATAGATAGTGGTTGTACAAACCACATGACTTATGATCAAGAGCTCTTTAGAGAGCTTGACACGACTACTATTTCCAAAGTCAGAATTGGAAATGAGGCACACAAAGCAGTAAAAGAAAAAGGAACAGTAGCGATTGAAGGCCATACAGGTCTTAAATTGATTTATGAGATTTTATATGTTCTTGAAATTAATCAAAATCTTTTGAGTGTTACTCAGTTGTTAGAAAAAGGCTATAAGGTGCTGTTTGAAGACAAGAACTGTGTGATCAAAGATACAAAAGACAGAGAAGTATTCAAAGTTCAAATGAAAGGCAAAAGCTTTGCCTTGGATTTGATGAAAGAAGAGCAAGCTTCTATACACAGAGAAGATAGCAATACAGTGCTTTGGCACAAAAGGTTAGGGCATTTCCATCATATTGTTCTACTCTACATGAAGAAGAACAATCTAGTCAAAGACTTTGCCTGAATTAGAGAAGGGGTCTCCTAAATATGCTGTTTGTTAGTATGAAAAGCAAACCAAGATTTTGTTTCAACAAAATAAGGCCTGGAGGACTATACAGAGGTTGCAATTAATACACAAATATGGAAGGACCAATGAAAATACCATCTTTGAATAACAACATTAAACATCAGCTGACAACACCTTACATTCCTCAGCAAAATAGTGTTGTAGAGAGGAAAAACCAGACAATAATAGAGATGGCAAGATGCTTACTTCATGACAAAGGGCTGCCAAAGAAATTTTTGGCTAAAGCAGTAAACATTGTAGTTTGTTTATTGAACAGATTGCCAACAAAAGCTTTGCAGAAAAAGACTCCATTTGAAGCATGGTATGCTACAACTATGTAGTTGTTGCTACTGTTGTGAATCAAGCACTTTGGTTCAGGAAACTCATGATAGATTTGCATATGGAGCAACAAGAAGGCGCACAAATATTTGTGGACAACCAAGCTGCAATTTCAATTGCTAATAATCCAGTGCTCCATGGCAAAACAAAACACTTCAAGATAAAGCTTTATTTTTAAAAAGAGGTACAAAGAGAAGCAGAAGTGCAACTATTTACCGCAAAACAGAAAATCAAACTGCTAACATCTTAACAAAAGCACTTCCAAAGATTAGATATGAATTCTTAAGGCAAAAGCTTGGTGTATGCAGCTCCAGAGTCAATAAGGAGAATGCTGACTAGAATGACTTATGAAGTTAAATCAGTTTTTTCTGTTGTAATTTTTTAGGACTATGACCATTTTTTTATGCTATTTTCTTGCACTTACTTGTTATACTCAACATGTAGCAGATTTTTCTACAATTTAGTTTTCATTATGCTGTATAAATAGATGATTTTGTTGCTCAATAAAATATAACTTTGCAGTCTTGATAGGTCATAAATAGTCATGCTATATTTAGTTTAAATCCTTCATATCTTGATTTATTTTGTACTAATTCGTGGAAATTATATTTGAATTGATTTAGGAGATTAATCATGGAGATTGTGACGAAATTTGGACAAAAAGGGCTTTAATTTGGGCTTTGCGTGGGCCGTTGACTTGAAGGATTCGGTCCTAACGATAGAAGAAGAAGAAGGATTGGTCTCACTAGCACAAAGAAAAGAAGAAGCCAAGAGGAAAAGAGCTAGAAAAGGAAAGCAAAAGCATTATAAAAAGCAAAGGGCTGGGCGTGAGGAGGAAAGTCTGCTGCAATTTCTTCTCAATTCTTTTGTTTTGTTTGCCACCATGAGTGGCTAAGGTTTTAATTCGATCCGGGTAATCAAATTCCAGGTTGTAGTTTTGTGAGGCTTTGAACTTAACAAAATTTCTTGATCAGTAATTTTTATTTTCTTGTTCTCATTATCTATGAATTATTTATATTGATTGAGTTGGCCTTAATTCAATATTTATTTTCTATCGCTAGTCATGAGTTTGTGATCCGTAATTGTCATGAATGATTGAATTGAGTAGCAAGGAGTTGGCTCATGTGTGTGTATATTGTGACATGATTCATAGCTTGCATGATAGGCTCTGAAATAAAAATACAAATTGATTAAATTGGAGTAATCTGAATTAATTGATCTTGTTTTAGTCATTCTCACTATTCTTAATGCTATCATTTAATTTGATATGGAGCGATGATGCCCATTAAATTAGTGATAAGTTTGGATTTAGCGATTGTTTGAGTCTATTACATTAGGAGAATAATTACTTTCTGCGGGATTAGATTAAGTAGACTAAGTTCTTGGATTGAGTAATTTATATTTTTGCCTATGATCAAAGTTGCAATTGGATGGAATTTGACACCCTTGGATTGGAAGCTTGGTAAGATTGATATTCTCTTGTTTAATTTTAAATCTTGTTTTATTTTAGTTTATTTTGTTTTATTAATTTCTTGTTACAAAGAACAAACCCAAAACCGGAAAAGCGGTTAACGGTTTACACAACCGACTAACCGTTTGTGACAGAAAGAAGAAGTCACAAGTTGACACGGTTTCTCAACGGCAGAATAAAGTCCGGAGAGAACCCATGGCCAGGCTATCCGGTTCTTGTCCGACCAGGAAGACTTAGAATTGTTGCCATCTGCGTTCGGTCTAGGTTTCCAATAACGGATTGCGAATCCTTGAACCATCACAAATCAAATTCGGTCTTGGATTTCTCCTCGAAGCCGGATCGCATCGAAATATCACTTCGGTCTTAGGATTCCTCTTTAGGTTGTCCGAATCAAGTCGAAAGAGAAGAAAGACAATCGGTTTCGGATTTTCTCCGCTCCGGTTCAATTGAAACGGACTTCGGAGAGCATCCGGTCCAAGCGAACACAAGCGTCTTGCCGTTAAATAAGATCACTTGGTGGTTTGATAATGACTTCTTTATTTTTTCAATAAGCATCTATAATCAGGTTAAAATTAATTCGTAATTTTGTTTTTTGGAATTTGCTTTGTTTTTTTTCTCATTGTTTAAATTATTTATTTGATTTAGTTTATGACCCGTTCTTCTCGGACTCTAATTTGCGGTATAATCACGAAATCGAGAGACGGTAGCGTCGATTGAGAAAAGAGACTAGAGAGGAAAGCGTCGTCTTGAGGAAGAAGCGAGATAGATTTCACTCTTGGTGGTACATCCATTTTGCGGAAGCTAAAGAAGAGATGGCGACAGAACTCTCGAAAGAACTTCATGCTTTGATTTGAATCAACCCTTATGCATTACTTTTCCTAATTTTGCTAATGATTTTGAATTAAAATCTGGTTTAATTCATTTACTTCCTTTTCGTGGTTTTGCGGGAGAAGATCCTCATAAGCACCTCAAAGAATTTCACATTGTTTGCTGGAATGAAGCCACGTGGTGTGCAGAAGCAAATCAACCTAGAGCTTTCCTTCTCTTTGAAGGATCAAGCTAAAGATTGGCTCTATTATCTACCTTAGGTTCTATCACCACATGGAATGAGATGAAGAGGCTATTTGGAGAAATTCTTTCACCTCACGAGCTCTTAGTATTAGGAAGGAGATTTATGGCATCACCACGCGGATCAGGGAGGCATTTCACAGTCTTGGGAGCGATTCAAGCGATTATGTGCTAGCTTTCCCCAGTAATTTCCGATCAACTCCTCATCCAATATTTCTATGAGGGATTATTGCCAATGGATAGGAGTATGATTGATGCAGCAAGTGGTGGAGCTTTAGTAAACAAGACACCCGAAGCAGCCAAACAATTGATTTCAAACATGGCTGAAACTTCTCAACAATTGATGCAAGAGCGGGTGGAGGATCTATCAAGCACGTTAACGAGGTAAGTGACCTTAAAAATCAAATTTCTGATTTAAGCGCTTTGGTTCGTCAAATGGGTAGAGGCGATTACAAGCGATGAAAGCGTGTGGAATATGCTCACTTGGGCATCCTGCTTGATATGTGTTGCAACAAGACTCCACGCCAATGCCATAAATGGGTTTCTAGTCACGCTCGGAGGAGTATGATCACCTATTCGAATCACTACAATCACGGATGGAGGGATCATCCTAACTTTAGTTATGGAAACCAAGGAGGACAACAAAGGCCATCTTTTGAACTTACTAGACCACCTCCCAATCCCACACAAACTCGAGCTCCCAACTCGGTGTATGTCTTTGGAAGATATTGTTAAGAATCTTGCTACCAATACTCTTGACTTCAGGAAACAAGGACAAGCATCCGAGAATTTGGGCAACCAAATCACTCGATTAGCCACGTCAGTTAACAAGTTGGAAGCTCAAATTGCGGAAAATTACCTTCACAACCGGAAATCAACGAGAACTGTAGTGCAATATCGCTGAGCGGAAAGAAATTCCTTGAGGATCAACTCCACCAAAGCTGAAATGGCGAGGAGATGAAGATGAAGAAGCTCCTCCCAAAACAAGGCGTGGGGTAAAATTCGATCCTCCTTATCTCTTTCATCTTACGCCTACCTCCTTTTCCTAGCAGGTTAGCCAAGCCCAAAGAAGATGAGCAAGAAAAGGAGATTCTGGACACGTTTAGGAGAGTGCAAATTAACATCCCCTTATTGGATGCGATCAAACAAATCCCCAAATATGCAAAGTTCTTGAAAACGTTGTGCACCAACAAGAGGAAGATGAAAGAAAAGGGGAAGGTTGAGGTAAGTCAAAATGTGTCAGCAATGTTACAAAAGAATATGCTAGAAAAATGCAAGGATCCAGGTATGTTTTCATTACCTTGTGTGATTGGTGAAAAGAAAATTGAGCATGCTATGCTAGATTTAGGAGCTTGATTAATGTCATGCCATTTACATTTACCAAGATTTAAAGTTGAATGACTTGCAATCATTGGTGTAGTTATTGATTGGCTGACCGTTCTTATATTCACCCACTTGGGATAGTGGAAGATGTCTTGATGCGAGGTTAATGAGCTTATATTTCTGTAGATTTTTACATCTTAGAGATGGAAGGTCATCTTCTTCCAAATCACCAATCTTATTAGGAAGACCTTTCATGAAAACTGCCAAGACGAAAATTGATGTAGATGAGGGTACTCTCTCTGTCGATTTTGATGGAGAGATTGTTAAATTTAACATATTTGATGATGTGAAACACCCTACTGATGTGCATTCTCTTTGTCAAATTGATGTGCTTGATTCTATTGTGCAGGATGTTTTTGCCCAAGGAAGTGTTGGGAATGAGCTAAAATTAGATGCACAATCTAATCTAAAAGGCATTGGATGATTTATTCGCTTTGCGAGTTTGTCGAGCAAAACGACGTTAAAAAATTGCGCTATTGGGAGGCAACCCAAATATTTTCTTTATTCTTGCTTTTGAATTTTCATTTCTTTATTATAATTAGTTTTCTTTACTTTCGTTGATTTTATTTTAAGCCTCCAGATGTTCTTGATGAAGAAGATTAACCGCAATAAATCGTGCTCGCGCCACTTTTCAGCTTTCTTTGGAACCTTATCCCTAGCTCATTCGAGTCCACACCGCTCACATTCAGGGGAGTTTCTTCTTCCCTTCTCATTTACTTTTCATTATCATTATTTTTTGTGAGCCATTTACTTGTTAATACATTGAGGACAATGTATTATTTAGGTGTGGGGGAGGATTTTGGCATGTTTTTAAATTGTTCTTGAAAATTTTTGTGCTTTAAGTCTTCCCAATATCTTTGAATACCTTGTAAGTTAGGGATACATCTTTGTTTTGAGTTTTAATGCATGAAAGAGGTAAGCATGAATAGTGTTTTTCTTTAAAATTTTCGATGGTGTCGAATTTATTTGTTGATTGAAAAGTGCACAAGACTTGATGCAAAATAGGCACTCTAGTGAGCTTTTGAGCCTAAGAGCAACTTATTACATTTTGCTCCTTTTATTTTTGTTGAGTGCATCGAACTTAGTGTGTTTGTTCTAGAACTTGCTTTTGAATATATGTTGAGACCACATTTTTGAATTGACGCTTAAGTGTGATAAGGGCAATTAGGTTTAACCAATTCTTAGACTCTAAAATACCCACCTTTTATTTTTCCCTAGTTAGCCCCTTTGAGCCTATTTTTCCCTTTCATTTGTTTCTAACACATTGTTTAACCAAAAGCCTTTTTGTTTATTATCCTTGTTTTTCTTCTACCATATCAAGACAAGAGTAAAATAATTTCACAACAGATAGTGAAGTAATTGCATGATTAAAAAAAAAAAAAAAGAAAAAAAAAGGAAGAAAAAGAAGAAAGAAAAGAAAAAAAAAAGAAAGAAAAAAAAAATTCCGTTGAGAAAACTATTCCCTTGATTGGATGATTGGAGAATTATTTGCAAAAGCAATTGAATTATTAAATTGTTTCTCCAAGTGTTTTAAGTGCTTAAATGTGGGGATAAATTTCATCATTCTAGAAGTATGTTTGTTTATTTTATGAGGTATCATAATCATGCATGTAATTAACTCTTTGTCTTGATCGTTAAACCCTTCATTTTTCCTTCTACCATACCCTTACCTAAAGCCCCATTTCAACCCTTGTTAAGTCCCTTTGATTTTTGCATCATATTCATATGCAGTGGTGGAGATTTAAATCATTTGCAAGCCTATGGTAATGACATGCTATGTTTTGATTTTGAGAGTAAAACACGCACCCTAAATACTTTGAGAGCATAGAGCGAAACCATGCGAGGGTGTTAAGTCTTGCTGCATTTGATTTTTATGAATTGATGAGATGCTTATGTTTTTGTTACAAATTCTATCCTATGAATGCTTATTCTCTAGATTGTCACTATGATTCGACTCATTGATGTGTGTTTAGTTTTATTGGTATTCTTGGATATTGAATGGGTTGAAGGGAAGATTGGTATGTCGATTTGAGATATGCTTGAGGACAAGCATAGTTTAGGTGTGGGGGAATTTGATAGGTCATAAATAGTCATGCTATATTTAGTTTAAATCCTTCATATCTTGATTTATTTTGTACTAATTCGTGGAAATTATATTTGAATTGATTTAGGAGATGAATCATGGAGATTGTGACGAAATTTGGACAAAAAGGGCTTTAATTAGGCTTTGCTAACGTGGGCCGACCATCAGTAATCAGAATTGGAGAAGGATTCAACTTCCTAGCATTAATAGAAGAGGAAGCCAAGAGCAAAAAGGAAAACTACCAAAAAGAAGACAAAAAGCAAGCATTATAAAAGGGCTTGCTTTTGGACGTGAGGAGGAGAATTTTCGGCTGCAATTAGTTTTCTTTGAAAAACAATCTTTTGTTTTGTTTTGCCACCATGAGTGGCTAAGCTTTTAATTCTGATCCAAGGGTAATCAAATTCCGATTGTAGTTTTGTGAGGCTTTGAACTTAACAAGAATTTCTTCAATCCAAGTAATTTTTATTTTCTTGTTCTCATTATCTATGAATTATTTATATTGATTGAGTTGACGCCTTAATTCAATATTTATTTTTCTATCGCTAGTCATGAGTTTGTGATCCGTAATTGTCATGAATGATTGAATTGAGTAGCAAGGAGTTGGCTCATGTGTGTGTGTATTATTGATTCATAGCTTGCATGATAGGCTCTAGGGAAATAAAAATACAAATTGATTAAATTGGAGTAATCTGAATTAATTGATCTTGTTTTAGTCATTCTCACTATTCTTAATGCTATCATTTAATTTGATATGGAACGATGATGCCCAGTTAAATTAGTGATAAGTTCGGATTTAGGCGATTGTTTGAGTCTATTTACATTAGGAGAATAATTACTTTCTGCGGGATTCCGATTAAGTAGACTAAGTTCTTGGATTGAGTAATTTATATTTTTGCCTATGATCAAAGTTGCAATTGGATGGAATTGACACCCTTGGATTGGAAGCTTGGTAAGATTGATATTCTCTTGCTTAATTTTAAATCTTGTTTTATTTTAGTTTATTTTGTTTTATTAATTTCTTGTTACAAAGAACAAACCCAAAACCCAGGAAAACGGCTAACCGGTTTACCCTAACCGGCTAACCGTTTGTGGACAGAAAGAAGAAGTCACAAGTTCGGCTTACCGGTTTCACTCAAACGGCTAGCCGAATAAAGTCAGCAAGGAGAGAACCCGCAACCGGCTATCCGGTTCCTTCATCCGGCCAGCCGAAAGACTTCCAGAATTGTTGCCATCTGCATTCGGTCTACCGGTTTCCAATAACCGGATTGCCGAATCCTTCCAGAACCATCACAAATCAAATTCGGTCTTCCGGATTTCTCCTCAACCGGTTAGCCGGATCGCATCCAGAAATATCACTAGCCGCAACCGGATTTCCGGATTCCTCTTCCGGTTGTCCGAATCAAGTCAGAACCGAGAAGAAAGACAATCGGATTTCCGGATTTTCTCCAACCGGTTATCCGGTTCAATTCCAGAAACGCAACAAACAGCAAACGGACTTCCAGTTTACGCCAGCCGGCTGACCGAAAAAATCCAGAAGTGTCACAAGCCTTAACCGGTCTTCCGGTTTCCACATCCGGTCATCCGGATATCTCCCAGAAAATAAGCGGCTTACCGTTTTACAATAAACGGTGATCCGGTTAGAGGCAGAACCTTGCAAATCAGTTTTTCTTGGAAATTAATTTTGTTTTAAACTTTGAGAAATTAAATACATAGTTCTCTAGGGATTCGACTTGGTCTCGCCATTTCTACAATTTTATTTAGGTGAATCAGTATTTGTTTTGAGGAGCTTCGACAACTCCGTCAAGTCTCTAAATCAGCTTTCTCTCATTATCTTTATATATAACAAACTATCTTTATGAAGAATTTTTGGCTAACAATAAAGATGAAATTTATATCAGGTATGACTCCATCAACAGTTCAAGCGTAGTGATTTTGAAAATCAACCTCGCAGGCCAGGTCACGCATCTAATATAGAACGTTATGTTCTCAGCTCCAGGTAGATTTTGCGACTACTATGTATATTTTAGTGCTAATAGTATAAGTAGCCCTGACAATGCATCTAATCGTGAGTGTTTGAAGGGATTCAATCTTGAATCACAAGACAACAAAATGAATGTGAGAATAGTCATTCATCAGATTGCGAAAGTAGAGAGCAGTTTATAAATCTTAATGAAATTAAAGCACCTGACTTGTTAGAGGTCTGGCTAATGAGAGAATGAATCTAAAGTAGGGTAAGGTTGATTGCTTGAAGAACTGTACACATAGAGCTTATACTGATTCCAAGCTAACAGGAGGAGACAGTGGCTGTTTAATGTGTTTTGGGGACCTGATTTTTGTCAGAAGGTCACTTGGAAACTTCACAGGACAATCTGTCTACATACGAGTACCCGCTTCAGAACCAGGTATAATTGTTGCATTCCTGAAGTTGATAATATTAAATTTTTTTATTTCAGTAAGGTTTTATCCTAAATCCATTATTCTTCTGGTTGAGTCAAAATGCATTTAAGCCTTCTCATTTCAGGAATTGAATTGGAGACTTAAATTTTAGTATTCTTTCAGTATGTGTTACTCTCGTTCATCTGTTGAGTATGGTGTAAACTTATCAAACTACCCTGCTAGGATTCTAGTGCCTGACCTAATGCAGCGATATTGTTTATCTATAGTCATCAAATTTAGGTCACAGTCCTCCAGATACTAAAATTTTTCAGGACGTATGAAGTAAGAACCTACCATGGATAACTATAATAGTTGTTCTTCTGGTACTAGTACTTCTTGCTTTTTACCTTTTTTTTTTTTGCATATTTTGTCGATGGAGGAGGAAACACAAAGATGAAGGTGAGTTTATTTTAGATCACTCATATTTGTGTATCAACGAGTGTACTAGTGTAAATGAGAAAAAATTTTCTCACCTTTCGTAATGCTGATTTGCAGAATAGAAGAAAATTGAAATTAGCCAGGATATATTACCATTTGACATAAATATGGGCATTAAGACGGGCAAGAGCATAAGAGCAAAGAAGCTTGGTTTCGGTTTTTCAGCTTGCAAGCATAATTGCAGCTACAAATAACTTATCTTAAGGAAATAAACTAGGAGAAGGTGGTTTTAGAGATGTATACAAAGTAAAACAGAGTGAAATGTGATGTGTTAAAGATTGAAATTGAAAACAGGGAAAACTATTTAATGGAGAGGAAGTTGTTGTTGAGAGGCTTTCAAGTCAGTCAGGACAAGGACAAGAAGAGTTTAAAAATGAGATAACGTGTTTAGCTTTAGAGTATTGCTAATGGGAACACTAAGTAGCAAGAAGAATACCCACTTCTATGATTCTGATTCACTTACCCTTGACCACGTAAGTGACAAGATTTCTTAATTTTTCTCTTCTTTCTTTTTTGTTCATTAATCTAGTAAAATTCCTAAAAGTTTGATTATTGAACCGGAGAAAAGCAAGGAGCTTCGTAAATCAGTAGAATCAATGTGAGAGCTGACTTATTCATTCAGCATTTGAATGATCTGTTTTGCTTCGGGTATGGAATCTGTGGAGTGATGGTAGAGGCTGGGAACTGTAGGGTCCTGTATTGGAAAAATAAGCATCTTATCTAATACTGAAGAGATACATTAACATGGCCCTTCTCTCTGTTCAGGAGAATGCAGCTGACAGGCCAGCCAAGTTGGAAGTTGTCTCAATGCTTTCAAATGAGGTTGCCAATTTACTTTCTCCCAAACAGCCTGCCTTTTTATATGTGGGAACTTTGAATAATTCAGTTCTACCTGTAAATATGTAACACCCCAAATCTAACACGTGCAAAGCACGTGAAGAAAGAGATTACTTACAAATTATAATCCTTACTCATAAATTCCAAATTGGAATATCTCAAATTCTTATTCAAACAAAACCACTAATTCATATATCTAATACTAAACAAATCTCTCTAGAAACATAAAAAAATTACAAAAGTCTCCAAATCCAAATTACAAATTCATAACAGAAATAAACCATATAGAATCATGAGTCTGATCCTCTTTTTATTCAAATAGAAAACAGAAACAAAAATCTCTAACTCCAAGGCTAGACACACCTCTCAAAGGAACTTAATTTGCAAAAAATAATGACGAGGGGTGAGCCGTCAACTCGGTAAGTAAAACCATTCCTAACACACTAAACCTATCGATACACAAAAATATTGCAAGCCTCCTTTTAATTTGAAAACATATATATCATAATCCGTAATTTCATAAAACGATTGCTCACGATAAAGTAACATAAATTCGTAGTAATTCATAATATCAAAAGCATAGTTACTTCCAAAAGCAAATCATATATCACATTCATAGAAAACAATAGGTTAGCTCATGTCACATAGTGTCACCTATAGTCCCGGTGACCCGGCCCAGACAGAATCAGAATATCGTGTGCACATTCAGAACAGAAACCCAGTACTGGTCCAGACAGATATACCGTATATTATGATCAGAATCAGAATCAGAATCAGAATCAGAATAACTACGGACAATAAGCCAAAACATAATGACTTATACGGGGCACTTTGCGGCGTTTTGGCCCCCAAGAGGTGGCCCCCATATAGTCCCAAGTGGTGGCCCCCGTACAATCATAAATAATTTCAATCACACATGGGTACAAAACATTCGTATCAAATTTATGAAAGTCCATTACAACAATTTAGGCTTGCAAATTATTTTATAGACAAAATTATAAAAGGTAATCATGTAACAAAATAATTATATATTTAAAAGCATTTAAAAATATTTTGTTCAAAAGAATTTAGCTTTGAAAATATTTACACAAACTGATTTTTGTTATAAAAATCATTTAATCTTCTAAGTAGTATAAAACCATTTATACTTATAACAATATCAAATTAATCGTATATATATCCAGTACATTAGGAATGAAATTACTTACCTCAATAAAAGAATTTTGAACTACACACCTCTAAGCCTCGAAGAGTCTTCAACACCTTAACAAATACAAAACATGACTATTAATAACCCACTCTAAGAATCTATCTTTCTAATTCATTCTCGGACAGGTCTGATCTCAGAATTTTAACTCTTAATCTAAAACTCAAAATGATATAATATTCTATGGAACTATTCTGGACATCCATGGGTATCTCATGTAAACGTTTCAAAAGGATCCGAAATCAAAAACATTTTCAAAACTATTTATTTCTCCACAAATTCGAAACTGTTTTCTCATAACCTTAACCGAACAGAGCCGGTTCTGAGACTTTTATAAAATAAAATATTAATCCGAAAATTACGAAATTAATGCTAGGAATACTAGACACATATATTAACTTGCATATAAAATTTCATAATTTTGCGAGTTCATTTGATGGTGAAAATAATTTCATGAATACGATCGCAATGTTGGAATCGCAGTTTTTCCAGTGCAGCGGCTCTATTTCAAAAATACATATAAAATTGAAAACGAACTCCAATTTAACGAAATAAAATTTATTCCAGAATCCCTACATGTCTAGTTTCCAGAAATATAAATTTCTTAAGAAAAATCCTTCAGACAATATAGGTTAAATTTCGAGATACCCAAGCTGTCCAGAATTTTCCTGTGCTTAACGCATCAAAGATTAATAACTAAACTCACAATAAATCAAAACCCTAAACAAAGCCTAAATACATCCTATATCATGCATTAAGATCTATAAAAATCTAAAACCATGCCAAACATAAACCCTAGATTGAATGATTTAAAATCTTGTAAGGAATAAGGAGGGTATACTTACCGTTCGCTGTGATTCTCTCCTAAACAAGACTTGAATCCTAGGGTTTCAGTAAAATGTTATGAACAGCAGAGAAGAAAAATAAACATCGTGGGTTTTAGGGTTATGAAAATGGAATAAAATGAATTTATAGGGAGTCTAAGAAATCCTATGAAATTTGAAAAAATAACCCTTAAAAAAACTTATCCCATAAATAACCCCTGCATATAAGGGTAATAATGTCATTTAAAAAACTCATTAAAAAAATAAAAATAATAAAAATTTGGGCGTCACAAAATATGTAGGCTGAAGCTTCTTCAACGAATTGCTTAACACATTCAGTGGTCGATGCTCGATAGCTATTTGAACCTACTTTATGTGCTTTAGTTAGAAAAAAAAAATTACTCAAATGTTTTCTTAGAATCTCAGTTTATGTTTTTTTTTTTTTTGGTTGAGAAACTGAGCTGAATTTCTTTTCTGATAGTTGACAAATGAATGTGTACTACATCACTCTTTAGACAATCTGTGGACATGATGCTTCAGCTAAATCTAATCTTGCAAATGGTGTCTCTGATAGCTTGAGCTAAACATTGTGTTAGTAGGGTTGCTCTTTTTCTTTTTTTTTTTAATTAGTAGTGTTGTTTTTTCTTTTTTGAATTACATGCTCAGATTTTTTGAATAATTACATTCATTCAAATATTTTTCATAATTGAGGAAGGAATTAATTCCTATAATGACTTGTCGGAGTTTGAACTGCTGTGATTCTACCGCTCAGGCCTTATTAGTAGTGTTGTTACCAATTGAGTAACTAACGTTGCTTGCACTGATGATTATATGTTGAGTATTATTTTTTTAATACTGAAAATAATTTAAAATGGTAGATATTTATTATTTTACTGTTGTATGATCGCCAGTGAAATTTATCTGTAACACTGATGATCATAAGTTGAATGGTCGACCATTAAATATTGCTATAAATTACCATCAAAATTGAGTTCAATAGATTAATGACTACGGCACCCCATTTATCAAACAATCAAACAAATTTCTCATTTCTGATACAAGCTTGAAATGCCTGGCGATAATGTCAAGTCAAGATGATACAACTTACCTAACCAAAATGAAATAAAGATTTTGGAACCACTAACCATGCAGGAAGTCCTGAATAATTAAAATAAATCTTTTTTCAACAAGTAATTTTTAAATTATTTTTAAGTTTTGAAGAGTCTACAAGACTCCATTTTCAATGCCACGATGTCTAAGCAGTGGACTTGTTTGACACTTGGCAGGACTGGTGTTTTAGAAGATGATTATGAATTCAATTTCAATCAATCTCAAAACATTTAGACATTTTTCTTCCAGTTTTATGAATGGAGAACCTTTTTAGCTTCTACATCATTAGTTCAGTGACCTCTTTGATGACCGTGCATTTTTCGTTAGCAGCAGATACAATAACTCCAGTAACATTCATCCGTGATGGCGAGAAGTTGGTTTCATCGTCTCAAAGGTTTGAGCTCGGCTTCTTCTCTCCTGGCAATTCAAAGAAAAGGTACTTGGGATTATGGTACCAGAAGAGCCCTGATACAGTTGTTTGGGTTGCTAATAGAGATACCCCAATTCTTGATCCACAGGGAGTTTTAGCTATTAGCAACAATGGGAACCTTGTCCTTCTCAACCAAGCAAATGGGACTATCTGGTCTTCAAACGTGTCCAGAGAACTAAAAAATCCAGTGGCACAGCTGTTAGATACCGGAAACCTTGTTCTAAGGGACAATTTTAGCAGTAATACTTCTGAAGGAAGCTCTCTGTGGCAGAGCTTTGACTACCCATCAGACGCTCTGTTACCAGGCATGAAGTTGGGATGGGACTTAAGGACTGGCCAGGAACGTTATCAAACTTCGTGGAGAACGGTTAATGATCCATCCCCAGGAAACTTTACTTTAAGACTTGACATTCATGTGATGCCTCAAATTTGTATTTACAGTGGATCGGTGAGGTTATTCCGTCTTGGACCATGGAATGGATTTCGCTTTGAAGATGCTGCTACGTATATACAATATCTTTATAAACAAATTGTGGTGGATACTGAAGATGAATTTTATTACAGGTATGAGCCCTACAACAGTTTAAGCATAACGATTTAAAACTCTACCCATCAGGTAAGGTCCAGCGTCTACTATGGAGTGACGAAAGCCATAGCTGGCTAGTTGCGTTCTCAGCTCCCGATGACTTATGTCAAAATTATGGGCATTGTGGGGCAAACAGTATTTGCAATGTTAACAAAACACCAAAGTGTGAATGCTTGGAGGGATTCAGACCCGAATCACAGCACAACCAGACATTGCCTACAACATGTGAGAGAAGTCAAATGTCAGATTGCAAAAGTGGAAGCCAGTTTATAAAGTTTGATGACATGCAAGTGCCCGACTTGCTAGAAGTTTCGTTAAATGAGAGTATGAATCTAGAGGAATGTGAGGCTGAGTGCTTGAAGAACTGCACCTGTAGAGCTTACGGCAACTCCAATCTAACAGGAGGAGGCAGTGGCTGTTTAATGTGGTTTGGGGACCTGATTGATATGAAAAAGACACTTGCAAACCTCACCGGCCAGTCTATCTACTTACGAGCACCAGCTTCAAAACCAGGTACATTTTTGAAGTTGATATTGCAAAGCTTTTCACTTCTGTTATATCAGTGTCTTCCGATTAAATCAAATTGCACTTTGCCTACTTGGTTCAGGAATTGAATGTCATAAAATATATGAGCCACAATAATACAGAGAGAAAATAACACAAAGCAAGGGTTATTGGCTATCTCTCAGTTTTTCTGGCAAAATGAAGCTGGGAATTTATTTTCTACCAATGACTAGCCTTGATAGGATATATATTTTTGGTGTAGGAAAGAAGAAGACACTATGGATAGTGGTATTAATTGCGCTTCCGGTGGTAATTTTTCCTGCTTTTTTCATATTTTACGGAAGGAAGAGAAAGCTCAAAGAGAAAGGTGACCTTCTTTTAAATAACTCTTATGTTTTGTGCGTATGAGTCTATCAGTGCACAAAAGAAAATGTATGCTCATTTTTTTTAAAGCCGGCTTACAGAAAGAAGGAGAACCGAAGCAAGCCAAGATATGTTACTATTTGAAATCAATATAGGCAATATGACCAGAGCAAAGGAATTCTGTGAGGGAGATAGCGCTTCAAAGGGAAAGAATAAGGAATCTTGGTTTCTCTTTTTCAGCTTGGCTAGTATATCAGCAGCTACAGATAATTTCTCGGAAGAAAATAAGCTCGGCCAAGGTGGCTTTGGACCTGTTTATAAGGTAGCATTCGTGTGAACTTTACTGTAATAAACAGAGTATAGACCGTTGTGTTAAAATACGAAATTGAAAACAGGGTAAACTACTTAATGGAGAGGAAGTTGCCGTCAAAAGGCTCTCAAATAAGTCAGGACAAGGGGTAGAAGAATTTAAAAATGAGATGATGCTTATAGCAAAACTTCAACACAGGAACCTTGTCAGACTCTTCGGCTGCTGTATTGAACAAGGCGAAAAGATTTTGATATATGAGTACATGCCTAACAAAAGCTTGGACTTTTTCCTTTTTGGTACTTTTCTTTTTTTCCCATCATTCAAGAAAAAGAAAAAAGAAATTTTAAATTTCTCGCTAGCTTTAATCGGCAGCCATTGTTTTAACTTGTATCATTTCAGATTACAAATATTCCTTAGGGTTTGATATTGTAACAGGTCCTGCTAGTAAAGGTCTATTAGATTGGCTCACACGTGTTAGAATCATTGAAGGAATTGCGCAAGGGCTTCTATATCTTCACGAGTATTCAAGATTAAGAGTTATTCATAGGGATCTCAAGGCAAGTAATGTTCTCTTAGATGGTGACATGAATCCAAAAATATCCGATTTTGGCATCGCTAGAATGTTTGGTGGTGATGAACTACAGTCAAATACGAATCGCATAGTTGGAACTTAGTAAGTAAATTTGATCCCTAAGACTATTTAAATCCTCATGCATATATTATTTGCTTGCATTGTTGTCTATTTGATGAAACAATGAATTTCAGTGGTTATATGTCGCCTGAGTACGCTCTGCACGGCCTCTTCTCTATCAAATCTGATGTTTTCAGCTTTGGGGTATTACTGTTGGAAACACTCAGTAGCAAGAAGAATACCCGCTTTTATAATACTGATTCCCTTACCCTTCTCGGCCATGTAAGTAAGAATATTTCTCATTTATTTCCTTTGAGCATATTACAATGAATCTAGCAATAATACTGAAAGAACAAAGTTTAGTTATTGAATTGGAAAAGTTAAGAATTTCATATACTAGCAGAACTAAAATGAGGGCTAACTTATTCATTTAGCATTTGAATTTTTTGTTCTGCATCAGGCTTGGAATTTGTGGAAGGATGACAGAGCCTGGAAGCTGCTGGATCCGACACTGCAAAATGAAGCACTGTATCCGATGGTGAAGAGATATATTAACGTAGCCCTTTTATGTGTTCAGGAGAATGCAGCGGATAGACCAACCATGTTGGAAGTCGTCTCAATGCTTAAAAATGAGATTGTTAATTTACCTTCCCCACAACAACCTGCTTTCTCATATGTGCGAATTGTGGAAAAGTCAGTTCTGCTAGCAAATAGTGAGGTCGAAGCCTCTTCAGGAAACTGCTTAACACTTTCAATGGTAGATGCTCGATAGCCATATGACCCTTACTCTGTGTTCTTAGTTGGAAAGGAATCAAATGTTTTGATATTTTGCTTAGAATAACAGAGTTTCTTTACTAAGAAAAAGTACAAAATCTGAGAGATATTAAGCTGGATTTTTCTCTTCTTAATAAAAAAAAATGAATTTGTACTACACCACTTTTTATACCATCTGCGGTCGTGAAGATTATGCTATAACTAATCTTCCAAGTGGCCTAACAAATAGCATAAATCAAGTACTTTATTAACCGTTTGGTTATCAACTTGTTAATTTTCTTTCTCCCAAACAGCCTGTCTTTGTATTTGTGACAATTATGGAAAATTCTGTTCTACCCACAAGTATGTAGGCTGAAGCTTCTTTACATTCAATGATGGCTGCTCGATAGCTATAGTAGCAGATACATCTATTGAGTGAGAGAAAGGTAGGGCAAGTAGTTATATGTTCATTCATGCTTTCTTTGCCTGGCTTGCTTGTTTGTGTTTAATAGATCTAGTCTACCCAACTGTCAATCCAGAACCGGGGGAACGTAGCACTCCCTTTTCGATTATCCATGGGGTATTCCCCAGGCGCTTGACTAAACCTATCTTTCTTACCGTGCAAGCCCTTGCTTGCTTTGAGAAGAGGAATTGGAACTTCTTTTCTTTATTTGCCTTGAGCCAGTTCCAGTCATGAGAGGACTTTTCCTTACTCTTTTAATTCGGGGGATACCATTAATTGTAGCGTAGATCTTATCCTTAGGTCTGAAAATGATAAAATGGGGGAGAGAGACCTACTAGATAGGCAAATAGCTGAAGTCGTGAAGCGGCTTCGCGCCTGACATGGTTTTTCTTCCTGATTTGAACCTCCCACCTAACCACCCCTTCCCTTCCTTCTAGTGTGCCTATCTATAAGTAGTTTCCAGGTTCCTAGACCCCCGGATATCCCGATTGTCTTACTGCTTCTCTTCCCAAAACAAGAAGCAATTTCTTTCAAAAGATAGTGAGGAATCTCTTTTGTCTAATTATTCGTCCCTGTTGAAGAAAAAGCCTTCGGCAAGATGGTAATAAAGTAGTCGATCTAATCTCACGGGCCCCCTTTATGTGCTTTAGTTAGAAAGAAAACAAAAGTTAGATACTTTGCCTAGGCAAACTGAATTTTCTTTTTTTTTTTCTTTTTTGCTTTATTGCTGAGAGACAAACTGAATTTTCTTTCTTATTAGACAAAAAATGAATGTGTACAGTATACTATATCAATCTTTGTACAATCTGTGAATGCGGTGATTAAGCTAATTCTAATCTTGCAAGTGGTGTTTCAAATAGCGTGGAGCGTAGCATAGTGTTAGGAGTGTTGTTAACAATTTTTCTAGGATGCAAGATCTACTAAATTCAACATAGTGAGCTTCCTTTCCTCTCAAGTGGGAGCAGCAAGGATGCGCATTGAGCTTGGCTTTTGAGTAGTTAAGGTAGCTTGAAAGCAAATGACTTGGTCAAGACATCAAACAATTCTTTTCTTAGCTTATTGTGGAAAATAGCAAATTTCAAATATACATCTTTGTTGATAACCTTAATTATCTTTGACGAAGCGCTATCCATTTCTGTTGCATTGCTCTGTAATCTATAGGATAAAGAATTAGACATGATTCTGCGCCAACATGCGTGCACTTTGTTTATCACTTAATATCACAAGAATGAAGTACACTTAAGTTTAGGCTCCTTAAATAAGGAACTTCACTAAGCAATCTTAGCATTAGCAACCATTACATTTCTCCCATATTGCTCTGTATTTTGTTGTTAATTAAATTTGGGCAGTCTTAGCCCTTGGTTAACTCAGTATTACGTGAGCTTCCTCGCAAGTTTCAATTCTTAATTTGGCTCTCCGTTGTAATTAAAATTTCTTCGATAATGTATAATTTTATATGTATAATTTTATTGAGATATGGTTGAATTATGCTCTAATGTGGAATTGATGAACATTTTTTAAATTACCAACAAAATGAAAAATAAAAATATATAATACTTTTTAAATCAAATATGTGGTGTATTATCTAGATTTACAATTTTACTGTTTTTTTTCTGTCAGCCTTAGAAATAAATAGTATTGAAATAAATGTAATTAACAAACAATGTTAAAATATCATCGAATTGAATGTAGTTAACAAATAATAATGATATTTTAATATTCCATAAGCAATGCCGATATTCTCGCCACAATAAGAACCACACTGAGTACAGAAGAGTTCCTTTTGTGTTCAGTATAAATTCTCATTGTAGTGAGAATATCACAGCACACACTCAACTTCCACAAGAGACGCGCATTCTCCCTCATGCCACAAATTTCACCACGCTCTGTACTCACTGTTGGTTCTCCATTGACTGCGTCTCGTTCCCTCG
Organism: Citropsis articulata; assembly: GCA_030449925.1. Classification (NCBI taxonomy): domain Eukaryota; kingdom Viridiplantae; phylum Streptophyta; class Magnoliopsida; order Sapindales; family Rutaceae; genus Citropsis; species Citropsis articulata. The sequence continues at coordinate 537,234 of JASUUH010000014.1, read as the reverse complement.
CAGCGCCTCACTCTCTCGGCTCTCTCAGAAATTGACTTGCGGCTTCACTTTCCTCTCCCCACTAAATCCACAACAGCCATGGATCTGTCCACAGCTGCTGTTGTGTCGTCGTCGACAACTGCTGCAATAGATTTCTGGAGATAATTTACTTTATTAATTGCAAATTTAGTTGTCTACCGTTATGACTTTGTGGAGATTCAGCTGTTGTTCTGTTAATTTGTGTTGAGAATAGCGTGCTTTAATTTTTTAATTCTTGATGCTGAGCTTACTGGGCAAGTCACCTACTTTGATTTTTTATTCTTGATGCTGAACACTTATTAGCTTAGTCAAAATTACCGTACATTTAGCTTTGTTTTTTTTTTTTTTTTGGGGGGGTAATTCTTGATGCTGAGCTTACTGGGCAAGTCAGTTACTTTGATTTTTTGATTCTTGATGTTGAACACTTAGCTTACTAAAAATTAGAATACACTTAGCTTAGGTTTTTTCTTTTTCTTTTTATTCTCGATGCTGAGCTTCAGATTACTGGAAATTAAATTTGGATAGATTGATTAGTATTTGCATTTTTTCATTATCGATGTTGAGCTTCAGATTGCTGAAATTTAAATTCGGATATATGGTTTTCTTATTTGGGTCCTTTGTTCATTACAATCTTTGAAATTAAAAGCAGCCTTGATCTATTAATTTCTTGCAAGCCCGTATGGCTGCTACTTGAAACTCATTGCAATTGCTTTCTACAATGATACGAGTTGGTTTTTTTTTGGGTCATTTTGTTGTTTCTGTTTTATTAATATGAATTATATTCATTTTGTTCATCTTATCTACTTTATTTTTTCTGATTATAGCAAAATGTTTTTTTTTAATGGCAACCACAACTCCAGCCGCATGAACATTTTCAGCAGCTGCTCCTACAGTAAGGTAACGAATATAGAGTTAATAGGGAGTTTCGAAGTGATTTCACAGCATTGTATTTGTATTTTAAGAGTGAAGAATGCAGATGTTTGTTTTATTCTCATTCATATTCTGATTACAAGCCTTTGGCTATCAGTTGTAAGCTTGTGGAATATTGAAGGGGTATCAATTATTTGGTCTTTTTTTTTTTTGAAAGGATCAATTATTTGGTCTTGATTGTGCATGAATGGATGTTATAGACTTTTATTTAATTTCTCAGTTTATAAATTACCTTTCTTAACCGTGTTTCACTCGGATCATGTGTGAAACCTTGTTATTTAGAGCTAGGTATTTAAGTATGTCATACTTGAATTTTAATGTTGGTTTTGTGAAGTAATTGTCTCCTAAATGGATGCTAATAGATACATGTGTTGATCTCAATTACTGTGCAATTCTTCGCATTGCTCTCGAACTATTAGTCTTAACCCCCTAGATTCATGGTATTCTTTCGAATCAACGTGAATTTAGATTGTTTCTGTATTCTAGTACTCTAAAAAATCAACGAAATATTTGAATATTAAACTTCCGCTACATCACCAAGCCTCTTCAAGAAACTGCTTAACACTTTCAATGGTAGATGCTCAATAGCCATGTGAGCCTTACTCTTTGTTCTTAGAAAGGAATCAAATGTTTTGATATTTTGCTTAGAACCACAGTGTTCCTTTGCTGAAAACAAGTTCAAAATCTGAGAGATTTTAAGCTGGATTTTTCTTTTCTTATTAAAAATAAATGAATCTGTACTGCAGTTTTTATACCATCTGTAGTTGTGAAGATTATGCTATAACTAATCTTCCAAGTGGCCTAACTAATAGCATAAATTAAGCACTTTATTAACCGTTTGGTTATCAACTGTGTTAATTTACGTTCTCCCAAGCAACCCGCCTTTTTATTTGTGAGAATTATGGAAAATAAGTCATGAAATAACACATTCTATGTGGGCTGAAGCTTCTTTACATTCAATGTGGCTGCTCGATAGCAATATTAGCAGATACATTTGTTGAGTGAGATAAGGTTGTGTAACTAATTATGTAACACATAATTCCACTAACAATGTATCAAAGTAAAATTGAAGTGAAACTGCATTTCATCTTTCTCATTTCTAAGACCATCAAAATAATATCCAACAATAAATGTTCTAGCCTCTACAAGAAAGTAAGTAATGAAATAACACATCCTCAAATAAATATCATCCCAAAGACAGCTAAAATATTCATAGCTTATTAACGTAACATTAGTCCCCAAAAGAACCCGAGTTCTTATTCTTCCTCCTAGGACCTAAAACCTCAAGTCAAAAAGCAATGTCCTCCACAAAGCTTGCTTCCAAAGACCCTTCGAACTAATAATCATTATTGTCTGTGAATGAATGATTGACAAGGGGTGAGCGTTTTATATTCAATAGGTAGAAACATGCATAACAAATAGAACAGTCACTTTACTCAATATTTTTCGAAATTCAATTTAGCTTAAAATACAGAACTGATATATGAATATTTGAATAGAACCTTTGGTTAATACTAATTTGCTTAAAACAAATTTAGATAAAATAGTTCGAACTGAATTCAAATCCAAAAACATTTATCACGTCAAAATATTTTGGAAAACATATATCATGTCAAAGCATATCGAAACATATATCATATCATGACATTTCATATAGGAGACTCTTGTCAAATAGTGTCACCTATACCTGCAGTCAGCAGCCAAGAAAACCTGCTTACCTACCACTTACCAAGGCCAAAGTCAGGGCTGGCATCTGCGCATCAAAAATCTTAAAAGCTGATGTGAATGAGCCTAGTTAAGGGCTTATAGAAAAACCAAAGGCCTTTATAATTTATAAATTAAGAAAATTTAGTTAATAATTTAAATTTTATAAGTATTATTTGTGGTTTATTATGTTGTATTGCTAGTATTTTTTGTATTAGACTATTAGTCTGTTATGTATTGAATAATCATCTTTAATTTAAGTGTTTTTTTACTTTTAATTTTATTAAAAATTTATTAAAAAATTAATGGAATCCCAAGCCCGGCCAGACCTAGCCTGTTTACCATAACATGGGCATGAGCCTAGGCTTAAAAAGCCTAATCCAAGCCCGCAATTTGCTAACCCAACATAGTTTAGAACATATAATTTGCGAAATAGAACATAATTTCACTAGTGAAAGCCACTTGTTTCTCACGATACCCAGCCAGAACAGAACATATCATATTAGAGAAGACTATCGACATTGAACGAAATGTTTGAAATACATTCATTAAATACAAAATTGAATCTCATTTAGTGATCCACATGTGACACTTTGCAGAACATTGCGCTTCGAGGTGGCTCCCCTACACCTTACACTCTTTAATTACAAACTTTTAATTCAAACTCATCTAAACTTGAGCAAAGATCAAATTATATATTTATTCAGTTATGCAAACAGATTTACAAAACATATATAGTTGCAGAAAAATAGTTTAGAAAACATTTGGAAAACAAAAGAGTTCATCATGGATGAGTCTACTTACCTAGATTCAAAGCAAATCTTAATCTTTCACTTACCAAATCCGAAACATCACCAACACATCTTAAGATTGAAACATATGCTGATTTATCATTAAATCCATATAGAATAAATCAGAGCCTTAACTGAAATCCTTATAAAAAATGAATTACCAAAATTCTGCACAATAGTCAGCATCCAAAATATAATTCACATGCTTAAGGACCTTAAAAAATTCTAATATTTTTCACAATATTATCTTCACATCTCAAATAATTGATCCACAAATTTCATAATTTATTACTTAATAGGTTAAAAGATCTATTTCTAGGAAAGTGGTGAACTCAATCTCTAATTAATTCCTAGAGTACTAGAATTTGAGCCAAATTTCACAAAATGTTTCAAAGCCAAAATGAACTTCATAATTCAGAAAATTTATACCATCCTAAGCTGCAGATGTCTAGAATGACTCCCAAAGTTTTAGATTTTACGCCTTCTATAATTAGAGTTATGAATTTTCAAACACCCAAAGGTCATTTTTGTCAGAATCTTCCTTCAGTAAATAATGTGGATTTTCTCAACAAGTTAGTAATCCAGAAGGCCACCAAAAAATTATGAAAATTTATAAAGAGTCTTGTCCACATGTGTATTTGACTATCCAAAATTTAGAATTTTATCCTTCATATATCCAAAGTCATAGAAGTACAATTGCAAAAGGATCAAAAATAGATTTTCTTCCAAACTTCCTTCAAATTCTAAGTCCCTTATTCAATGTTAAAAGTCCACGAGAATTAAAATAATCGTAGTGACATGTGATTTACAAATTTTAAAAAGTTCAAACCCAAAATGCATTAATTATAGAAGAAAATAAAATCAACTAATAGACCATAATAGAAATCTAAAAAATAATCAAATTATTTTAAAATAATTTAAATTTCCTTTCTGGTTTTGCAACAAGATATTTCTTATGTAACGCCCTTGAATTTTTTTTTTCTTTATTAATTATTATGGTAGTTCTTAGATAGATATTAATAATTGTTGTTTCTTTTGATTGGTTTATTAATGGATTTTAGAGAATAATTCTAGGCTTTTCTAATTTAGTAGAATTATTTAGAATTTTCTAATATTACTTTTATTAATTATACAAGACATGTGTACTTACATTATTACTTGCATTTGTGATGCATTTATTTTATATATTTACATTTATTTAAGCTTTTTATATATTTATTATTGCTTTAATAAAGCTTCTTTATTTAAGTTTACTTTAATTTATTAAAATTTGCTTTGTAGATATGATTTCACTTATCAAAGATTTACTTTATATTTATTTTTTTTTATTAAATTTTCTTTAATAAAGCTTATTTTAATGTATTATTACACTTATTAAAGTGGTTTTATATTTATTGTTGTTTTATTAAAGTTGCTTTGTTAAAGTTTGCTTAACATGCATAATTGCATTTATTATTTGCTTGCTTTGAGTTGGCTGAATCTTGAAAACGTGGGCTTGGAGAAGGAAGCATAATTACTCAACTTCTTCATTATTCATCTTCCTTCTCTCTCAACTCCAAAAAAAAAAAAAAATTCTAAGTTCTAGATCTCTCATAGTAACCTTCTCTAAATTTTCATTAGAGCTAGAGATCTTAGTTAATTTAGAAGCTTCTTGATTTGGTGAGTCTTTATTACTTATGTTTTTATTGTTTTGAATACATGCTTAACTTAAAACTATAGTTGGATGAAATATGTTATAAAATTCCCTGGATAGCATGTATATTTTGTATTAAATCATGGCCATTGAAAATGATTTTTGAGAATAACCTTATTTACATATAAACTAGTCATCTAGGGCTTATTTTCATAAGATTTGACTTTATTTTCGATTTTATATAGATTTTTAAATCTGATACTGTTGCGCTAGAAAAACTGTTATTCCAGCCGAATGATTGAATTCACGAAATTATTTATACTGTAAATGAACTCAAAAAATGCTGAATTTTTAAACAAACGTTAATATATCTGTCTAGTACTTTCAGTTTTAATTTCATAATTTTCTAATCAATGTATAATGTCTTAAAAATCTCGGAACCGATACTGTTCTGTTAAGCCACTGTGAGACAGTTTTGAATCCATCAAGAAACAAGTAGTTTTGAAAATGTTTTTGGTATCAGATCCTCCTGAAATTTTTATAGGAGATACCTATGAAAGTCTAGAACAGATCTACATGATATCATATCGTTTTGATTACTAGATTAAGAGCTAAAATCTAGAGAATCAGACTTGTACTGGCATGAATTAGAAAATCAAGCTCTCGGAATAAGTTGTTATTAATTATGTCTCGTATCTTTTTAAGGTGTTAGAGATACTTAAGGTTGTTAAAAGCTTAGATGTGTGTTTTAATTATTTTCTTATCGAGGTAAGTAATTCTATTCCTAGTGTACTGGATATGTATAATAATTTTGATATTTTAATATTGTTACAAGTACATATTTTTCTTAGTTCTTTGTAACCAAATTAATTTATGTAAATGTTTTCAAATTTGAAAATTATATTATTTTTATGTTTTTAACAAATATTATAAATGCTTTTAAATGTGTAATTTACTTTTGCTAAATAATATTATTTTTGAAATTGTCTATAAAATTTTGGAATGGAAATTGTTCTGCAAGCCTAAATCATTGTTATGTTCTTTTATGAATTCAACATAAATATTTTATTCGTATTTGATTAAGATTATCCATGAAAATCATGCGGAGGTTGTTGGGATTATGTGCTCTTTTAAAGCATATTAATTTATTTTCTGATTAATATAACATTTGAGATATTTTCAATTGCATAAATATTGAAAAAGGTCCGTTTAATCATATTATATGTATTTATGTGATCATCATATGGATTCACAGAAGACATAAATACAAGTTATTTTATGATTAAATAAATTAAGTTCGCAGTTGATAAATAGAGTTGGGTGCTCTATTTATGTTTAGACTGTAGTAAATTCATTAAATGATTTGTCTTAATCATGTATAAATTTACTGATGTAGTTTGTCTACATTGATCTGGATCACATATGAGATTTAATTAACCTGAAATGACTGTCAGACTTATTAAATCTCATAGGCATTGATTTTACTGTAATCTTAATCTTGAGTTAATTATGATTTCATGATTGTAATTGTTATTCCATTTGAGTTACCAATGGGCACGACACACACTTGTGGTCAAGATTACCCGGTATCTTAGTGGGAGCAATTATGAGTATTGGAGTTATAGATTAACAATATAGAATTTGTACGACACATCTCTTGATGGGTTTTCGGCACTTGATCATAGAATTCTCTAGCCAGAGTGTGTCAACATATTTAGTATATTGAAAATTATCATTAGAGAAAACCAGTAAGTATCAAGGAACAAGATGTAATTAAATCGATTGACAGTTGAGATATTGATTTAATTAACGATATGGTACAAAGGATTGAGTAGTAAAGAAATCAATGTAGCTTGGGACGAATTATTATTCGAACATACAATTATGGAGGTCAGTTCCAATTTTATAGTGGAGTAGAGTTGAAATTAAATGATTAGGCTTGTTTAATTACAGGCTCAATTGTTGTAGCCACTATTGTATGTTCCCAAATGATCCCCGGGTTATCTCATTTAATTAACAGCACCACTACTGGATTAATAAGCAAGATAACTAGCAATTTGGGTCAAAAACATAATTATATTATTTAGTGGGAGGCTCCATTAATATGCTTATGTATAAGGGCTTTATGTTGTTTTACAAGGTGGGCCCCTTATGGAAAAAAGTAAGTAACGTGACTTTTATTTTGGAGCCTAAGGTTTCACTAAAGGGAGATATAAAAAGAATTATTTTCTCCCAAACAAGGGAGCAGCCACTTCATACAGATCAGAGAAAAAGATTTTTCTCTCTAATTTTGAGAGAAAAATTTTCTCGTGCTAGTTGTTTTAGTGGTGATAAAGGAGCCCACACATCAAGTGCAGATCAAACATGAGTCATAACCTGGAAGATCATTTGTGACAGTTCGTGATCTAACAAGCGTGGTGGTGACGAATCGTGATTTGGGAGCCTAAATCACTTCAGCGGAAAAAGCCAAATCGGATTTTCAAGGTACGATTTCTAGATTACAAATTCTTATATATTGTATATGAGCAATCATAAAAGGTTTTTATAAAAAATTTAAAAAAATGATTTTTCTCCAACAGAGGTCACCTCTCGAGATTGTATAGAGGCCACCTCTCGAGGGCTAAATTGTCACGACGTGCCACGTATAGTGCAAAGTACCACGTGTAATTTGTAATAAATGAAAAATAAATTTAAATGTTTTGGCTCTTTGTCCGTAGTCATTCTGATTTTGATCGTATTATACGATATAGATATATTTATGTTCTGTACCAATACTGAATTTCTGTTCTGAGTATGTACACGATATTCTGATTCTGACCGGGTCACCGGGACTATAGGTGAGACTATGTGACTGAGCTAACTTTTTGTTTTCCTGTGAATGTGTTATATGATTTGCTTTCAAAAGTAACTATACTTTTGATATTCTGAATTACTATGAATTTATGTTATTTTTATTATGATATGTTGTTTTGCAAAATTTATGAATTATGAATATGTTTTGCTAAAAGGAAGGCTTGCAATACTTTTTTTGTTATCAATAAACCTAGTGTGTTAGGAATGGTTTTACTTACTGAGTTGACTGCTCACCCTTCGTCATTACTTTTTCCAGATTAAGTGACTTGTTAGAAGTGTGGTTATCTTTGGAGCTAGAGTTTTATTTACTTGCTAAGTTGAATAAAAGAAGGATGAATTTCTTTAGCCGTTAAGTTTGCTGGTCTTTTGAATTGTATTTGGAGAGTTTTGAGACGTTTGTTACTTTTATGACTTGAGAGAAATGTCAAGTTTATGATTTGTGGAATTGTTGATTTTTTTAATAAAATTGAGGTATTTCGGTTCGTGAATTTGTGTAAGGATTTTTGTTTTGTTAGTGACCTCCTATTACCACGTACTCCGCACGTGATAATTTTGGGTGTTACATCTTAGATATTTGAACATCAATAAAGATAAAAAAAAATTATATTCCAGACTGAAAACTGAAACTATTAAAAGAATTTACTTATGGAAATCAAAGAAAGTAGAGAATGCTTATCCTTTTTTAAGGGAATTTGAAAGTATGAAAGTGAATGGCATATAATCCAGCCAAAAAGTTATTTTTGGTTTCATGTAAAGACAAGTTAACAGTGTGTTACAGAAGTGAGATAAGTTGAGTACAATTCAGATAAAGGAGATTACCAAACTTCTTTAAATTAATTCTAATTTCAAAATTAAAAATAACATAAGAGAAACAAGATAAAAATTAGTATTTTCGTTAAAACAACAAATTCAAATAATTAAACATACATAAAAATATTTAAAAAACATGTGGGTATTACATTAGTGCTCAGAGACTACCCTACTATGTCTTTGTCTAGTCTATGCAGAGACGAGAGAACTAAGATTTGAATTATACTCACATGAGTAGATACAAAATTGTGTTGCTATTAACCTAAATAATAATAATAATAATAATAATAATAATAATAATGACTACGGCTCTACATTTACCAATAAATTGTCTCATCAAGTATAAAATATCTAGGAGTAATGTCGAGCTGAGTTTAAAGAAGAGAAACTTATTTAACAAAAGCAATTGCATATTTTGGCAACCGAAAGGACCAATGCAAGAAGTCATCCTGAAATAATTAAAATATCATTCACTTCTAGTCAGCAAGTAAAACAAATTTTCCTATTTTTTAAGTTTTGACGAGTGAACAAGACTTCAAATTTTAGTCCAACAATAATATTTAGTACACAGATCGACAACAAAGCGTGAAATGTTGATATCAGAAATTTAGTCCAATAATAATATTTGATTTTATTGCGGGACAGGCTGTGAGACTGCTTGGTGGCAGTGGTTCAAGAGAAGAGACCAAGAGGTTGTTATTGGGCTGGTTAACTTGCAAAAGAAATAACAGTGAGGGGTTTCGTGGTAGTTGTTACCAATGAAAACACTCTTAATACTGAAGTTAGAGATCCGAAGTTTCAATGATAATTCCTATACGAGAAAGAAAGAGTGTGAAAGTAGAGTATGCTCTTGATGTGCTTACTGCTCAGAGAGTACTCCTACCTTGTCTTTGTCTAGTCTATATGAAGATGAAAGATCTAAGATTTAAATTCTACCTATATGGGTGGATATGAAATTAAGTTGCCATTAGACTAAATAATAATTAAATTAATAGAATAATAATAGGGTACTGTATTTACTTAATAATTGGCTCAACCAGTTTAAAATATTTAGCGGTAATGTCAAGTTGACTTTAAAGAAGAAAAACTTAATTAACAAAAACAATTTCATATTTTGGGAATTGGAAGGCCTAATGTAAGAAGTCGTCCTGTAATAACTAAAATATCATACGCTTTTTGTCTACAAGTAAATGAAATTTTCCTTTTTTTAAAGTTTTGAAGAGTCAACAAGACTTCAAAATTCCATACCAGGAAGTTAGCAGGACTAACGTTTTTATAAAATGAATTCAATCTCAAAACATTTAGGCATTTTTCTTCCAATTTTACGAATGGAGAACATTCATTGCTTCTACATCTTAGTTCTTTGATCTTCTTGCTGACCATGCAGTTGTCATTAGCAGCTGACACAATAACTCTAGTGACATTATTCCGCGATGGTGAGAAGTTGGTTTCATCATCTCAAAGGTTTGAGTAGGTTCCTTCTCTCCTGGTAATTCAAAGAAGAGGTACCTAGGAATATGGTACAAGACGGTCCCTTACACAGTTGTTTGGGTAGCTAATCGGAAGAGCCAAATTTTTTATCCACATGTTTCGCTATTAGCAACAATGGAAACTTGGTTCTTCTTAACCAAACATATGTCACTATCTGGTCTTCAAAAGTGTCTGGAATAGCAGAAAAGAGTAGCACAACTCTTAGATACATGAAACCTTGTTTTTAAGGAAAATTTTAGCAATAATACTTCTGAAGGAAGCTATCTGAGGCAGAGCTTTGATCACCGATCAGACACTCTGTTAGGGGCATGAAGTTACGAGGCATGAAGGTGGGTGGGGATTTAAAGACTGGTTGGGAACGATATTTAACATCGGGGAGAACCGCTGATGATCCATCCCCAGGAAACTTTACTTTCAGACTTGGCAATCATGTGTTACCTCAGCTTTTTCTTTACAATGGATCGGCAGTGTTAGCCCGCATTAGACAGTGGAATGGATTTTCTCTTTGAAGATGCTCCTACATATATAAGCTTTCTTTATAAAATAACTTTTGTGGACATGCAAGATGAAACTTATTACAGGTTTGAATTCTACAATTTAAGAATAATAATTTTCAAAGTGAACCCATTAGGTAAGATCCAGCGTCGAATATGGAATGAGGGAGCCACAGTTGGCAAGATATATTCTTAACTCCCAGTGACTCTTTGTCAAAATTATGGGCATTGTGGTGCTAACAATATTCGCAATGTTGCAATACACCCAAGTGTGAGAGCCTCAAGGGATTCAAACCCAAATCGGTATACAACCAAACTCGTCTACAACATGTTTGAGAAGTCATTTGTCAGAATGTTGATGCGAGATTCGGTGTCTGCTCGTTCATAACCAGGATCTCTCCTCAACGCTTGTATTTGCAGTTAACCAAGTGTACTTCACGCTACTTTTCTAGACGAGCAGGATTGTGCCTATTGCAATTTTTACTCAGCAGACCCCTACGCACACAAAAACTTGTCAGAGTACACTGGGCGTTTTCCTGGCGTAAACCCTCCGACTCTCAAGTCAGAGATTCTGGCTTACTTTTCGGAAAACTCTACCACTAACTTCGTGGCTCTGTAATGTTTTCAAAACCAACAAAATCCCTATGAATTTTCCTGAGGTTTCCCCTTGAATACCCCATGTAATCCCCTTTTTAGTCTGCTTTAAGTGTAAATGGTGTGTAACCCTTTTACCTTTGCTGATTGCCCTTTTATAGTCTTCCTGTGAATCCAGACCTCCATGACTCACGTTCACCACTTTCCCTCAGTCTCCGGAAGTGGATGCTTGAATATTGTAGTTGCGACTGAGTGGACTTCGTCCTTAGATTTTCGAATAGTAATGCACGTCCCGTTAACTGTTGTAGACTGGGTCTGCCGACCCCGGACCCCAACAGGAAATGCTCTTGGGTCCTAGCAAGAAGCATGCTCGTGTTACGGTCCACCAAAAGATGTCCTCGTAAACGAGCAAACAACTATTGCTCTCGGCTGCCCGCTCCCCGACATCACATGGCTGCGCACTTACAAGAAGGATGACTCCTCGTTTAGGGTATGATAGGTCGCTTTGTAATATACCCCCAACACAGATTGCAAAATTCGAAACCAGATTATAAAGTATGATGACATGAATGTTCCCGACTTGATGGATGTTTCCCTAAATGAGAGTATGAATCTTAAGGAATGTGAAGCTGAGTGCTTGAAGAGCTGCATCCGTAGAGCTTTTGCCAACTCCAAACTGACAGGAGGAGGTAGCGGCTGTTTGATACGGACTGGGGACCTAATTGATATGAGAAAAACACTTCCAAACCTCACCGCACCAGTGGCGAACCTACACGTGGGCTACACCGGGCTGTAGCCCGGTCTAGTGCGGAAAAATCATTTATACCCCTTATTTTTTATTAATTTAGTAGAATAACAGAGGTTTTATTTTTTTATATATGTCCCTAAATCAATTACCTTATGTTTTCATTAATTTAGTGTAACAATAGAGTTTCTATTTTATATTTAAATATGTCTCTAACTCAATTATCCTTATTTTTTCATCGGTTTTATATAACAATAGATTTTTATTTTATTTTCAAATATGTCCCTAATTCAGTTATATTATTTTCAATTAAAATTAGTGACTTAAAATGATTAAATTATATATTATTGAATAGATTGTTAGCATTAGGCAGCTAAAATTTTATTACAGCTTTAATTTATTTTAAAAAACTCCTAATTGAAAATAAAAGTATGTCAATGTAATATAACATCATCACTAGTATTAAAAATACTTACAAAAACAACATATAGTAACAATTATCAATATTTTCATAAACTTTTTATATGAATTTTTAGATTTTATTTTCTAGTTATATTAAGTAGGAGGACAAGTTAGAAAATAAAATTTGAATATTTTAAAGAGCTTTTGATTGAAGGATCATCAACATCTAGTTAGAAAGCTGGACCGTCTGACAAAGAAATAATTACACCCAAGTACTTTTTTGCTTAATTGAATTTAGTTTATTATTAAAACTTTTGACTAATAATACTTTTATAATTTGAATGGATGAATAAATTTTAATTGTTTAATTTATTAAGTATGGTAATTTCGTACTTGATTTCAAACATAAAATATTTACTTACAATTTTTAATTGATTATAATTACATATATTGATCTATTTTAGATTGAAATTCTTAATTGATTTCTTAATTCTTATATAATTACATATTATTATAGGTTGCAATGTCAAGATTCTATAATTGAAAAATAGTATTTTGATATTTGAATTGCCTTTTGTTTTCTACTTTTTTTTTTATAATTATTTTTTTCTATAGTACATTTTTATAGGGATAGAGTTTTTGGTGTTCCCCTTATTTAACGTATTTCTTTCTACTTATAAATTTTTATCTTCACTTGAAAATATATATTTTAAAATTTAGCCTTGATAATATTAAGTCTTGGGTCTGCCTAGGGACAACAATGGGGTGGGTGGGGGTGGGGTAGACCTCTCCATTCCCCACCCCATTCCCCAATGAGTTTAGTGGGATGGGGAGGGAAAATCCCCACATGAGAAATGATTTTCCCATCCCTACCTTATTCTCCATTTATTTATTTTATAGTGGATATATATACATGATTTCAATAAATTAAAAATTAAATACTTAAATAAAATCATTATCATATTATAAATTGTTTTAAAAATCTCTAAATATTTGAAACAATATGCTGAAATGATATTAAAATAAAAAAATGTTTGAAGAAGAGTAGTATCTTAAGAGAGAAAAGAAAACATATCAATGTTTTAGGGTCAAATAAAAATTATATTGTAGGTTGTCTTTAGTTATAACCCATTTATATCAAGTAAAAATAAAAAAATATTTATAAAATAAAAATTATTAAAAATAAAAAATATTTATATATAATAAGAATTAGAGTGGGGGTAGGGTTAAGAGTATAAAACCAAACCTCACCTTATTAAAAATTTAGAAATTATTTTTTTCTTATTCCCCACCCCATTTCCCAAATATTATTTAAAATTCACATCAATTGGGGTAGAGCCCATGAAGACCCAAACTTATGAAGTATTTTGCCATCCTTAAGTCCGCCCCAGCACCGCACAGTCTATCAACTCCTGGGCACCGGCTTCAGAACCAGGTACATTGTTGCATTATTCAAGCTGATATTGCAAAGCTTTTCATTTCATTGTTATCGCAAGGCTTCCTCCTAAAAGTTGTGTCTCCCTTTTAAATGAAAATGCACTTAAGCCTACTTGTTTTAGGGATTGAATATTACAAAGTACGAACTGCATCAACCAGAATAGTGCAGAAAGAAACTAACAAAAAGTAGGGGCTATTTGGCTATCTCCCAGTCTTTTTGGCATAATTAGGCTGCGAATTTATTTTCTTCCAATGACTATCTTTGACAACATAAACAGTTTTTGGATGTAGTAAGCAGGAAGCTAATATGGATAGTGGTAATAGTTACTCTTCCGGTAGTGATTCTGTACGTGTCGTTTTACATATTTTATCTAAGAAGGAGAAAGCGAAAAGAGAAAGGTAAACTTTTAAATTACTGTCTTACGTTTTATGTACCTAGGAGTCTATTATTGCACATGAGCAGACATATGCTCACATTTTTTAAAGCCGACTTACAGAAAGAAGGGAAATCGAAGCAAGCCAAGATATGTTATTATTCATCATAAATATGGGCAATATGACCGGAGCAAAGGAACTCTGCAAGGAGATAGAGCTGCAAAGGGTAAGAGTGAGGAATCCGGGTTTCATTTTTCAGCTTGGCTAGTGTATCAGCCGCCACAGATAACTTCTCTGAAGAAACTAAACTAGGAGAAGGTGGCTTTGGACCTGTGTACAAGGTAGCATTCTTGTTATCTTCACTGCAATAAACAGAGTATGCAGTGTTTCGTTGAAATATGAAATCGAAAACAGGGCAAACTAGTTAATGGAGAGGAAGTTGCTTTTTTTTTTTTTTTTTATCAGTTAAACTCAAATCAGTTAGGACAAGGGCTAGAAGAGTTTAAAATTGAGATGAGGCTTATAGCAAAACTTCAACACGCATAGCAAACCATGTCAGGCTCTTTGGTTGCTGTATTGAGCAAGGCAAAAAGATTTTGGTATATGAGTACACGCCTAACAAATTTGGACTTTTTTCCTTTTTGGTATGATTTTATCATCATTCAACAGAAAAAACATTTTTACTACCTTTTGTCAGTAGCCTTCTTTTAACTTGTATCATTTAAGATTATCAATATTCGTGAAGGTTCAATATCCTGCAAAAAAATTCTAGTAAATTGGGGAACTCGTTTTAGAATCATTGAAGAAATTGCTCAAGGGCTTTTATATCTTCATCAGTATTTCAGACTAAGAGTCAATCACAAAGATCTTAAAGTAAGTAATGTTCTCTCAGATGGTGATGTGTATTAGAAACTGACTTGGTGTTTAGCTTCTAAGAAAAATACTCAAAAAGAAAAACAGAGAAAGGAAAATTCTTGATTCATTTTGTGGATTCTGAAGTTAGTTGCTTGCTTCGATTGAGCTCAGCTCAATATATAGTCATCACTCCGTTGTAACTACTATTACTAATAACTAATTGATCTAGAATACCCAATTACAAGATGCCAGCTGGCTATTTAGTTACAACTAATTCATGCTCAGCTGGAACTAGATACACGTCAGCTCTTCAGCTCTCTTTTCCTTAACACTCGTCAGCTAAGCAAACCAATATCCTTGACAATGTGAATCCAAAAACATCCGATTTTGGCATTGCAAGAATGTTTGGTGGTGATGAGTTGCATTCAAAGACGAAACAAATAGTTGGAACTTAGTAAGTAAATATCAACTTCTGAGATTGTTAATGTCATTTGCTTGCATGTGTTTATAAATCGTTTTATGATGGTTTAATATTTTATGAAACTATGAATTTCAGTGATTATATGCCACCTGAGTACGTTCTGCATGGCCTCTTCTCTATTAAATCCGATGTGTTTAGCTTTGAAGTGTTGTTGTTGGGAACATTGAGTGGTAAGAAAAATACACGCTTTCATAATATTGATTCCCTTACCCTTCTAGGCCATGTAGTGACAAGATTTCGTATTTTTACTGTTCTTTTTTTTAACATACTAAGACGAATATAGCAATAATCCTAAATGAAGAAAGCTTTAATTATTGAATTGGGAAAGTTAAGAGTTTCCATATCAGCAGAACTAAAATGAGGGCTGACTTGTCTCATTTAATATTTGAATGTTCTGTTCTGCTTCAGTCTTGGAATCTGTGGAAGGATGATCGAGCCCAGAAACTGCTGTATCTAACATTGCAAAATTAAGCATCGTCTCTAATAGTGACTCCAAACATTGACGTGGCCCTTTTATGTGTTCAACAGAATGCAGCTGATAGACCAACCACATCGGAAATTGTCTGAATGCTTAAAAGTGAGATTGGTACCTTCGCTACAGCAGCCTGCTTTTTCGTACGTGCGAATTGTGGAAAGGTCAGTTCTGTCGGCAAATAGTGAGGTTGAAGCCTGTCCAGTACATTGCTTAACACTTTCTGTTGTAAATGCTTGATAGTCATATGAGCCACACTCTATGTTCTTAGTTAGAAATAAATCAAAACATTTTGGTGTTTGATGTTTTGCTTAGAATCACAGTGTTTCTTTGCTATGAACAAGTACCAAATATGAGACATTGAGCTGATTTTTTTTTTTTTTCCTTATAAAAACAAATGAATTTGTAGTACATCACTATTTATACCATCTGTAAATGTGAAGATTAAGTTATCACTAATCTTCCAAGTCGCCTAACTAATAGCATGAAGTAAGCACTTTGTCAACAACTTGGTTACCAACTCTGTAAATAACTTTGCTGTCACAATTACTTGTTGACATTGGTTCTGAGATGCAGGATCTATTGAGCTTAGAACAGTGAGCTTCGTTTCCTCACAAGATCAAGATGCAAGGATGCACAATGACTGAGCTTGACTTTGAAGTAGTTGAAGGTTAGTGAAAGTTAATGCTTGAGCTTGACTTTGAAGTAGTTGAAGGTCGGTGAATGTTAATGCTTGATCCATATATCACGACTAATATTTCGGCTTAGAATGTTGCAAATTTGAATCTGTCAGGGCGGTAAATGACCAGTATCAAAGTTGATTTATTATAGCAAAAGGAGTGCAGCAGCGCAAAACAAATTACCTCAATCAAGTTTAAAATAATGCTGAAGAACGGCAAGTTTAGGTAAGAAACTTGACAAAACAAATTCAAGATGTTGGGGACCACAGACCAATAATTAGTCTTTGGGATTACAATGCAAAATGTCCTCATATAATAAAAAAAATCTTCAATTTTTCTGAATAAGTAAATGCCGTTTTCCCAATTACAGCTACTTTTATGTCTTGAAAAAATGTAGAAGACTTTAAAATTCCACACCATGAGGTCATGAAATAGACTCGTTTTACATTTTGCAAGACTTTTGTTTTCATTAAACGCATGAATATCAAAAAATGTAGACATATTTTTCTTTTTTCAGTTATGTCAATGGAGATTCTTCCATGCTTCAACATCTTTGGTTCTTTGATTTTCTACTGGGTCATTAAGTTTTCGTTAGCAGCTGATACACTGACTCCAGCCACACTCATCCGTGATGGTGAAAAGTTAGTTTCACCGTCAAAAAGGTTTGAGCTAGGCTTCTTCTCTCCTGTAAAATCGCAGAACAGGTACGTGGGAATATGGTACCAGCAGATCCCAGATACGGTTGTGTGGGTTGCAAATAGAAATAGTCCTATCTTTGATAAAAACGGAATATTAACCGTTAGCATCAATGGAAATCTTGTTCTTCTTAACCAAGCAAATGGAACTATCTGGTCTTCAAACGTGTCTAGAGAAGTAAAAAATCCAGTTGCACAACTCTTAGATGAAGGAAACCTTGTTATTAGGGATAATTCCAGCAGTAATAGTGCTGAAAGCTACTTGTGGCAGAGCTTCGACTACCCAACAGACACTATGTTACAAGGCATGAAGTTGGGCTGGGACTTAAGGACTGGTCTGGAACGTTATCAAACATCATGGAAAAGTGCTGATGATCCATCCCCAGGAAACTTTACTCACAGACTTGACATTCATGTGTTACCTCAAGTATGTGTTTACAACGGGTCCGCAAAATATACTTGTACAGGACCTTGGAATGGAGTTGCTTTTGGGTCAGCTCCTTCAAATACAACCTTTGTTTTTCAGCCAATTGTTGTACAGAACAAGGATGAAGTCTATTACATGTATGAATCGTATAGCAGCCCAATCATTATGATATTAAGAGTCAACCCATTAGGTCAGGCTCAGCGTCTAATATGGCATGAGATGAGCACTGGGTGGCAAGTTTTTTTCACAGCACCGGCTCTTTTTTGCCATTATGGGGATTGTGGTCCTAATAGTATTTGCAGAGTCGACCAGACACCTCATTGTGAGTGTTTAGAGGGACTCAAGGTCAAATCACAGCAAAACCAGACATGTATGAGAAGTCATTCATCAGATTGCAAGAGTGGAGATAGGTTCATGAAGCTTGATGATATTAAACTACCCGACTTGCTTGATGTTTCGTTGAATGAGAATATGAACCTCAAAGAATGTGAAGCTGAGTGCTTGAAGAACTGTTCATGTAGAGCCTATGCTAATTCCAAAGTAACAGATGGAGGCAGTGGGTGCTTGATGTGGTTTGGAGACTTGATTGATCTCAAAAAGACAGATAATCATACCAACGGAGTGTCTATCTACATAAGAGTAGCAGCTTCAGAACAAGGTACAATTATAGCATTATCGAAGTTGGTGTTGCAAAACTTTTCACTAGTTTATTAATTTTTTTAGCAGGTCTTGATCCTAAAAGTAGCTATGAGCCTTCCTGTTGAATCAAAATTCATATAAGCCTCTATGTTTCAAGAATTGAATGTTAAAAAACAAGATGAACAAAACAAAAAAAACAAATAAAATAAGACAAAATATGGGTGATTTAAGCTATTAGGCTCTGCCACCTAGGAATCTATTTACTTTCTCTTGAATTTCTTTTGTAACACATATGTTTCTGATTGTAGGAAACAAGAAGTTACTCTGGATAATTGTAATACTCATTCTTCCTCTGGTAATTCTTCCTTGCGTTTACATATTTCGTCAATGGAGTAGAAAACGCAAAGAGAAAGGTAACTTTTTTTTTTTCTGTTTTCCCCTCCAAAGCATTCACTTATGCTTGTATAATGAGGCATAAGATAGAATATGTATATTGATAATTTTGAAAGTTGTCGTCCTACAGAAACAAAGAATTTGGATACAAACCAGGATCTGTTAGCATTTGACGTAAATATGGGCATTACAACAAGAACAAATGAAATCTGCGAAGCAGATGGAGATGGGAAAGATAAGAGCAATGATTCTTCGTTGCCATTATTCAGCTTTGCGAGCGTAACTGCTGCTACACAAAACTTTTCTTTGGAAAGTAAGCTTGGAGAAGGTGGCTTTGGCCCTGTTTACAAGGTAGAATTATTATTACCTCAACTGTGCTTAATGAAGTATTGGTCGTGTAAACGAAATTAATAAATTTAGAAGTACAGGGTCGACTACTTAATGGACAAGAAGTTGCAGTTAAAAGGCTATCAAATCAGTCAGGGCAAGGACTCAAAGAGTTTAAGAACGAGATGATGCTTATAGCAAAACTCCAACACAGAAACCTTGTCAGACTCCTAGGTTGCTGCATAGAACGAGGCGAAAAGATTTTGATCTATGAGTACATGGTAAACAAAAGCTTGGATGTTTTCCTTTTCGGTAGGTGATTGATTTATCATTCAGAAGAATTGACATTTTCACTACTTTGCAAAGCTACGTCAAATTTTATATCAGCAACTGTTTTTACTGGTATCATTTATGATGATCAAAATTCATTTTGGTAATGCAACAGATCAAACCAAAAAGCATATTTTAGGCTGGCAATTACGTGTTAGAATCATTGACGGAATTGCTCAAGGTCTATTATATCTTCATCAGTACTCTAGATTAAGAATTATTCACAGAGATCTGAAGGCAAGTAATATTCTCTTAGATCATGATATGAACCCTAAAATCTCAGACTTTGGCATGGCTAGAATGTTTGGTGGTGATGAGCTGCAGGGAAATACTAAACAGATTGTTGGAACTTAGTAAGTAATTTTCGATTCCTAAAATATGTTATTTGCTTGTCCTTTTTCGGTACAGCCTTAAATATTTGTTGAAACAATGGAATGTAGTGGTTATATGTCACCTGAGTATGCCCTCGAAGGCCTCTTCTCTATCAAATCAGATGTGTTTAGCTTTGGAGTATTGATGTTGGAAATCTTAAGTGGCAAGAAGAATACTGGCGTCTATAACACTGATTCCTTTAACCTTCTTGGACATGTAAGTGATCAATTATAATTTCTCTTTTATTTGATCTTTAAATTAATAAATTGGAAAAGTTAGTTAGGAATTGCGCCAATTAAACTAATATGACCTTTCACTATTGATTCTAATTTTTTTTTTATTTTCAGGCTTGGAGTCTGTGTAAAAGTGATAGAGCTCACGAACTGATGGATCCAGTATTGCAAGATGAAGTATCATTGCCAATGCTGGTTAGATACATTAATGTGGCTCTCCTATGTGTTCAAGAGAATGCAGAGGATAGACCAACCATGTCGGATGTCGTCTCAATGATTAACAATGAGCTTTTTAATTTACCTTCTCCTAAAGAACCTCCTTTTACAAAAGGTAAAAATATGAAGAATTCATCTAATTCCAACAGTGGGACGTCTGAATTTTGTTCAGTGAATGATGTAACAGTTTCATTAATATATCCTCGATAGAAATACGGACGCCATCAATTACCTTCTTTAGTTTGGTTTCTCTATTTTCTCCATTTGTAAACTGTATATTGCAGTACAATCTGTATGCTTGTCTAAGTACATCTATTATGCTGTTGAAGGCAAGTAGCATTAAACTTCAACACATATAACAATGGTTATGCTATACTAATTCAAAGAGAGAGATTTTGCCTACGGAATGAATGAACATCATTAAAGTCTCCACGGATACGGCCAAGTGATTTTCCTATAATTTTATTTAGCGTTCAAATTATAAAAAGCTAAAAAGTTAAACAATAAATTTAAGTTTCAGCCAACGGAAACCCCTTTCTTCTAATTAAAAAAAGAAAAGTAACCATCAATAATCAATTTTTTTTTTGACATACTACACTGAGCTCTATTGATATTTACAATCCGCAATCATGGGACATATCTGGATAATTCTATTCCAGCGCCGCCCATATATATTTTACCCTCACATTAATTGGAGGGAGATTGATTCTACCCCATATCGAGCTCTATTGATATTTACAATCCGCAATCATGGGACATATCTGGATAATTCTATTCCAGCGCCGCCCATATATATTTTACCCTCACATTAATTGGAGGGAGATTGATTCTACTTCGATATGGGAGCCAACTACCCCATTATATTTGAAAGAAAATCTTAACATATTATACATTGAACCCGCGCCCTCAACCTTGAGGGCGCAGGTTCGTTGCCAATGGGCTACGAGCCCATTGGCAATTTATTTATTATAGATTTGTAACAATTTCAGCGCCTCTGGAATAAGTAACCATCAATGATCAATTTATTACAAATTTGCGACAATTGCGGTGCATGCACTTCACTGAACAAATTGGCTCAGGCAAGTTTTAAATATCTGGAGTGTGTCAAGTTGAGTGGGGAATAGCGACAGGGAAGAGAAACTTTAGAAAAATGGTTAGTTTGGGACCACGAACAAACACTGAGTTCTTGGGGAAATTAGAGAAGACATAATTTAGAAAATTCAATGGATTGTGACCGATTTGATGTTAAAACTTGAAAGTCTTCCAAAAGTTAGTGGCCATACATGTGGAAATTGCTAGCAGATTCGTTGGTTGAGCCGTAAGCAAAAGATTTTCATTTTTATAGTTTTGAACAGTCTACCAGACTTCAAAGTTCAAATTAATGGGAATATATATGTTGTGGGCCTTTGTGGCGTCTCTGAGGTCGAAAAATCAAAATTTCATTTCTGCCGCCACTACTTTCAGCTCTGTCGT
This sequence comes from Citropsis articulata, assembly GCA_030449925.1. Classification (NCBI taxonomy): domain Eukaryota; kingdom Viridiplantae; phylum Streptophyta; class Magnoliopsida; order Sapindales; family Rutaceae; genus Citropsis; species Citropsis articulata. Next base: position 515,364 of record JASUUH010000014.1, on the reverse strand, counting down.
GATTGTTGATAATTTTAGAAGTCCTATAATGTTATTGGCTCTCGTTTTGTATCCCAAATTTTATGAGTCATTTGATACATTTCCATTAAGTTCTAATCATCACTAGTGTTCCGATGTTCGATCAGTGCTAAACCTCTTAAAATTTAATCCAAATAATGTCATATTCAGTGATTGAATTGTGATTAACACATCATATTTCTCATTACTTGAGTAAAAATTCTATGATATAATTTAAGATGCCTGTTTATAAAAAACTTAGAAATTTTATCTATTTTAAATAGATTTTTAATAGAAAATTACCAGTCTTTTAATAACTTAAAGGAAAATACCATTTTTTCTGTAATAAAAAAATTATCAGTTTCTCCTATTGAAATTATTATATTTTTTATTTTTAATTTAATGTCGAGTTTTAACAGATCAATTACTAAAGCTAATGTTATCAAATATATATATATATATCCTATTGAAATTTATAATATTAACTATAAATTTCAAAGGACTTATAAATTAAATAGTCATGTTAATAAGAATTGTGGGGCATGCTTAAACTTTTGTGAATAAAATAACTTAATTAAACCAAAAAAATAATAGAATTTGATGATACTAATTAATGAGGGTGTTAAATGTGTTGTGACCCCGAACAACGACCTCATTAACTACCAAGCGACGTGGCCTAGTGTTTAACACTTCCTCTTACAAAACGTAGACTCCAATTGAATCGTCCTCGAATTGACTCGTTCAAACAAGTTGAATGAGTCAACTTGTGGTCATTTCAATCCATGCGAAACACGAGTCCTCCAATTTCTAGTTTTGAAAATTTGTGTTGACAAAAACTTTGAAACTAAAAAGTATCCTGAGTTAACACATTTAATCAGGGGAGGCATGATGTGAGTACAATCCTCGTTTGGTTCATGAATGGGATTCATTTGAATATCGACCAAAAGAATCACTTTCTTGGCCATAAGAAGAAAATTGCACGGTCAATATTTGTCTTTTATACACAGTTAATTTTTATCTGTTCTTCTTCCAAATGATTAATAACTGCAGCTAAAGAAAGATATCCATCACTTTCAACAAAGCAACAACACTGATCTTCTAGAAAGTTTTCATAAGTCGTGGTTGGCAGAGAGCCTGCCCGTCGGGTTCGACAACCCATTGCCCAAGCTTCAACTTAACAGGCCCAGATGGGCGAATCGGAGCTTGAGATAGAACAAGCCTGGATCAATCCAAAGCTTTTCAATTTGGGCTTTTTAACTCTATTTTAAGGCAGCTGGAAAGCATACCGTCTAATAAAGAATTACTTGTGCGTTTACTTCTAAGAAATGGGAATGAGTAGGAATAGGAATGGACTGGAATAGTAATGAGAAATAGGAATAAGATTTTAATGTTTACTTGGCAAAAATAAATGGGAATGAGAATATGCTGGAATGTCATTGATGTGTTTACTTGGCAAAATAAATGGGAATGAAGAATGGGAATGAGAATCAATTTACTAAAATATCCACAGTATTAAATAATGTGATTTTCATGGACTAGATATATGTATAAATATTATTATAAAAATGATATTAATTAAAAAATAAAATTAATCATAATAATAATAAATATTAATAATGATAATATTAATAAAAATAAAAATAATAATTAATAATAACTAAAATAAAAAAGTTAATAAATTTTAATAATAATAAATTTTAATAATGATAATATTAATAAAAATAAAAATAATAATTAAATTTTATTAATATTAATTTTTATTAACATTATTATCATTATTAATATTTATTATTGTTTTCGACAGATTTTGGTGGGTAGAAAATGGAAAATCTATCTAGAACAATAAATTTGTATTTTCGGGGAATGGGGTACCTCACTAGGTCGTTGTGTGTTTTTGGTGTTTTTAAAGTAAAAAGGAGTGAGAATGTGAATGGGAGGTGGTGACAGTGATGGTGAGATCTGAACCGAGATGTGAGTCCCTTGGGGTAAGCTTTACACCGCAAAGTGGCGAGGTTAGAGGTGGGCCGGGTGCGGCGTTCACACTCAAGCAAACTCAAGCTTTTTAAAGTGAAGAGAGCTTTCCAGCCCTCTGTAAATGGAGTTTTGAGGTTGAAGGAAGCTTATTTTGTGGAGTGTGAGTGTGAGTATCCATGGGGTGAATGAAAGTTATCGAGAATCAAACCTAGGCACCTTTTATATATGAAGTATATTGGCTGCCACGTGGCGGATTTCCCTTGGTTCTTGGGTGTCCTTTTACCTTTTTATTGTTTTGGACCGTTAGGGGAGCATACTTGTGAATCAGGTGGGCGATCAGCGTATCACTCATTTTATGTCGTGGCATGTTGGAGAGTGGTCAGTGCGCTCAGTGACTGTCAGGGGAGGCAACTAGGGGACCACTTATTTGGCGAGGATAGCGGATTGTCTCCTCTTTTCATCTGTTGTTTTGATCGTGGTTTTAATCGAATCAGCTGATCGCTGCGATAGACACCTCTCATGGTGGATTTTAGAGGTTTTCGAAATCAGATGCGAGTACATAGGTACACTCTGTGGGTACCCACTAAATACGAGTACCTCCATCTACGAGCGAGTAATGGTTAGGAGGTGGTGGTGTGCTGCATGCAGACCGACTGCACTTTACCTACCTGCCCTGCCTTTTAGCTTTCTTAAATTTTATTAACTTTATTATTTTAGTTATTATTAATTATTGTTAATATTATTTTTATTAATATTATCATTATTAACATTTATTATTATTATATTTTATTAACTTTATTATTTTAGTTATTATTAATTACTTTTAATATTATTTTATTAATATTATCATTATTAACATTTATTATTATTATTATTATTATTATTATTATTATTTAATATCATTTTATAATAATATTTATACATGTATCTAGATAATGAAATTACATTATTACTATAATTATTAAATTTATTAACTTTATTATTTTAGTTATTATTAATTATTGGTATTATTATTTTAATAATGATAAATTAATATTTTATTAATTATTATTTTATCACTATTTTTATTGTTAATAATGATAATATTAATAAAATAAAATAAAATTAATAATTAATAATAACTAAAATAATAAAGTTAATAAAATTTAATAATCATTATTATTATTAAATTTTATTAACTTTATTTTTTTAGTTATTATTAATTATTGTTAATATTATTTTTATTAATATTTTCATTATTAACATTTATTATTATTATATTTTATTAACTTTATTATTTTAGTTATTATTAATTACTTTTAATATTATTTTTATTGATATTATCATTATTAACATTTATTATTATTATTATTTTAATTAATATCATTTTTATAATAATATTTATAAATGTATCTAGATAATAAAAATTACATTATTACTATAATTATTAAATTTATTAACTTTATTATTTTAGTTATTATTAATTATTGTTATTATTAGTTTTAATAATGATAAATTAATTATTGTTATTAATTATTATTTTTATCATTATTTTTATTGTTAATAATGATAATATTAATAAAAATAGTAATAATAATTAATAATAACTAAAATAATAAAGTTAATAAAATTTAATAATCATTATTATTATTATTATTATTATTATTAATATTATTATTATTATTAATGACATTTAAAATAATAAAATTATTTGTGATTTGAACAAGGGTAATTTAGTAAATATGAAAAAATTAGAAGGATAGAAAAGTAAATTTATGTTTCATTCCCATTCCCACATTTTCATTCCCAACCCCCCATGGGAATAGAATTCTCATTCCTTATTCTCAAATTATATGGGACCCAGACATTTTATTCCCATTCCCAAATTAGATTTTGCCAAGTAAACATAGGTTTCATTCCCATTCCTCCATTCCCATTACCCATTCCCATGAAGTAAACACACCATACATGTATTTCAAACTTTCTTGTTTTGATATTATAAGGATCCTATAACTAATTAATCTTAAAATAAATGTACGAGCATGTAAGATGTTATGGCATAGGCATAAGATTGGTAAGCTTTTAATGAAAGATACAAATAAGTTGGTGGGAGCATTCTCAAGTACGTAAAAATTTTATGATCATTTCCTTATCAGTTCTATAAACAGTCAAATTTGGTAGTTTTTAATGATGCAATTTGAAGGAATGAATGTTATTGGTAGATGTTTTAGCTCAAATTTGATTAGTTGAACTTCAACATTAAATTTGTTTATTTTGAGGAAGAATTGTAAGATAAGCCTTCGATCACTTATGGGATTCAGTGGGGAAATTTACAAAAATAACAAAAAAACTTTTACTATTTTTATAATTAACCCTTTAAATTTTTTCCTATCAACATTAGCCAAACACAAAGTTTTGTTCCTAAATTACCTTTGTTTACAAACCAAAACCACCTTCCCTTCTTCTCTTTTATCAAACCAAAAGCAGTATGTACTCTTGAATCATTGCCGGCGACTAAAAAATAACGGCAAACACCAACAGCAGATGCTAAAAGTAAACTCCGTGCATAATCCATCCAGATCGAACATAACACGAATCCGCATTACGTGATAAGAGTTATTTTTTCAACTTCCAATTCAATTCAACACGATTCATCTTGGTGCGACAGGCAACCCGTCATATAAATTTTTGTACGATAGGCTGCTTGTCGACGAAATTGCAAGCCCCTTGGTGCGATTATGATGGCTGGTGAAAGACGTTAGAGGATGCCCATATGGAGTATGTGAATGGTAAAAATAGAGCTTTTTGAAAAAAATTGTTTGTTTGATCAATTGTTGGCAAGAGTATACGAGGTGTTACAAATAAATCCTAATGAATATAGCATCACAATGAAGACACATTTGAGGTCTAGTAACACATTATATCGTGTATGTGCATTGCCCATGGATATATTTAATGATGAAATGGTGAGGGTTGTGTTGCATATGGTATTTAATGTGGCCAACTATGGATGTATTCCTATATTCGTTACCACATCACCTCGAGTTCCGAGCGAAGATGTTGAGCCACCTGTTAAAACAGAAACTTCCTTTAGAGCAAATATTTCTGGCCCCGATACTGAAAAGGAGGTGTTGCCAAGGACACTGTCATTGCAACAATAATACTCTCAAAGCCACGATAATAATGACAATATTGATGACAACGACATTACGTTAGAGAAAGTTGGAGAAGATGTATTACCACTAATGACGTCGTTGGAGCAACGGTTTTCTCCGTATTACAACAATAATTTTCGTGGCAATGATGATCCTGTTAATGACACAGAGGGGGATAATGTTTGTACAGAACCTTTTAATAGTATAAGGGGCACTCATTTCAATAATGCTGGTAATGATGGAGGAGCCGGTCCTTCCAATATTTCATCGTTTTAGCACGATGATGAGTGTGAAGATGATATTCATGTAAATAACAAAGACAATCGACCTATTCCTCCAATGGCCAGATCGAGAAGGAGGATTGATCCCCTTACAAGTCTTGCTCCAATTTTACCTTCGAATATGGTTGCTCGAAGCTTTCTTAGCAATTATGGATCAGATGATATCAGTGTGGGTAAGCTATTCGCTGAGAAGAATGAGTTAATATTACAACTATGCAAGGCTTGCTTTAAGGATAAGTTTGATTTCAAGATTGCACAGTCTACAACGACACGTCTTGAGGCTCACTGTTCTTCAGAATCATGTAAATGGCGCATTCGAGCAATTAGAAGTTCGAATGAGCAAAATGTTCCTTGGGTGGTGAGGAGAATTGACAATGTACACACTTGTCATAATGAGATATTGGTTGATGGTCGTCATCAAGTAAGGAGCCGAGTTGTCGGTCATATTATCATAGATAAATATATTCAAGATAAAAGGATTTACACTCTGAATGATATCAGAGCAGATATACAGCAGGAGTATGGTGTTCAGTTAACATACTAGCAGGCATATCGGGCCAGAGAAGTTAGTCTTGAAATAGTTCGAGGCAACCCTATAGAGTCGTACAACTTGCTCCCTAAATACTCTCACGTACTCACTAAAGCGAATGATGGTATAGTCACCCACCTCGAGTGGGATAGAGATGGTAATTTTTTATATTACTTTGTAGCACTTGGATCTTCCATCAAGGGTTTTATGCAGTACATTCGGCATGTCATTACTGTAGATGGTACGCATCTAAAAGGCTATATCATGGAAGTATGTTCGTAGCAACATGTCTAGATGGTAATAATCAATTGTATCCGTTAGCCATTGGGGTCATGGATTCAGAAAATAATGATGCTTGGGAATAGTTTATGACGAAGTTACATGGAGTGATTGACAATATGCCGAAGTTGGTATTTATTTTTGATCGATGCACTGCCATAAGGAGAGCCGTTCATAAAGTATTTCACAATGCAACTCATGGCGCTTGTTTTTACCATGTGAACAGTAATATTAAGTCAAAGTTTATGATATCCAGAGCTCTTTGGGATGAATTTGAGCCTGCCTTTATTAATGCAGCAAAAGCATATGGACACCAGGAATTTAAAAGACAACTTGAAGGGTTGTGGATGCTCTACTCAGGTGCGGCTGATTACTTAGAAAATATTGTGGGTACGTGTAATTGGGCAAAGTCTCAGTTTGAAGGTAGGAGGTACAACATGCTTACCACCAACATCGCGGAAAGTGTTAATTCTTTCATAAGAGAACTGCGAAAATTTTATGTTACTCATCTTGTTGATTATTTTAGAAAAACATTACAGCAATGGTTTTATGATAAAAAAATTATGGCTGAATCAATGAGTACCGACTAATAACATGGGCGGATGAAATAGTCACTGAGAGAAAAACTATAGCTGAAAGAATGATCGTTCATCCAGTGGCTCCGCATCGATTTCAAGTTGTTGGTGGTGGAATTAAGGAAGACTTAGTTGACCTACAAAAGAGAACTTGCTCCTGTAGAGTATTTCAACTTGATCAGCTTGTATGTGCTCATGCAATTGCAGCTTGTCTAACTGTCCGAGTGGATTTCATAAACCTTTGTTCAGACTTTTACACCAAAGAATCGTTGGCGATGGCTTATGCACAACCAGTGGAGCCGGTTGGCGACGTGGCTGATTGGGAAGTTCCAGATGAAATTCAAGAGATGCACGTTTTTCCACCAGTTGAGACACTACCACCTGGTCATCGTAAAGAGCTCAGAATACCCTCGGCTGAGGAGAATGTTAACTAGAGGACTGTTAGGTGCGGGCGGTGTAATGAATCGAGACATAACCGTAAGCCATGTTAAAATCCTATTGTGTCGAGTCGAAGTTAGTTGAATTGTTTCAACGATTCCTTGATTAAAACAGTTGTTGTTTTTGTGTATTATACACTTATATGTCATGAAGTCATGAAATTTTATTTTATTTCATTTTTTTATATTAAAATATCAGCATTAGACTAAACTTAAGTACGCAAATTAGAATAAAAATCCATGTTTCAACATTCAAATGATTACAACAGTTTACAGTACAATATCGTCATTAAATATATCAACTGCAATCTTCTTTCTAAAGTACTCTCTATGACTACCGTTAAACTCTAATTTAAGTCCAAATATTAAATACATCGTAAACATTAATAAAAAAAAACACCGCAATTGCCAGTTCTGGGCTCTTGTTGTGGCACACTCTTAACTGCGATAACTTTCCAGGGGTTGGCACTCCGCAACTCAGGTCGGATGTTGTAGAATCCAACATATTCCAACGATCAAGGGAAGATAACTTCAAGCGGCTTGAATTTAAACTTGTATTTTTTGTCGTCTCAAAATGTCAGTAACGAGTCATAAATCCAGACTTTATTTTTACGAAAGTCTACTCGGGCCAGTACCCAATGCTCACAGTCCAGGTTAACAAGGATAAATAACTGCATATAAAAAATTATAGTTAATTTATCAATTTCGTTACATATGAAATTGAAAAATAATCAACAAAAAGTCATATCCACGTTTAATTGAGGCTGTGAAATGCAATAAAATACATACCATATCGACATATGTCATTGGTTTCGACATAATGTGCTGCCGCCCGTCAATATAGCTATTCAAGCTGTCGCTATATACTAATGAATCGACCGCACAAATTGATTCAAGAACACCTAGTCGTACATAGATAACCAAAAAAATATAGAAATTAACAAAACTTTAAGCCATTATGAGATAATAAATGAATAAAAAAGGTAATTATAAGTTATGTTAGCACGTTACCCAAAAAAATGTGTCAGTATGTGTGACACGTTAAACTAAAACATTAGGATATAGATATCATACATTGTCTGCTAAAATACTCGTGTGTGAATATCTTTGTCAGAAGAACAGGAACATGTCGGTTTAAAAGGAAAAAATTATACACAAATCAACAACACTCAAAGACATTAAAAAAAAATTACCTCGTCACCTAGCCATCCCATCGAAACATGGCCCAAAATTACTTAAAAAAATGACCGTGAGTGTTGGGCTCTTTGATCCACTATCATGTCGCCAGCAAACCATCGGTCAAACTCATCATAAAGACTTGGATCCTCCAATCCTTTAAGTGGATTTATATTCACACTCGTACTCATGTCAATCGCATAGTCTATGATTTGAGGCGGAGGTAGAGGCCAGATGTTATTTCCTCGCCTGAATGAAGGGATCATGTAAGGACTGTTAAAAACATACAACGGTCTGTACGCTCGGCCAAACTTATTAATGCCCGGAGGCACCTCAGTGAAGACATGTACGCTCTCTCCACTAACATCTCTGTAGAAACTATATAATGACGTGGGAGTAGAAAATTTTGATTGCCCACATCAGTATACACTCCATAGTCATCCAGGGCCTATGTAATCGGCAAGATGAATATATTAACCAACTATGAAATTAAAGACTAAACGAACACAAGTTTTAAATTTAATTTTACTCACTGCATACGAGCGTCCAGTCGGAGAATCTTTATTTGGATGTTTAGACAATGAATCGATGAATCCCACCATGGTTTCTTTAAAATTTTTAAATTCTGACTTAAGTTCATATACGTTACGATCAATCTTGTCCAGCCATCGTCTCATATAATCATTAAACTGCTTTGTCCTCGTCTATTACAAAAAAAATCTTTATAATAACAAATTATTATAATAATTTATATATGAGGAAAAGTAATTATTTATAACCTCCGAATCACGTGCGTCATCAGACTTGTCTGTCTGCTCCTGATGGTCATCCACAGGCACCTCCTCCTCAGATGCGGCATCACACTACTCTGGTGTTGGACTCGGTATGTCATCATGCTCGTCTGATTGCATTGAAACGGGCGGCGGTGTGTTGATTGAAGGGGTGCTGTATAAAGTTACATTTAAAACAAGTGAATGAAACATCAAAATTTTTTATTAAATAAATAATATTATTTATAGGATGCCGACCTTACGAACCCAACTTTGAATACATAGCATATAATCCTTCACAGTGAGCCAATATTTTTTATGACTCTCCTTTGCATCCGGCTGAAGGGTTTGTAAAACGTTCCCTTAATATTAATTCAACCCAAAATTTTAAGTAAGTGTACAGAACTCGAATTTAATAATGTAAAAAATAGTACTTTAAGTCTTCCAATGCATATTACTTACAAGACGAGATTCGTGATTTAAAAAAGAATAAACCTCAACAAAGTTTATTGTAGAAGAAGCCATAGGCTTCCATAGCACGATGCGGGGAAGCTTCTTCTTCATTTTCACGACCTATACTGGCGGCAGACCTCCGATCGCTTCGTAAATCCAAGCCTGCAACAACCAAAGTGATAAAGTTATTAAAACTACTATTAAATATTCAATGTTACAAAACTTATTAATAAAAAAAAAAACAACGTACCTGAACCCCGGACGTAAAGTCGTAAACATTGTACTTTTCTATTTTATGATTTGGCTTAGACAATCAAGTCGCCTTATATGTCTCCTCTTTCTCGTACAGTGCATTGTCAAGACTCTCATATATCGTTTCCCACGATATACGACCCCATGGATTATTTCGGAAGTAATGTATATCATCGACTTTATTAAGCCATGAGAAATTAATTTGACAGTGGCCCTTTCTTCCATTTAGAACTCTCCGCAAAATAAAAGAGCGCGATCTTTAATGCGTCAATGTCGTCCATAGCCTCGAAATCCAACTCCTCAAATAATGCTTCGAATTACTTAAGATTGATGTTGTGAAACAAACCATTAAAATACGTATTCAGTAGCCTATACCCTATTTTGTTATCTGTTAATGCGGTATCTTCGCCATAAAAAAGTCCAGTAACCAGGCACCATTCTCCAATTGACAAGCGTATCAAATGCTCACCATTTTGAAACCATAACTGATCATCCTCCTCGTATTCTCCATGAGCCACTTGCCTAAGCAAAACATTGTACAAAATTACACCACTAAACAAAAGCTTCGGCACTCCAAGAAATGCCCAAATATGTCTTTCTTAAATATATATAGCTGCCGTTTTATTAATTTTCGCTCAATGGCTTTCACGACGGTAGAAAAATTACACATGCTCAAAATTCGCCCCATAAAGTGACCGGCATAGGCTAACTTCATCCTGCCCAATTCGTTTCTCGATATTTCTGATTTCACCATGTTTCTATAATATTTATAACATTATTAGTTTACATCTATTAAAAAAATAAAAATTGACTTCACGACAAAAAAAAAATATCTGTGTCATTTGGTGCATGCGTCGCACGCACCGACACACATCGATCGCTGTGCCAGCATGTCGCATGACGCACCGTCAGACACAGTTGTGCGCCCGCACACATGCCCATATCGTGCGACAGCGATGCCGCGATCTGTCACAACAGATCGCGCGCCATCACTCTCCCCCCTCCCCCAAGCTCCCGACAAAATCTACACCTGTGCACCACACCGTCAATCATGCAATCAACATCCTTCGATCTTTATTCATTATCACCAACACAACAAGATAGCATAAAACAAGAAAAGAAAATGCAAAGCTAGGGTTTTTTAGCTAACCTTTAATTTTAGCTCTTATCCGGGGTTTTAGGGATGTTTGGTGCCGAGGATAAAATCCGAGAAGCTGCCAGCGATGAGTGGAAACTGTGGCAACGTAATCGTCGGTGAGGGAGAGAGAGAGATCAAGCAAGAGAGAGAGGGAGGTGAGGGGGGAAGCTGTGGAATGAGAGGGGTAGTTTCGGTGGTTGGTGTGTTTTTTTGCTAATCTTAATAGAAAAAAATTGAGAGGGTTATTTACGAAAATAAGCAAAAATTTTGGGATGATTTAATAAATTTCCCGATTCAGTGGTGATATTTTACTGTGCTGGGTATAAAAGAGATTAAAGGATGCATAGAGAAGTTATTAAAGGAGAGCAAAGACTTACGACTTACGACTTACGAGGGCTCATAACTGGGAATTAAAAAACATTGGCAAATGACGCCCATCTACGTTGCACCAAAGGGTAAAGCCGCAAGGGTAAAGTCAAGTTAAAGGAACAAAAATCCCTGACCCAAGCTTAAATTTAAAAGCCCGGGTATACCTGAGGTCCAAGGCCTGGCCGTTAAATTTGTTGCCTCTGTAGATTAAAAGAAAAAAAGGTTTGTTGGCTTAGTAAAGGACCCAAATGCCCTTAAGTGAAGAGGGTAGCTCCCAACCATGGAATATTGTGCGTTACTTGGACGTATGACAGCCGAGTGTCACAGTAACGGGTATTTTGACAACATGTCTGTACGGCAATTGGATAATTTTTTCTTAAAAGTTGCTAAGTAAGCCTTTAATTTCTCATTTAACTAAATTAGAATGCTTGCATGAAAGCTTAACAAAAGAGAGTAATTAAGCCAAAGAGAGAGTTTGTATTATTCATAAGAGTGTATACAAGAATGTTGCTTTACAAGTTACTTGAGAAGTTGCTTTGCTTGAGTTGTTCAGTTGCTTTCCAATCAAAATGTTAAGCAATCAAACTTATTTGCAGAGGTGCTTGCCTAACTCTACAATAACCAACAGTTTTTCAATATACAAATGTCTACATGTTACATCAATCTAATAACAGTTAGAGATTTGCTAAACATATATAAATAAATAAATTGCTAAAAATGGAAGCTTAGAAAGACAAGCTAACTAGCACTTCTTGGAGTTGTCAAGTTAGCCTTTTAGGCTGATAATTTGGGCGGCCCGTTGCCTTTGGAACAGTTCAATAAAAAAGGTCAAGACGATGCACTTGTAAGCAACTGTAAGCAACGCCTTTCTAATTTCCTATTGCGTCCAACCGACTTAATTTCAATTTTATAATTCCATTTTTTTACTATAAAAGGTCTTCATGTAGGCTGGTGCCAATTCATTTAATAAGATATTTCAATTAGAAATAAGCAGTTCAATATTCAAACGGTAGGTGAGCGAATTGATAAACTCCGTTAGACTATAACAATTAAAAAAGAAAAAAGTCACGAATTTCTGATTCTTCAACAAAACTTCAACATCGTTTCACTTTTAGTTAACTAAACCCAGTCCGAAAGAAAAAAATTAACTAAACCCACAGCCATTTCCCAACACTTGAAGCTCTGTAGAAGCTTCTGTAACCATAAAATTCATAATCATTTCCATCAGAATTATAACTACTTTTTAATTAATTGTTTAATTAATTAATTATGTAGATTATTAAGATTGGAAAATATGATTTTAATTAATGTGTGCGAGAAACTGCTTTTTTTTTTTTTTTTTTTTCGACGAGAAAGCTTAGGCGGTGGCATGACGGGTGTTACCGAAAGAAAGCAGGCGGTGGCGACGGTGTGTCAGGCGAGTTTCGGTGAAAGGTGCCACATCAGAGGATTTTATGGCGTGCATTTAGAATCAGTGATTTCTTCAAAAGTCTACCATGCATTTCGAATCAGTGATTTTCACATATCGTTTGTTAACTACTTTTAATTAATTGTAATTAATTAATGACCGTGATGAATTATGAATTCCCGAAATACACTTAATTATTAATGTGCGAGAAAAACTATTGTGGTGTTGGTATTTTTGTCAGAAAATGAAAATGGGTTGGTTGATATATTAAAGAAACTGCTGCACGTTGATATTATCACTTTGAGTCTTTCACTATGTGATTTGGACATGTTATGAGTTAAACAACAGTACGAGGCTATGAAGTAATGATATTTATCTTAGTTTTTTCTAGCAAAAAAAGATGGGCTTATGTTATTGATTTCAGAAAATAGGTGTTGCTTGTTTAAGTCAAAGTCCTTAACATGCGTTTGAGATAAATAAACTAATGCATGTTAGAAATCAGTGGCTTGTGGTTTCGGAAATGTGGGTTTTTTGAGCAGTTTTAAAGTAGCTGAAAAGGGATTTTGTTTGCGCTTCTTAATGTGGATAATTATTTGTGGTTTGCTGTAGAAAGCATTAGCAGCATTATTACCTCAGGTAATGAGCTGCTAATATGAAGTAATTGCATGGGATTTAAGTCCTGGTTTTGCCATTTTGGAGCTGGTTGTTTGAGTAGCTTAAATTTTTAATTACCAAGCCGACATATTAATTTGTCTTTATTCAAATTAAATGGGTAAGTTACCAAAGAGCTATGGATATTAGCATCAGCTAGGTTAAGTTCTTTTGAGTTAGGATTTTTATGCACATATAGAGATGAAGAGCACTAATCCACTGGCAATTGAGATGGCTTCGTCGCCTGGCTGCTTTATGATGTAGAGATTTTGCGATCAATTGACGATTTTCTACTAATTCTATGGTTACTTGGCTTTTGTAGTCAAGCTGGTGTTGAGATCTTAGCAAGGCAATTAATTGAGTGGTTAATACAAGGTGCATAGAAGGGGGTGGGGGGGGAGAAGTAAAGCACCAATCTAGATCTTCTAGAAGTAAAATGCCACCAAGGATGTTATTGACTTGAATTTGTCCATTTAAGAATTGATAAGAAATACACGCTTTTTTCCTTGTGAATTTGGTTATCCTTTTTTTTTTTTTTTTTTCTGGTCTCCTCCAAAAGTTCTCTCTCTCTCTCTCAGAGAGAATTATGAATGGAATCAATGGATGAGTAAAAGAGTCTTTATGACTCTAGAAGTCACTCACGGGTTGGGTGGTTTATTTCTTTTTCGATTTCTTTTTTAAAGTTGAGTTGTTGCTTTTGTCTTATAACTTGGGGGGAGCAAAGTTGGTCAGGGGTTTGAAATATTAGTTATCCAATTCAAGAGGGGATGAATTATATTTTTAAAACTTAAGTTAACAAATTACACAATAATTTAATTAAATGTCTCAATGAAATCAAAAATAATAAATTTAACAATACTAAAAAATAAAAGAGTAAAGGAGGAGAGAGCAAACATAAATATTTTTACGTAGTTCGACAATCCTCGCCTACGTCCATATTTCTAAGCAAACCAAGTTTTAGAATTTAACTATCCAAACCTCCCAAGGTTTAAGATGCTTACAATTGACTTCTAAGGTATTAATGGACCTTCACAACAAAAGATTATCCTCAATCTCTTAACCCAAGTGTATCTCAATACTTACAACCTCTCAACTTGATTTTACAAAAATAATTATAAATAAATTTCCCTCACACAATGTGTTTGATTACAAATAAAAGCTCAATGTATGTGAATGAATAAAATGAATACACAAATTTTATGCTCAGCTTGTAGATAAATGCTCAATGATAATAATGGTTGTATCTTTGATTGAACTTGATTTAAGCCATTTTATAGTTGGAACAGAAAACCAGCCGTCATTGACTTTCTGGTGATAACCGGTTTGCCGCTTTGTGTTAACCGGATTGCCGCTTCATGTTATTGTTATATTCAAAGTTTTAAATTTTTGAACATTCGGCTTGTCGCTTTTCATTTTTCGATTAGCCATTTTTACTCCAGAGAGCTTCTACATGATAATCGGTTTGTCACTTTGATGAATCCAATTAGCAGCTTGCTATAGTAAAATGGTTATTTTCTAAAATCATAGTTTTACCTCAAAACTTTATAAAATTATACTATGGCCTAAATCTTTATAGAACTTTACAAATAGGTCTATTTTTAAAATTTTGAAACAATGCTTGTTGGTTTCAAAGTTCTCAAAACTTTTCAATTTAAACCATAAACTTGAAAATAACCAATTTCACAAAATTATTTTCTTATTTTAAAAACATAATGTGTAACTCTTTGTTTATCCAAAACATGTGATTTGTTAACAACAAGGTTATCATTTTATAGGCATATAGGCTAACAGGGTTTAAACACAGAGAGTAAATTGTTAGGTGAGTACAGTGACGTTTCTGCCCTTAAAGAGTCCTTATAACTATGGACACAGAAGAACTAACCCACAAGTGCAAAGTTGTAAGTATAAGGGAAGACAAGGAAATGGTAGCAACTTTTGAAGGAAGTATGAGAACTAAAGGGAGACAAGTGGTGGCTGATTGTTTGGCCGGCAAAATACTTCACACAAGAAGTGTAAATCTCGAACAGTTGAAGAAATAAGGATTGATAACCCGGGAGACAATACTTTTATGTTCAAGTTCACTTTGGAAGTAGATAAAAGAAGAATAATGTCAGGAGGTCCATGGTATTTTGATAAAGCATTAATTGTTCTCACAGAGCCAAAAGGTATCGACGAGATCACAAGACAAGCTTTCACACATACATCATTTTAAGTGAAACTCCAAAATGTACCCATTATGTGTATAAAAAGAGATACACTCAAGATACTAGAAGTGTATATTAGGACAGTGGAGGAAGTATAGACAGATGAGAATGGAGGATGCATTGGGGAAATCGCCAGAATATAGATATCCATTGATATTACACAGCCATTTACTAAAATGATTTATCTCAAATAAAAAGATGATGAAAAAATCTCAATCCCAGTGGGCTATTAACATCTGCTCGATTTTTGCTTTTATCGTAGATACATTAGGCATAACTTTCAAGAATATGGTGAGTATAAGGGACAACTAAAAGAAGAGCTGTCATATAGTATTTTTGATGAATATGATTAAAGCAGGTAGGAAAACTAAATAGATTCAAAACAAGGAGTGGTGAAGCAGAAATTCTAGAAGAGTGGAAAATAATCGAATAAGCCTAGTGCAGCGGGATCATCATGAAGCTTCACAGCAAAGGCATGTATGAACCTGGGTATCGTAACCAAGTCAAAACCCATTAATAATATGATGGGTCAAGTAGCAAAACAAGTAGACAGTGTTGAGGTGGAGCGGGTAGTTGAGGATCATTGAATGCAAGTAATGGGGGAACCAAAACAAAAAAGCAAACTTAAAGCATGAAGCAAATGATAATAATTGGCAATGGAACAATTTCTAGATATCCGAGCAATCAAGTGGGAAAAGAAAATATAAAAAAGAGGGAAAATAAGGAGGCTGCACCAATTGAAGTTTCTAAAAGGGAAGTAGGCCTTGATCATCAAACTAAAAAATGAAGCCAAACCGAAGTCGAGGGTCTAGACAAAGAAGAAATAGATAAAGGCCTATGCATAAGTCACTTAAAGCCCAATAGAAGAAAGTGAAAGTTGTAAGCTCGTGCTATGAGCACTAAAGGAATCTATAAATTTAGCCCAATTGCTTCTGAACGAACTAGTAATGATCTAGTTGAACCAAGCTGAAAGCACAAAAGAGCAAACCTATCTAACCCTTTGAGACTAAGAATAAAACACAAGCAACAACACTTTTTATTAGCAAAGCTCAAACTAAACTGGGAATCATTGGCAATAGAAGAAGTGGAGATTACAGTTTTAACTGCAACAGAGATATCGACAAAGTATGGTGACCAGACTTACCGAAAGTCATAAAAATCATTAGCTCAAATGTTTAGGGTCTAGGGAATACCTGAACATTTCTAGCACTACAAAAAATTATCTAATTGTACAAGCCTAAACTTTTATTTTTTTGTAAGACTAAATTGATTCCTGTACAAATGAATGAAATTAGTAGAAAGTTAGAGTTTGAGAATTGCTTTAGTGTGGACAGAAGTGGTAAAAGAGGTGGCTTAGTGATGTTATAAAACTCCGAGACTGAAGTGCAAATCAAGTCCTTTAGTAAACATCATATTGATGCTGAGATGCAGGATGAAAATGGAAAGCAGTTAAGGTGCATGAGTGTTTATGGTCACCCAGAAACGGGGTAACGAAAGCATACATAGATGCTTTTAAGGCACTTAGCAGGTTTATCCTCTTCACCTTAGTTATGTTTTGACGATTTTAATGAAATATTACACCCTTATGAAAAGACAGGAGGTAATGCAAAAGATTTAAACGTGATTAATGAATTTAGAGAAAATCCACAAGATTACAATCTAGTGGATGTAGGGTATAAAGGATACTCATTTACTTAAGCTAATGGAAAGTATGGGTTACAATTTATTAAAGAACGGTTGGATAGGTTTTTGTGCAATAGAAAATGGAGTGATACATTTTATAATTGTACAGCCACTCATATTCTATCATGGATCTCAGATCATTATCCGGTACTGATAGAGGTTCACAAAAGAAGTAGTGGGGATTATGATGGAGGAAAAAAAGATCCACAGGAATTCATTACGAGGATATATAGATTTCTTATGAAACTTGCAAAGAAATAATTGAGACGGAGTAAAACATCCATGGAAGCTGGAATAAACACAATCGTATAGCTTTATTTTAGAAAGTCACTAATGCATCAATGGCTAGACTGAAATGGTGAAGTAAGGAAGAATTCGGAGGGAAAGAAAATAAGTCGGAGAAATTAATGAAACAACTACAAAGGTTGAGACAGAGCTGTGTGTAGTATGAAAATGGGAATGAAATAAAACAAGTGGAAAGGCAAATTCATAATATGCTAGTTGATAAAGAAATCTTTTAGAAGCAATGATCATGTTCAGATTGACTGAAAGAAGGAGACAAAAACACAAAGTATTTCCATTATAAAGCCTCAGCTAGGAAAAAGAAAAATCGAATCTAGGGAATTGAAGATGGATCAGGTAGCTGGACAGAAAAGGCTAAGGAGATGAAGCATGAGTTTTGTGATTATTTTGCAAAGCTTTTCACCACATCTGAACCAAGTCAAGCATAAATAATAGTAGCCTTAGAAGGGCTAACTCCAAGAGTTATGAAAGCAATGATGAGTAATTGGAGCAATCTTTTATAGTGGAGGAAGTCTTTGAAGCTTCGTCTCAAATGTGCCCAACAAAAGCACTAGGATTTGATAGGTTGCCAACAATTTTTTACAAAAAGCACTAGAGAATGTTGAAAATAGAGGTCATAACAACTTGCATCCATATCCTCAATAAGTAAGGTACTATAACTCCTCTAAACCATACTTACATTGTATTTAAGATTGGAAAGCTTAGGAAAGTCACATATTATAGACCAATCAGCTTGTGTAATGTGATTTATAGAATTGTTGCCAAGACTATAGCAAATAGGTTGAAATAATTTCTCTACCAAGTAATCTCCCCAACACAGAGAGCGTTCATTCCTAATAGACTTATAACAGGTAATATCATTATAGGTTATGAGTGCTTACACAAAATTAAACATAGCAAGGGGAAAAGAAATGGCTTAATAACTTTAAAACTTGACATTAGTAAAGCTTACTATAGAGTGGAGTGGAGTTTTTAAAACAAGCAATGATCAGACTAGGCTTTTCCCAAAAGTGGGTGGATCTAATTATGAGATGCATAACTACAGCCTCTTTTGCCGTGATAATTAATGAAGTGCCAAGAGATTTAATCCAACCTTAAAGAGGGCTTAGACAAGGATGCCCATTGTCCCCATATTTGTTTATTATGTGTGCAAAAGCATTTTCTTCTTGTTAGTGCAAACGGAGTAGAAAAAACTCATTCATGACCTATCCTTTAGTAAAAATGTAAAAATTTCCCATCTCCTTATTGCAGATGACAACCTTAGCTTCACCAAAGCTTCTCTTTTTAATTGTCTGAATTCTTTGATTATTATGCTACTACCTCAAGTCAGCTATTTAATTTTGAGAAATCATTAATGTTCTTTAGCAAAAACATTTAAGAGGGACATGCTCCAGCTATCAAAAATATTTTCCAACTCACGGTAGTCTCAAGGCATGAAAAGTACTAGGGATTACCATCAATGATTAAGAGGAAAAAGAGTAGCTTCTTCAATGATGTAAAACTTAAAATGGAGGGCAAGATCTCAAATTAGCAACATAAGTTAAAGAGGTGTTGATTAAAATGGTGGCTCAAGCTATTCCAGCCTATGCTTTAAGTATATTCAAAATTCCAATAGGAATTTATGATAATATTCAAAAAGCAATTGCCAATTTTTAGTGGAGATCAAATAGAGAAAAGAAAAGGCATACACTAGGTAAGGTGGGAAAGGTTAAGTCAGGGAAAGAGTCTAGAAGGGCTGGGATTCAGAGACTTCTCTAACTTCAACTAAGCTTCGGTGGCTAAATAAGGATGAAAGGTGTTGCAATTCCCAAAGTCTTTAGTAACTAAAGAAATATTTCAGGTTAAGTGATTTTCTAAAAGCAAAATTGGGCTCCAATCCTAACTT
Source organism: Citropsis articulata (assembly GCA_030449925.1). Taxonomy (NCBI): domain Eukaryota; kingdom Viridiplantae; phylum Streptophyta; class Magnoliopsida; order Sapindales; family Rutaceae; genus Citropsis; species Citropsis articulata. The sequence goes on along the minus strand of JASUUH010000014.1, from coordinate 495,866 downwards.
TATATAGAGGAACATTCTTTGGGAAAGATAAGTCATTGGCTCAAGATGAAGGATTGGGCATTATGATGACATACAAATATGCAAGGAAAATTGGATCCCTAGGCCTTTTAATTTCAAACCTGTCTCGCTACCAACTTTACCAACAAAGTCTTGTGTTTCGAGTTTAATTAATGAGGATAATTAATGGGATGTAAATAAAATCTATAGCCATTTTGATGAGATCGATACATATAAAATTATTAGTATTCCACTACCTCGGTAGCCAATGAAGGACAAGCTCTGTTGCCATTATAAGAAGAGAGGACACTACAATGTTAAAAGTGGATACCATGTTACTTTAAGATTGAAATTTCCTACACTCCCAACAAGCTTTGGAAATACTAGTAGTCAATGGAAAATCATTTGGACTCTTATGAGGAAAAATAATTTTGAGGAAAAGAAATGTAGAAAATTCCTTATGCATCAGTAGTAGGAAATCTAATGTATGTTTAGGTTTGTACGCGACCAGATATTGCATACGTTACTAGGATGTTGGGTAGATATTTAAGTAATCTAGGAGTAGACCATTGGAAAGCAGTCAAACGAGTCTGGCAGTACTTATAGAGAGTAAAAAAATACATGCTCACATATCGGAGGTCAGATAAGCTTGAGGTCGTTAGGTATATGACTCTGATTTTACTGGATGTCAAGATTGTATGAAATCCACCTCGGGTTACATCTATCTATAGCTGGGGGTGCTGTCTCTTGGAAGAGTGCTAAACAGTCTCTTATAGCCTCTTCTGCGATGGCAGCAGAGTTCATAGCATGTTATAAGGTATCCAATCACGAAATATGGCTACGAAATTTTGTCACGGGACTACGTATAGTAGATGGTGTTGATAGACCCCTCAAGTTATTTTGTGACAATAAGTCAGTAGTACTGTATTTCAATAACAATAGGAGATCGACGAAGTTGAAGTATATAGATATTAAGTTCCTAGTTAAAAAAAGAGTTCAAAGTGGACAGTTGTCTACAGAGCATGTCGATACAAACTGCATGATTACTGATCCACTTACTAAAGGATTGCCACCCAAAATATTTCATAAGCACACTGCTCGTATGGGTGTCATGTCATTTAAAGATATTCAGTTTTAGTGAGAGCTTGTGATTTTCGACGCTCTTATAATATATACATTTTCTGTTATTATAGTTTATGGATATTTCAGGTTATTTTATGCAGAAATAAAGTTTTGGTTTATTCACACTCTGAATTTTTGTACGGTTAGATCTCACTAAGGTTTAAGGTGGACCAGTTGGAAATAGGCATATTAAGATCACATTGCATGAAATTTCTATGCTATACATCTACATCATGATCCATGTCATTCAGTTGTATTGGCATAGTAACCGTTGATGGGTCGAGTTACGATAGTTGTAACGAAGGCCGCTTTGATCCTATGCTAATATGATTGATGGACCAGATTGGTTATAGATACATTTTGACAATGACAGTAAGATTGAGCTCATATGGTTATTTTTGTAAAACATAATTATAAGGTTACATATATAGCCCAAGTGGGAGATTGTTGCATTTTTAATCTAATATTGTTAGATCTTTAATCTAACGTTGGACTTATATATGAATAATTATGTATTGCAGAATGTCATATAAGATAAAGCCCAATTAAAAGTGATCTATTTAGATTTTCAATATTATGAGCTTTAATATATCTAATAGGGTGCGGGCCTTTAATGTGTAGAGACCCAATATTATTCTAATTCTTTGATGAGCAGAATTAGGAATACCCAGTGACAACAGGAAAATGTTGTCTGTATAAGTGGTTATGGTCTTCAGGTCACACGTATTCTTTCTATTCTTTCTGATATCTCATAGTCACAGAGAGAGCGCAGAGAGAAGTAAAGGACTTTCTAGGAGAATGTGTAAATCTGGAAGGCCAACCACACTACTCCGGAGAAGAATTAAGCGATATGTATTCAAGTATGCTTCCGCGTAATTCTGTTATTAATTTTTAGTGATACAACATAAATATTCCTAGGTTCATAGGTGATCGTTTTCATTAAAAAGTTTTTGCTTACCCCAACAAGTGGTTGTATGTTAAGGGAATTGGAATGCAAGAAATCAGCTGTTGTTTAAAAATAAGAAGGAAGATAGTGCTGGCCAAGGTTGAAGCAAGCGTTCATGCTTACAAAAGAACCCAATTAATTACCAGCATACACAAATACAGATAATCAAGGAAAGGTCACGCAACAGAGTTGGAAGTCCCCATCGGCTGGATGTTTCAAGCTGAATGTAGATGCAGCCACCAAGTTCGATAAACAAATTTCAGGTTTTGGGGCTATTATTATAGATGCTACAGGAAGTGTTTTAGTAGCTGCAATTAAAGTTTCAGCATTTTGTTTCGAGATGTAGCCCAGGCAGAAGTAGAAGCTATGGAACGGGGTCTATAAGTTGCTGGAAATGCAGGGCTATCACGTTTGACTATTGAGATAGATTCCCAAGAGGTGGCAAATTTTGTTAACAATAAGTTGAGCAGCATGAAAGAGATCGTTTGGGTTGTGTCAGAAATTCAAAACTTAATAAAGAACTTTAATCAAATTAAAATCCAATATATGCCAAGATGTTGTAATGCAATTGCTTACTCTCTAGCTAAGCTAGCTTTGAAGAGATGTGAGAATGTTGTAGGATGGGTTTATACCCTTCAAAACTGATGTAATTATTTACGTGGTTGAGTTAATAGAATGCTTAATTTTCCTTTTCCCAAAAAAAAAAAAGAACTAATAAAAAATATACATTAACTTACTACTATTAAATTCCAGTCCACTAGTCGGATTGTTGCTTCTTGATACTGATTCTAGTTGCTAATCAGTCCGAAGACTGCTTGTTTCGGTACCGTAGCCCCAATGCAACAATTTAGACATGTTCCACATAAATATATAGATGCTACATTCACCATTAGTTTTCAAAATATTGCAATGATGCTTATTGGTAAAACATGAGATATTTGGATTATAACATTAAGTATCCTTCATTATGTTATAGTTAAAGTTCGTTTCTGATAGCTTAAGGATCTTAAGTATCTAGTATAGAGTCATGTTCTTGTAGGCCATTGGTTTCCTTAGAGATAACTTTAATTCAAATTGAATACAATAAATTTTTAGAAGCAATGATGCTAAAAACTAAGGAAACATTACAAATACAACGTGACTCCATTTATAATCGCAAGCCATGCATAAGCCATCCATCTTGGTTGACCAAATTGTAGCTTTGTGTGGCTTGTTCACTTTTACTCTTGATATGTATAAATGGATTTGCTTAGTGATGCATGTTACGAGTAATGGTTGTGACAACACACGAAGGGGTGGCCCAGGAATTTTGTGGAGCAAAATTTATTGGATCCTGAATTTTGCTTACTAACATCTAATAAGAATTTGAAAGTGATATTGTTCTATTATCATTTTTTTGTTCCTATTCTTAAGTGTGTTTTGTGATTTTGAAAATTTTCTTACTGAAAATTTTCTTACATGTGCTTCCAAGACAAGCAATTTGGAATCAATAAACTGTTAAAAATATTGATCACAATGTTAGCAAACAATATATATTTTCAAGTAGGAATGCGATTTTATTTGGTGGCGTAACTGTGCTGGTGGTTTTGTGGTTGGAAAAGGGTAAAAGACACTGCTGGCAAGTGGCAGAAGTAATATATTTTGTAAGTTTATTCTTATTTTTGATTCAGCAATGTCATTATTATCAATGTCACATTCTCAAGGTGTTTTTGTCAGCATGATCTTGGCGTCAAAACATTCCATTAATTAACAGTAATGACAGTAACCAAAACGGTGGCTATCAGAACTTCATTTTGGTTGTCGAATTAGGCAACTAAGGCCATGTTTGCTTGGAGGTAGAGAAATGGAGAGAGGAAAAGAATTTAATTTCTTCTTTACATTCTATTGTTTAGTTGGATCAAATTTAATGGCATGAAATTTAATTTCCATCAATTTGAAGAATTTGTATTCCTTATCAATAACTAAGGATTTCAAATTTCTTATCTATTTAAACACAAAAATTCTAATATTATCCTCTAAATAAAATTAATTTTAAATAAATTAAAGTAGAAATAATTTATATTTATTTTCTTAAATTAATAGGATAAAATTATTTAAAAAAAGAAAAAACAGTAAAGTGACTCGCTGGAGACTCGCCGGAAAGTCGCCGGAGACGCGCTTTACCATCAAAATCGGTATCAATGGAATCCTCATGAGCCAATCTACAACTCTATAAGGTTAGAAATGCTAATAATATACATTGTTATTTATCTCAAGTCTTGTTTAAATGCTTGGAAAAATTTTAACTCTCATATTGCCAACTATATAGTGTATTTTCTACAAAATTAACATTTCCAATGAGGAAGTCATCTATTTCTGATTATTATTATGCATTTAATGAGATGAAAAATGGCGATAGTCAACGCCACCGGTCAACGACAGTCAACGGAGGTCAACGGCGATCAACAGGCAAATGCTGTAATTTAAAAAAAATAAATTTTTTATTTAATTAGATAATTTCTAGATTAAATTAATTCATAATTTTATTATTTTTAATTTATTAACAATATTAACATTAAAGATAGTGGGTATATTTATCCAATATAAAAAATATATAATTTCTTTTCCTTTCAAATTTAATATGAAACCAAACAATAACAATTAATTTTTATACTCTTTTTTTCTCATCACCTCTCCATTCTTCTTCTTTTTTCTTCTCTCCTCTCTTTCCTTTCTTAAAACCAAACACCACTTAAAGGTCCACGAAAAAGGATACAGATAACAGGACATAAAAGTAAAATTACGGTCAAACAAACTATCAAACTATAAATACGGTAAACTTCAGGGGATGACATAAAAAGTAACACATTTTTCCACCTGTTCTTGTGCGTTTTCAAAAGTCTACGAGACTTCAAAGGCTAACACCTAGAGGTCAAGAAATAGACTTGCTTCACGCCTGGCAAGATTTTTGTTTGCATATGTTGGAATGAATCCGATCTCAAAATATTTGAATATTTTTCCTTCCTGATTTATGAATGGCGATTTTTTCATGCTTCAGCATCTTTTGTTCTTTGATCTTGTTGTTGAGCATGAAGGTTTCATTAGCAGCTGATACAGTTACTCCAGCATCATTCATCCGGGATGGTGAGAAGATAGTTTCGGCTTCTCAAAGGTTTGAGCTAGGCTTCTTCTCCCCTGGAAAATCAAAGAGCAGGTACCTGGGAATATGGTACCGGCAGGTTCCTGATACAGTTGTGTGGGTTGCAAATAGAGATGGGCCTATCTCCGATAATAACGCAGTATTAACCATCAGCAACAGTGGAAATCTTGTTCTTCTCAATCAAACCAATGACACTCTCTGGTCTACGACCGTGTTTAGCGAAGTAAAAAATCCTGTGGCACAACTCTTAGATGATGGAAACCTTGTTATTAGAGACAATTCTAGCAGTAATACTACTGAGAGCTATTTGTGGCAGAGCTTTGACTACCCTACAGACACTCTGTTGCAAGGCATGAAGTTGGGCTGGGACTTAAGGACTGGTCGGGAACGTTATCAAACTTCATGGAAAAGTGCTGACGATCCATCCCCTGGAAACTTTACGAACAGGCTTGACATTCATGTGTTACCTCAAGGATGTGTTTACAACGGATCTGCAAAATACACGTGTACAGGACCTTGGAATGGAATTGCTTTAGGAGTAGCTTCTTCAAATGCATCCTATCTTTTTCAACCAATTGTTGTGCAGAATAAGGATGAAGTCTATTACATGTATGAATCCTATAGCAATCCAATCGTTATGATATTAAGAATCAACCCATTAGGTGAGATTCAGCGTCTAATATGGCATGAGATGAGCACTGGGTGGCAAGTTATCTTCACTGCACCAGCTCCCTTTTGCCGTTACGGAGATTGTGGTCCTAATAGTATTTGCAGCGCCGACCAGACACCTCATTGTGAGTGTTTGGAGGGATTCAAGCACAAATCACACCAAAACCAGAGATGTCTGAGAAGTCATTCAACAGATTGCAAACTTGGCGATAGGTTTATAAAGCTTGATGGCATTAAACTACCTGACTTGCTCGATGCTTCGCTAAATGAGAGTGTGAATCTGAAGGAATGTGAGGCGAAGTGCTTGAAGAACTGCACTTGTAGAGCTTATGCCAATTCCAAAATAACAGGAGGTGGCAGTGGGTGTTTGATGTGGTTTGGAGACTTGATTGATATCAGAAAGACCGATACTCACAACATTGGGGCGTCTATCTACATACGAGTTCCAGCTTCAGAACAAGGTACAACTATTGCATTATTTAAGTTGATATAGTCAAACTTTTCACTTATTTGTTGTAGTAAGGCCTCATCCCAAAAGCGTGAGTCTTCTTTGTTGAATTAAAATACATTTAAGCCTACATGATACAGCGATTCAATGTTAAAAACAGGACGGCGAACTAACACAAATTAGTTTTAATTTAACTTAGTTGGCTCAGCCACCTAGGAATTTGTTTACATTTCATTTAATTTCTTTGAAACTTATATGTTTTTGGATGTAGGAAACAAGAAGCTACTCTGGATAATTGTAATAATTGTTCTTCCGGTGGTAATTCTTCCTTCTTTTTACATATTTCCTCGATGGAGGAGAAAATGCAAAGAGAATGGTAATATTTGTTTCTTTTTCTAAGTCTCTTGCTTATGCTTGTATGATAAGGAATGTGATAGAACATATGTACTGACAATTTTTGAAGTTGTTGTATTATAGAGACAAAACACATACCAAAAAACCAGGATCTGTTAGCATTTGACATAAATATGGGCATTACGGCCAGAGCAAATGAATTCTGCGAAGCAGATGGAGATGGAAAAGATAAGAGCAAGGATTCTTCGTTGCCATTATTCAGCTTTACCAGCGTAACTGCTGCTACCGAAAACTTTTCTAAGCAAAGTAAGCTTGGACAAGGTGGCTTTGGCCCTGTTTACAAGGTAGAATTCTTGTTGCCTCAACCATGCTTAATGAAGTACTGGTGATGTAAACCATTAACAAAATTAAAAATGCAGGGTCGACTACTTAACGGTCAAGAAGTTGCAGTAAAAAGGCTCTCAAGTCAGTCAAGGCAAGGACTCAAGGAGTTTAGAAACGAGATGATGCTTATAGCAAAACTCCAACACAGAAACCTTGTCAGACTCTTGGGTTGCTGTATAGAACAAGGCGAAAAGATTTTGATATATGAGTACATGGTCAATAAAAGCTTGGATATTTTCCTTTTCGGTTGGTGACTTGTCATTCACAAGAATTAACATTTTCACTATTTTGTAATGCTATGTCAACTTTTGTCATCAGCAATTGTTTTAACATGGTATCATTTATGATATCAATATTCATTTTTGGTAATGCAACAGATCCAACCAAAAAGCATCTGTTAGGCTGGCAATTACGTGTTAGAATCATTGATGGAATTGCTCAAGGTCTGCTATATCTTCATCAGTATTCTAGACTAAGAATTATTCACAGAGATCTGAAGGCAAGTAATATTCTCTTAGACCACGACATGAACCCCAAAATCTCAGACTTTGGCATGGCAAAAATGTTTGCTGATGATGAGTTACAGGGAAATACTAAACGAATTGTTGGAACTTAGTAAGTAAATTTCAATTCCTAAAAACTGTTATTTGCTTCTCCTATTTTTGTACAACCTTTATTATATGTTGAAACAATGGGATGCAGTGGTTACATGTCACCTGAGTATGCTTTGGAAGGCCTCTTCTCTATCAAATCAGATGTATTTAGCTTTGGTGTATTAATGTTGGAAATCTTGAGTAGCAAGAAGAACACCAGTGTCTACAATATTGCTTCCTTTAACCTTCTTGGACATGTAAGTGATAAATGATTGTTTCTCTTTTGTTTGATTTTTAAATTAATTAATTGGAAAAGTTAAGAATTGCCTCTGCCAATTAAACTAATAGAGCCTTGGCTATTGATTCCCATTTTTTAACTTCCAGGCTTGGGATAAATGGAAAGATGATCGAGCTCATGAACTAATAGATCCAGTATTGCAAAGTGAAGTATCATTGCCAATGTTGATGAGATACATTAATGTGGCTCTTCTATGTGTTCAAGAGAATGTAGAGGATAGACCAACCATGTTGGATGTTGTCTCGATGATTAACAATGAGCTTGTTAATTTACCTTTTCCTAAAGAACCTGCCTTTATAAAACGTAAGAATGTAAAGAATTCATCTCATTCTAATAGTGGGACGCCCGAATCTTGTTCAGTGAACAATGTAACAGTTTCATATATCTATCCTCGATAGATATATGGGCCGCATCAGTCATATCCTTCAATTTGATTATTGTGTAGTGCAATTTAATCTGTATGTTAATTTATAGAAGTAAATCTGTTATGTTGAAGTTCAATAACCTTTCTTGGGGCACTTTTGAAGCCGAGTAGTCTGGTCTTCAATACATTTGACAATTATTATGGTATACCAGTTCAAATGAGAAAAATTTTCTAATAATTGCAGTCCCTCTGGACCAAGTAACCAACTTATTATAGAACTGTGACGATTGCAATAAATTGGCTTCCCTAAACAAATTGGCTAGCAGTTTTCATTATCAGTACAGTAAGTCAAGTTGATAGGGGAATAGCGATACGGAAGAGAAACTTGACAAAAATGGTTACTTACCACGAACAAACACCGTGTATCTCAAGAAATTGGAGAAGACTAGATAATTTAGAAAATTCAATGAATTGTGACCATTATTAGCCATCATATGGAATTTGACAACATATTTGTTGGTTTTTCTTAAAAGATGGGAGTAATACTAGAACCTCAAACGGCTCTTGAGCCGTATTAATGCTTTAGCTTTAAAACCCTATAAAGCAAGTAAAATTATGTAATGTTTAAGATATGATTCTCATCTTTTGTTACAAGTGAAAGATGTTCTTTCATCCATTTCCTTCTTGTTTCAAATCAAAATTTTAGTTCGACTACTACTTTTAGTCCTGTCAGAGCAATTAATCTTCGAAGCCCTTTAATGTCATTGGCTCTTGTTCCGTAACCTAATTTCTATTAATTATTTGATACATTATCAAGAAGTTCTAATAGTCGTCTAGCGTTTCGATTTTCTATTAGCGTTTTGATATTTTAAAATTTTAAAATTTAATCTTAAATAATGTGATAATTATCAAGTGAGTGGTGTGAATACGCATACCAAACCGAATCATGGAGACTTCAGACGTTGGGAAGCCAACTAGAAGTGTCATATTTGCTTTTAAACTATCAAATCAAAAAGGTTGATAGTGCAGCCTAGGAGTGGTCGCAGATCGAATTTTGCGAATTGGACATCAATTCATATTCGATTTATAATTTTATGAATTGTAAATTTTTAATCTAATTTAATCCACGGATTAACAAATTCAATTTAAATCCAACCTATATATCTATGAATCAAATGAGGATTTGACCTAATTCATATTCAATCCACCATTTTATGAATTGATTTGCGGATTAAAAATTTTTCATTATGTTCATTCTACGAAGTAATTAAATAAAAAAATCTTATATAAAAATAATTTATTCATCAAATTCAAAATTGAATAAGATTGAAATAAATTAAGTGTTTAAATAAAGATAGAATAGTACACTTAAAGTCTCAAAATATAACATAATGAGGAGAAAAAAATCTCATTTGTTTAAATCAATATATAAAAATTAACTAAAATTAACTGTTTAGAAAGCTATATTTATTTATTTAGTTATTCAATTATTTAATCATGTTTATTATATATTATTATCGGATAAGATATGTACAATTTTAATATAACTAATTTTAACTTATTTATTTATTAGTAAGTAATAATGCCACATTTACAAGTTTTTTTAATTAAATAAATATTTTTTTTATTTTTTTTGCGGATTCGCGGATTTTTACATATTTACATATGTAAATCTATTTCCAATCTATCAACTATAGATTTTTAAATTTTCAATTTAATTCAATCCACCAATCCATCGATCGAATTTTTATTGATCGGATTTTTACAGATCAAATAGATTAAGCGGATCAGATTGGATTTTGAACACCCTTAGTGCAACCGCTATTCTTGAGTAAAACAAAAATTCTTTTAAATAGAAAACAAATTTTTTTTAAAACCAATAAAGGAAACCATCATTCTTCTACTAAAATCAATATATTTTCTGATTTCAAATTTAATATTAGAGTTTTAAGACAAAAATGACTAACGTTAGCGTTATCAAATTTAGAAATTTTATAAATCTCTAAATTTTAAATTTTAAAATACTTATAAATATCCATAAGATTTGTGGGACATTCCTAAAATTATGTCTATAAAATACTTAAACAAAATAATAAGCCCCCAACGGTATAATTAAGTGATTTTTAAATAATTTTATTTTACTGGCCATTCGTATTTAAATCTTAAGAAAACAATGGGTAAAAATGAATAATCATAAAATTAAAAGACAAATATCTGTCAAAATATCGCTTTCTTGACGATGAGAAGAAAATTGTGAGGATGCACGCTTAACTTTTATCCGTATTTCGCAATTAAAGGAAGATATCATTACTTTCAACATTGCAACAATTTTAATCTTCTAGAAGGTCAGAGCTGAAAATTACGGCAATCTCCTCCGAAGCGTTCATAGGCATAGAGCCTGCCCATTGGGTAAGGAAATCCATTTCCCAAGCGTCAATTGAATGGCCAATCCGAGCTTGAGGTAAATAAAACCTTTAAAAGCAGGCTTTTTCACGCCTCTCAAAATTTTTCTTAAAATTTATTTTTAAATAAAAATTTCTTAGTGATACAGACTAATAAATTAAAAAAATTCTAATTAAACTGAAATCTATTATATTTAATAATATTTTATTTAATTTATCCATTTAAAATTTTATTATTAAAATATTTTTTATTTGAATTGTATCCTCAATTTAAGTATAAGTCTTATTAAAATAAATTTTTTAAAATTAAGATAAAATTATAATTGATTTAAATAAGTGTTTTTTTGTACCTTTTGCAGACAGCTATTGATTAGTTGTTATTGATTTATTTCTTGAAATAAACTCTAGATTTAATTGTGGCTGTAGATGGAGGAGAAACAAAGGAGGAACGGCGAATAAGACTCCTAGTGATGCGTCTATATGACCCCTTACTTCTGCTGGATTCGTTATGCTGAACTTCAAACGAATCCGTGGAGGGCATGAAGTAAAGTGAAGAAAGGAAGAAAAGAGAACATAGAGGAACGTACCTGAATTAGACGAGAAAAAGTGAAGATCCAAACACCACCAGAGGGGAGTGATGATAGGCAGAGCTTGGGAACGATGCGCATCCTAAGGATGATGCTTAATTTTGAATTTTAAAAACTAAATAAGAATGCTTTTATTTCTTAGTTCACAATAACAGATTTTTAGATTTCAGAAGCTCTTATCATGAACTGCAAGCCGTGTTGGTGTAGAAATTAATTACTCGTACCACCTCAACAGAGTCAGGATCTCTAAGGGGGAGATTTGGGTCTCTCAAAAGTGGAAATGAAATTTATTTGATGGGAATTGAGGATTCCTCTAGGTAGAAAATAAGACCCTGTTAAATCTATTAAAATATCTTTTTTAAATCTATAGTAGTAGGTTCTATAAACTCATAAACCTATAAAATTTAAACTTTTAAGGATTATAAAATTCCACTCTAATTTGGGGGGAAAAAAGTTCCACCCTAACCCATACAAGTGGTTTTAATAGTATTTAGCTTAGTGACCATTAAATTTATTAAAACAGTTTCCATAATAAACCCATAAGTTTTCTATTTTTACATCTTATTCCTATGTAATTTAATCTTGGTAAGTCTTTTTTTTTTTAATCCACTACTGCTAGTCATTTTACCAAATTTAGTTCAGTTGATAAATTTTCTGAAGTAAAAATAAGAAGTTTAGAGTTTGAATCCCTCTCACATAGATGAGGAGAGAATTAATGAATCATCATTAGGCTATTACTTTAAAAAAAAATTGTTTATTGTTTAAGTTTTATTTTTGCATCTAGGCTAAAAATGAACTAAAACAAAAGTTGCTGCCATAAGGAAGTGTATGGATACTATTATAACAGTGTCTAATACATAGTAACATACATTTTGAAACTCCTCTCACTATTATAATGATTCATTTCAGATATATAAATAAGTGTCTGTAAGATTTTATTGAATGCGCGCTTACAAATTACTTTAGAATTGATGATACACGTAGTAAGATTTTTATTGAATAATTGTGCAGATCATGTGATCAAGCATCCCCTTTTTATTGATCTCATATAAGAAAAAGATGTTAATTGTAATTAATGTTTTACCTCAAATCTGATAAGCTGGACTCAAAGATGAAATTTGTTTGTTTGGTTGATGAATTGTGAGGTAAGCCTTTGACCAATTTAAGAATTTAGTGATGATGTACGTACATTGGTGGGTGTGCTTAGTAAAGAAGAGAGGTAGAGAATTGGGCAAGTGCAACCTTGCCGTATCTGTACCTTATAGCCTATTCTATACAGTAGAATAAAAGTGGGCTCAACTGGGGCCCACAATAATTTTGTGAGGGTGCTGTAAGGTACAGATGAGGTCAGGTAGCATTGTCGAGAGATTTGACGCTAAATCAGAGCGCTGACACGATGGTCTAGGGACCGCCATGCTGATCAGAAACCTCAACAGCATGATAAGCATTTAGACCTAGCCGGCTGCCATTCTCGTAGTAAAAAGGGTTAAATAATATTATTTTTGTACTAAATAATGGGGTCCAGGTACCGTGCCCCCTTCATTTGTCACTATCTAGTCCGGCCGTTAGATTATAAAGAGTGTTATCCAATGGTTGAGATTTTAGTCGCAAACAATGATGTGAAATGGGTAACCACCTAAACCCATTTGAGGTACAAGATTAGTTTTAGAGTTCTGCAAATCCTTAAACCATATTTGGCCCGACATCAGCGATTTTCCTAAAGCAATCACCAGTTTTATAATTGTGTGTGACTACAGCTGTAGCAGCGACGCCGGATTAAATTTTCAAAGACGATTGTGGTGACTTGTGGATTTGTTGTGGTCATATTGAAGAAATGGAAAGGATTGTGTAAACCATCATTAAGGTTAGTGATATTTTAATATGAGATTTGTGATGTGAATCATTTGTAGCTGATAATATAGTTGGTGCAAAATTAGATTTCATTTGCATAAATTTCAGATTTATACGACAATTTTAAGATACGTAGGAGAATATGTTTAATTAGTTGTGGATGGTGACAACAAATAAGCTTAAATTATTAAATCTATAATTACATTAGCTATAATTAACTCATCTAACCTGGCTAAAAATAATCATTGCATCGCCATTGCAAATACAACCACCCGTGATATAGTAGTGCATATGAGTAAATTTCAAATTAAATTTCTGAAAAGTTTATGAACTATGTAGTAAAATAAAGGAGTTTTTGACTATTGTTTTTATGTTAATAAACACGTGTTTTGAAACTATAAGAGAGAGGGATTTCGGCAATAGAAATTCAGGCTAGTGGCACCTGAACCTGAAATAATTGAGTTGGATACTGTTGCTGCAAATAAATGTGGTGGTGAAGTCAAATTTCCTATAGAGAAGTAGAAAATAGTGGGGTAAGGGGAAAAAATATTGAAAATGATTTAGGGATTATACTCTAGTAGCTTAATACGGCCCATTTAAAGCTGTATGATTGATGAGAAACTTGTGGTTTGCTATGTATGTTTGCCATATTTCCTTTTCTTTGTCTTGAGGCTGACTATGCCTTCGGCTGCAACTTTGTAGAAGCATCTGCAAAGTGACAAGTCAAATGTGAATCACACAAAAATTTTTGAAAATGATATCATAATTTCTTGTGCTTGCATAATAACGATGGGACTAATTAGTTTATATGTTTTATATGTTTTTAAGTTAATGTAATAAAAATTGAATGTATGTCTGGCAATTCAACAGTAAGGGGGAAGTTAGTAAGTTGTACGATGAACATGTGTGGAAAGTACAAACAGGAAAAGTGAAATTGCAGCAAGTAATACAATGAAGTTAAGCGCAAGCATTTAGATGGTGACACAAGGGAAATGGTACATGTTTACGGCTCGTTGTACATATGTTTCGTTGACTGTATGCTAATCTGACAAGCATTTAACTGTACACTAATCTAACAAATAGCTGATCGGTTAACAATTGCCCATGTCATAACAATTTCAGTACAATCCATATTTGGCTGATATTCCTACTACTGGACATGACTTCTTGCCAGTACTATCAAGCAGCAGTGATGACGACTCCATGAGTAAGTTTGTTACACAGTAATTCATAATTGCATTTTCACTTACTGTTTTTGCTATTTGAAATTGCAGGCCTGTAAAGGTGACCGTGTCCCAACATGAATGATCCCTAATGCTGCCATATGCTCGCCCTCCCACATCTATCCATTTTATCTTTCTTCCTATGATTAAAGTTGAAGCTTATCTATTTCTTACATTCAAACCAATGCTGTCAAAGGAACTCCATGCTTCCTATGATTCCATGCTTCCTATGATTAAAATTAATTTCTTGATATTCATTAACTTTCATGGTAGATAAAAATTTGTTGATATTTATTTTTAAATAGTACGTCTTGTTTCTCTTAATTAGTGATATCAATTATTTACAACTAAAAGAATATATATAATGAGAATTTGTAAAATTAAGAAGAGAAAGAGAAAAAAGAGTTAATTAAATAGGCTTTTTAAAAATTATGTAGAAAATAAAATACTTAATTTATTAGAGAAAATTGACAAGTTCAAATAGCCCCATCCATTAAATATTTAATTTCTTCTTTCACTTTTATATTACACCACATCATCTATGTTATAGTGCTTCAAAAGAATCAGCATTTTATGTGAAATCTTTTTGTTTTGAAATAAGATCAGCAGGGAGTTCAGTCAATAAGATCACCACATCATCTATAATTGTAGTAAAATTTCGGGTATTTATTCTATAAAATGTGTTATGAAATTTATTAAGCTGGCTGGCCTTTTTTATTATCATCAAATTACATGAAAATTGATTACTCGCATTTACTGCCATATGCCCTTACACGAGAGATGTGACTAGAAGATTAAAAATTAAAATGTAAATTTATAACTAAAATATTTGTATCTGCCCTGCCATGAATTTTGGATATTTGCTAATTTGTAGCTAAAAAATAAATATCCGCAAGAAGCTGGAGGTAATGCTGTTAAAAAAAGGTAAAGTGACAGGTTCTAGAACCAACGTAGTTTTGTCCTTTGAGCAGAAGATTCAATTGAGTAAATACAATATAAAAGCGGAGGATAGAATTAAGGGTGTGTTTACTTCTTGGAATAAAGAATGAGAATGGAGGGATGAGAATGGAGAAATGAGAATCAAAATTATATTTACTTGACAAAATTAAATTTGAGAATGAGAATAAATTGTGTGAGTCCCATATATTTTGGAAATAAAGAATGGGAATCTCATTCCCATGGGGGGTAGGGAATTAAAATGTGGGAATGAGAGTGAAATATGAATTTACTTTTATACCCTTCTAATTATTAATTTATTAATATTATTATTATTAACAATAAAAATAATAAAAATAATTATTATTATTTTAGTTATAATAATTAATAATAATTAAAATAATAAATTTAATAAAAATTAATAAAAATAAATGTTAATAATGATAATATTAATAAAAATAATAATAACAATAATTAATAATAACTAAAACAATAAAATTAATAAAATTTAATAATAATAATAATAATAAATGTTAATAATGATAATATTAGTGAAAATAATATTAACAATAATTAATAATAATAAAATAATAAAGTTAATAAAATTTTTTAATAATAATAATAATAAATGTTAATAATGATAATATTAATAAAAATAATAATAACAATAATTAATAATAACTAAAACAATAAAGTTAATAAAATTTAATAATAATAATAATAATAAATGTTAATAATGATAATATTAATGAAAATAATATTAACAATAATTAATAATAAATAAAATAGTAAAGTTAATAAATTTTTTTAATAATAATAATAATAAATGTTAATAATGATAATATTAATAAAAATAATAATAACAATAATTAACAATAACTAAAATAATAAAGTTAATAATAATAATAATAATAATAATAAATGTTAATAATGATAATATTAATAAAAATAATAATAACAATAATTAATAGTAACTAAAATAATAAAGTTAATAAAATTTATTATTAATAATAATATTTATAATAATTATTAACATTTATTATTATTATTATTATTATTAATTTTATTTTTAATTAATATCATTTTTATAATAATATTTATACATGTATCTAGTTAATGAAAATTACATTATTTAATAATGTGGATATTTTGCTAAATTAATTCTCATTCCCATTCCTCATTCCTATATATTTTGCCAAGTAAACACATCAATGGCATTCCAGCACATTCCTATTCCCATTCATTTTTATCAAGTAAATATTAGAATCTCATTCTCATTCTAGCCTATTCCCATTCTCAGTTCATTCCTATTCCAACTAATTCACATTCCATGGAAGTAAAGGTCCAACTAATTCACATTCCATGGAAGTAAAGGCACCACAAATTCAAAAGATAAGAAAAGACACAAGGTGAATTAAAACAAAAACCGAGATTGAGACATACTTGTCCTAAAGTGAGAGACCGAAGACACCGGGGGTGTGTACGGCGGTGGTGCTACGACGAGATTCGAACGGAGTCATGTGTAGATTTCATTTTTCCATTTAGGTATTCAAGTGTTTGAGTTGATGGCTCTATAAAGCCAAATAAATAATAATAATAATAATAATCTATTGAAATCATTTTCATGAAATCTGAAAGTGTAGAGGCGTTGATGTGAGAGAGAGTGATTAAGAGGGTAGTGGAAATTGTGGTGTTGAATTGGTGAATTTAGGAGATGGGCCTTTTTTTTAAAAAAAAAAATTGTTGGCTTGTTTGTTGGTTTGAATGTTTGTGTTCTGTTTTCTAGCAATTGTTGTGGGAATGAGGTGAATGCTAAGCATTTGGAGAAGAATGTAAAAATATTGGTGATTTGAATTATTCAAAAAAAGAAAAGAAAAGAAAATCATGGCTGATTCTTGCAGGAAGAAGATGGTTGCTGCTAGAACAGTCAATTACTTTTCTTTATTTCTTTTTTTTTTTTCCCAATGTTTCACTTTTCCAACTCTTGGTGATTTAGGTAAAGCCTGAGTTGGTGGCTGATGATGAAACCAAGATGGCACAGATGGTTTGCTCTCCAACAAACCATGAAGAGTGCATGGCTTGTGGAAGTTAAAGGAGCAAATTCTGGTTATATTCCTTAAAAAATATATATACATAGGCATAGGTTACAGACCCTTAATTGAAGGGGGCATGTTTTGATAATATGGGTATCTGAAGTATGATTAAATAACTTTAACATGAAGTAACTTAAAATGCTCTGTATAGCTTATATGTTAATATATCTTGTTAACTGTATAGTTCCTATTTCGTACTGGGTTGCTGTATTAGGAGTTTGAATATTGTGGAACCTGAAGTAAAGATGACAATTTATTGAATTAGTTTATGACAATTTATTGAATTAGGTTAATTACAATTAATGCTAGTGTTACTCATGATTGCAAAGTTGTATTTTTTTGTCGAATTTTGTCCTAGGAATGATATGAGAAGTTTGAAATATGGTGCTTTACTTAAGATTTTATATGCCTTCTTGTGAATTCATGCATACTTATTCATGTCTCACATCTTCTCATTGGGTGCTCAGAATGCATTTTGGTAATTGCATGCAATAACATTGAGGGTTGAATGGTGATGGCCTCCTTAAATGGAAGAAATGAATGAATGGATTAGGAGAAGCCACAATGATAGTGAGTGCATTTGAAATTCCTATCACACCCATTTGGATGCACTGTTTTCCACTCTATTTAAATTACCTTTATCCTTCAAATTAAGTTGAAAGTAGTTTTGAATTTTGATGATGGAGCCTTAGACTCTTGAAAATCTTGAAGATTGTGATGTTGCTGAAGAGCATGAAGATGGCGTGATTGCTGAAGATGCTGAAGCTGGTGTTGCTATTGTTGCTGCAATAGTGAAGTTGTTGAGGTTAGTAGCAGCATTGTAAATGGCCGTGTTGTTCTTTAAAGAGCCCACATGGTAAGGGATGATATTTGACATTATTTATGGATATAGCATAACTGTTCTTATTCTAATACTCAACATTAATTTTACAGATGAAGAGAAGCCTTAAGATTGCTGCTTGCTAGGGAAAGAATAAGTGAAGAGAAGCTGAACCAGATCTTAGAAGATATGCTTAAAGTTTTTTTTTCCAATAAAAAGAGAAGCAACATCGCCAAGACTACTTAGTGGGGCGAAATTAATATTGGGAAGAAGAATAATCCATGGGATAATGCTATGTAGATGCTCCTAAGATGGAGATATATGAGTCTTGTAACTAAGTTAATATCTTAGTTACTAATTATAGTGAAGCACGTTTATTTAGATTCTTATTAGGTTTATTGTTTTCTTGGAACTTGCTGTGGACAAAGAATTTAATATGTCAAGTGAATTGTGTCTATTGTACATCAACTTTAACATATAATAAATCAATAAAAGATTTCATTTTAACAGTACCTGTATTTACATCAATAAGAATTCAGATATACTATAAATATCAGTTTGTATATTTGAAACCCTAGGGTTCAATAAATTTGAATAATATTAATTTAAAATTAATAATAATATAAAATATTAATACATTTTAAATATATTAATACATTTTAAATATATTAATATAATATAATAGAAAATATTAATATAATATAATATTTAATTTAAATTAATCACAAAAAAATAATACAGTATAGTGTAGCACCAAATATTATACAACATTATTATAATACAGTGATAATACAATACAGCATAATACAATACACCAATATTAAAATAATACAATACAGCATAATACAATACAGTGTGCCAAACACACCCAAGATGAATTAAAACGAAAACCGAGACTGGGACACACTTGTCCTAAAGTGAGAGACTGAGTCAACCCTAGTACTCTTTTTTGTGAGAGATTTTAAAATATATTAAAAATATCATGATAATTATATAATAAATAAATAATTTTATGATATGTATATATTTAATTTAAAAAATAATTATATAAATAATAATTATATTAAATTTAATTATACATATTATATATATATTAATTAATTATAATATATTAAAAGTATTTTAAATTTTCTTCTCCATGATTATATATTTTAAAGTATCTTTAGCTCCTGCAGCTAACTTTCGAAGTCGGGTAGACTTTTCAAAACTTCTGGCTGGGGTTGGAAAAATTTATTTCCTTTAAAGAGCCGTAGAGCTAGAAGAAATGGAGTCTTTTTTAACAATTTTCTTTCTTTTACTCATGTAATGAGAAGAAAATTCAGCTTAGTATATATCTATCCGCTTTTCCTCCCAGCGGTCAACACCGTGATCATATTTCTTTGACCTCCTATTAGTGGTCAACACTGTGCTTATCTTTCTTTGACCTTGTTGCGTGGAATTTTATGAGATTAGTTTGAATTTTTATCCATCCGTGGGTCCCTATGATTCAGACATGCCAAATGATTTGCCTTGGCAACTCGCTAATCCGGAGTGATTCGAGATGATGTCACTAGTTTAATATGATGCATCACGTGAACCTTCGAAAGTTAACAACAGGAGGTCAAGAAATAGAGTTTGCTTCACACTTGGCAAGACTTTTGTTTTCATAAATTGAAATGAAACCGATCTCAAAACAATTATTAGATATATTTTTCTCTCTCTGTTTTACGAATGGAGAATATTCCATGCCTCAACATCTTTTGTTCTTTGATCTTCTTGTTGAGCATGAAGGTTTCATTAGCAGCTGATACAGTAACTCCAGCATCATTCATCCGTGATGGTGACAAGATAGTTTCGGCTTCTCAAAGGTTTGAGCTAGGCTTCTTCTCCCCTGGAAAATCAAAGAGCAGGTACCTGGGAATATGGTTCCAGCAGATCCCTGATGCAGTTGTGTGGGTTGCAAATAGAGATAGGCCTATGTCCGATCATAACGCAGTATTAGCCATCAGCAACAATGGAAATCTTGTTCTTCTCAACCAAACAAACGGGACTATCTGGTCTACAAACGTGCCTAGCGAAGTAAAAAATCCAGTGGCACAACTCACAGATGATGGGAACCTTGTCATAAGGGATAACTCCAGCGGTAATGCTACTGAAAGCTACTTGTGGCAGAGCTTCGACTACCCAACAGATACTCTGTTACAAGACATGAAGTTGGGCTGGGACTTCAAGAATGGTCTGGAAAGATACTTGTCATCCTGGCGAAGTGCTGACAATCCATCTCCTGGTAATTTCACATACAGACTTGACATTCATGTGCTGCCTAAAATATGTACTTTCAATGGATCTGTAAAATTTACATGTTCCGGACATTGGGATGGAGCTGGCTTTGTATCTGCTCTTTCATATACAGACTTTCTTTATAAACAATTTATGATGGAAAATAAAGATGAATTTGTCTACTGGTATGAGGCCTACAACCGTCCTAGCATAATGACTTTAAAACTCAACCCCTCAGGTTTCGTCACGCGTCAAATATGGAACGAGAATAGCAATAAATGGGACGAATTGTTCTCGGTTCCAGATCAATACTGTGGTAAATATGGGTATTGTGGTGCTAATACTATTTGCAGCCTCGACCAGAAACCTATGTGTGAGTGCTTGGAGGGATTCAAACTCGAATCACAAGTCAACCAGACTGGACCTATAAAATGTGAGAGAAGCCATTCTTTAGAATGCAAGAGTGGAGACCATTTTATAGAGCTTGATGAAATTAAAGCGCCCGACTTCATAGACGTTTCCCTAAACCAGAGTATGAATCTGGAGCAATGTAAGGCTGAGTGCTTGAAGAACTGTTCTTGTAGAGCTTATGCTAATTCCAATGTAAAAGAAGGCAGTGGCTGTTTAATGTGGTATGGAGATCTGCTTGATGCCAGAAGACCAATTAGAAACTTCACTGGACAGTCTGTCTACCTACGAGTACCTGCTTCAAAACCAGGTAGAATCTTTGCATTCCTAAAATTGATGTTGCAAGAATTTTCAAGTTGAATCAAAATGTATTTAAGCCAACATGTTTGAGGAATTGAATTTTAGAGAAATAGATTAGCAAAACTAAAACTAGGGGTGATTTTAAGTGATTTAAGTTGTTTCGCTCAGCCACTTAGGAATTTATTTACTTTCCGTTGAATTTCTTTAATAACAAATATGTTCCTGGATGCAGGAAACAAGAAGCTACTTTGGATACTTGTAATACTTGTTATTCCGGTGGTACTTCTTCCTTCTTTTTATGTATTTTATCGACGGAGGAGAAAATGCCAAGAGAAAGGTAATTAATTCTTTTTTCTCTTTGTCGTATCACTCACTTATACGCTTTATGATAAGGCATGTGATAGAATATATATACTATTGTCTTACAGAAACAGAGAATGTGGAAACATACCAGGATCTATTAGCATTTGACATAAATATGAACATTACAACAAGAACAAATGGATACGGTGAAGCAAACGGAGACGGAAAAGATAAGAGCAAGGACTCTTGGTTGCCATTATTCAGCTTGGCCAGCGTAACTGCTGCTACAGAAAACTTTTCTATGCAATGTAAGCTTGGAGAAGGTGGATTTGGCCCTGTTTACAAGGTAGAATTCTTGATACTTCTGACTGTCCTTAATGAAGTACTGCTAGTAGAAAACATTAACTATATTTAGAATGCAGGGTCGATTACTTAATGGAGAAGAAGTTGCAGTTAAAAGGCTCTCAAATCAGTCAGGGCAAGGACTCAGAGAGTTTAAAAATGAGATGATGCTTATAGCAAAACTCCAACACAGAAACCTTGTTAGACTCTTGGGTTGCTGTGTAGAACAAGGCGAAAAGATTTTGATCCTGGAGTACATGCCTAACAAAAGCTTGAACGTTTTCCTTTTCGGTATGCGATTTATCATTCACAAGAATTAACACTTTCATAACTTCGCAATGCTATGACATATTTTACCATCAGCATTTTTTTAAAAAACTCGTATCATTCTGGTATTACTACAGATCCAACTAAAAAGCGTCTATTAAATTGGCAAGCACGTGTTAGAATCATTGAAGGAATTGCTCAAGGGTTGTTATATCTTCACCAGTATTCTAGATTTAGAATTATTCACAGAGATCTCAAGGCTAGTAATATTCTCTTAGATAAGGACATGAACCCCAAAATCTCAGACTTTGGCTTGGCAAGAATGTTTGGTGGTGATGAATTGCAGGGAAATACTAAACGTATTGTTGGAACCTAGTAAGTAGATTTTCATTCTTGAAAAATGTTGTTTGATTGCCCTGTTTTCTTATATCATTTAATATTTGTTTAAACAATTGAATTTCAGTGGTTACATGTCACCTGAGTACGCCCTGGATGGTCTTTTCTCTATCAAATCAGATGTGTTTAGCTTTGGAATTTTGATGTTGGAGATATTGAGTAGCAAGAAAAACACTGGTGTCTACAATGCCGATTCCTTCAATCTTCTTGGTCATGTAGGTGAAAAGTCGTTTTACTTTTATTTGATCTTTATTGAATGAATTCTAAAACTTAAGAATTGCGTCTATCAACTAAACTAATATGATCTTGATTTCTCTTAGGCTTGGGATCTATGGAAAGATGATAGGGTCCATGACTTGATAGATCCAGTAATAATGCAAGATGAAATATCATTGCCGATGCTGATGAGATACGTTAACGTAGCTCTTCTATGTGTTCAAGAGAATGCAGCAGATAGACCAACCATGTCGGATGTTATCTCAATGATTAACAATGAGCATCTTAATTTACCTTCTCCCAAGGAACCTGCTTTTACCAAAGGTATAAACGTGAAAAATTCATCTCATTCTAATAGTGGGACGTCCGAACATTGTTCAGTGAATGATGTAACAGTTTCCCTAATCTATCCCCGATAGACATCAATCCTCATAAACTATATTGTGCAATATAATTCGTATATTTATAGTTAAATATTTTTTAAGCTTATGATTCGAAATTATATGTATTGATTATTTAAAATGCACATCACATTAAAATAGCATAATTCAGGACCGACAAAATTTGTTAATTTATTAAATTACTAATTTATCTTTTTGATTGATAGTTTGGTAGGAAGCCATCATCATAAATTTATTGAATTATTAATTTATTAACATTGAAAAAAAAAACTATTAGTATTTATTTAACGAGATTTTAGTATGTCTGCCTTATCGCTCTGCCTTTTTTTTTTTTTTTGTTTGGGGCATTTAAAGGCAAATTGTCTTTAGTCTAATACAGTCAACAATAATTTTTTTTATACTAAATCTGTTTTCCAAAGAAACATTTTGGATTTTGCCGACATTTTGGATTTTGCTGCTGGGACAGGTAACCGTCAAATTCAGTTTAATACATAGAGAGAGAGATTTATGATAATTGCAGTGCAAGTTTTTATATATATAAATTTGTGATACTTGTAGTTTTGAATAACGCTAAAGTCTGTGAAGTTGAGGGTAGGGAATAAGAAATTGAAAAATGGTTAGTTTGGGACCACAGACACCGTCTTTTTCAGGAATTTGGAGAAGACTACCACATATTATATAATTTTAAAAATTCAATGGATTTGTGACAGATTTGAATTTGATGTTGACATTACTGGAAAATTATTAGTTATAAATTGATTTTTCCAGCAAATTTGTTTTTTTTTTTTCTTTTATTGTTATTAATTTATTGTTATCAGCATATTCATTGGGTTCCTTTTAAAATGATGGGATCAATGCCGCCATATTAATAACTCTTTATCAATAAACGACCCACCCTCATGCGTTGCGGTGACAATAAATTCTTTTATATATATATATATATATATATCTTCCCTTCTCGATCGTAACTCGCTCATCTTAGAGTCGTTTACGTTACTGTATCATTTAATTTTGATGTAAGGCAATTTTTGTCTATCTATTAATTTGGACTTCAATAAACGAAATGTGTGTGTCATTATTCTGCTTCTTCCATCCTATTTTCTGCTTCTGTCATCTTTACTCAATCACAAAACAGTTTCAGTGAACACAAGGGCACTTATTAAAATTTTATCTTTTAGAAGCCATCAAGCCGCCCCTAACAAAGCAAAGCATGGACTCTAATGGAAACTTCCTCGAGTTGACTCATTCAACTGAGGAGGCTCGAGATCGCCTTAAATCCATCTCAAACACCAGCCCTCCGGGGAAGAATATTGTACGGCCAACTCGTTTGTCGTTTGCAAATAAAGTAACATAATTAATTTTTAACAGTCTTTCGGAATGGTGTGCGACTGCAAATTGAAGAAAGATACCCATCACTTTCAGTAATTAATAATGCCGCTCCTGTAGTAATGTTGGGTACAAGAAGTATTAAAGGAAGAGCAATTAACTAAAGTGGAAGGGAGCAAAGTGAAATATGCCAAGGAAGCACCATGCCGTCACGAAAATGGGTTGGAAATGGGCTACTTATATATAGCCGAATCAAGCGATTTGCACTCGAGTCCACCCAAGTGTGTGATCGGAAGATCAAGCTGTGTGCGCAGGCAAAGTGAGGTGTATGCGATTGGGGTGTGGGTGTGCGCGCGCGCGCGAGATACTGAGATGTGCATGTAGTGGAAATCCGAATAGCTTTCACGGCAGCAGCAACATTTACTTCAATTTTGAAAGTCATTGGTCAAGGGCTGCTGCTTTGGGTCCACAAATAAATCATTGTTTGCCAAAGACCCTGTCCCATGGGTAGGAAAATCCATCGCCCAAGTTTCAAATTAATCGGCCCAGAGCAGCCCAACCCGAGCTTCAGGTCAAAAAAACTCGGATTTGTTTGAGAGTAAGCCTTTTACGCCTCTTAAAATTCCTCCTAAAATTTATTTTTAATTAGAATTACTTAAATAGACTAATACAAATTTATTTTTTTATTTTTTTAAAATTCAGTTATAAATAAATTATTTTTCTAATAAACTTTTTAAAGCCACCTCATTTCATAATTTATATTTATATTTTTAAATTTAAGTGAAGAATAAAGTTTTTGAGAAAATTACAAGAGTTTACCATTATGAAGATAAGAATTATATAATATGAAGAAAAAAATTTTAAGACAAATTTAATATTTTAAGATTTGTGTCTAGTTTAAAAAAAAAAAATTTATAAAGAAAATATTATGAGAAGATAGTTAATTTTAATATATGGATTTATAACATATCAATTAAAATGTGGGTATTTTAAAAAATAATATTCAAAAGGGGTGTTATAAAGATTTCAAAAGGGAGTTGAAAGCTCCACTCCTTATTTAACGCACTGAGGTCAAGACCCTAGGGGCTTTTTAACCTTTTTTTTTTCCCCCTCCACCAGCATCCTTCTAATTAACTTATAAAACCTCTCTTATTCAGCATTTACAATTTTATCCTTCATATTTTAAATTATACAAGAAATATAGGTTTGTGTAATTAAAGCCACGTTCATTGTTTTCTTCGTCTTTTTTTCCGGTACAAACTTTTTAAACCTATAATTTTTTTTTCAAAAAAATTGAATCCGAAAGAGTAAGAACTTGATCTAATAAATAAGCACAAATCTAGGTCATCTCTCTTCTTTGTTCTTTCTCAGTTTATGGAGATCGGTAACAGAGAAAGAGAAACATAACCTGAGATAGGTAACTCAAGTTGATGCTTCTTTTTTTTAAAAAAAAAAATTTTTTCCCTTGTAAAGCATAAAAACTTGGCACGCATATTTCTATGCTGTAAGAAAATAGGTGCACCTCCTTTCTCAAGTAGAAATAAGTGTCTAAGTTCCATGGTCTAAAACTCATGTTTATCTCGTTGTATCAGCTTCTAGTACCATCACTTTTTAAGATTGACCAAGTTCTTAATTTCGCTTTGCTTGAATACTAAAGGCCAAGTTTTTTTTTTCTTTTTTTTTCCTCTTCGATACATCTTTATATATGTACTTAGATTCTTACCTACTATGAAAAATAAAGAGAGCTGGAGATTAATATTAGAAACTCATGAATCCCAATGCTATAACAAAGACAAAACGGTAATGGGAGAGAGGAATTTCTTCCTTTTTTTTCCATTTTTTTAAAGTACCGATGCAAGGGTTTATTAAAGAAGAAATGCAAACAAAGGTTATTTTAGGACTTAAAAAGGATATGATAGAAAAGTGGTTTTAATAAGATATTAGTGGGGTGCCAAACAGAGTCCAATTTTGTTTTCCTAATTTTAAGTTTGTTCGGTAGAGAAGTATACCGTCTAATAGAGAGCGACACATAACTAATTAATTTTAAAATAAATATGGGTACGCAAGAAGTGGCATAAATTCTAATTGTTAAATTTTTGAGTAATGATATAGTCACAAATTCTAAATTTAAACGATCACACGTAACCAATCTTTAATAATAATCTAAATTTTCTAATTGCTTCAACTTCAACCTTCTTGCCATCACCAACATAGATGTATCTTTCACTATCATTGGGATTTCGACAAGTCAAGCAACTCTGCATAGACACACTGATATGAGTGGTTGCACTAGAATCTATCCACCACGTGTGTCTAGGTACCGAAGTTAGATTAGCCTCAGAACAAACCAAACCATGCCTTTTAGCACCATAAAAGAAACAACTAGTGCCTACTGGATCATTCGATTTCTTTTGTTGCTTCTTTTGAGGTGCTGTATCTGCAGCGTTCTTATCCTTCTTCCTTTTTCTTGCCCTTATACTTTACTGAAATCAGATTTGTCAAAACAAATTCCTATTCAATTTCTGTAAGAAACTCTATAGTAGTAGTTATCCTTGCAGACATAGAGCCCCTGAATGGTTCCGGAATGGCCTTCTATATGATCATAATATACATGCGATTTGATCTCTCCCACATTTCTATTTTCCTTTTATCATCAGGGGTATTTTCATCCGTAAGAGGTGGGGGAGAATCAACCCTTAACGCAAGATCAAGATCCATGACTGCGAGAACTATTGAGAGGTTCTCGTGCCATGATTTGAAGTTAGAGCCATTTAGCATAAGAATAGAATTGATGTTGGTAGTAATATTAGCAGCAGACATAACTGAATCCAGAACAACAAGCAAACAAAACAAGCTCATATTAGTCTTAAAACCAAAATTAAATTCAAATAAAGGTAAATCTCATCTCAAGATACCGGGCACTCCATTAATATTTCATCTTTGGACAAAATATTAACTTGTAAGTGATATCTTGGTGCAGTAATCAAACACTGATAATAAGAATATATCAAATAATAAATCTTCCTTTGGGCCGATTTATTGCTCACATATAAAACCAAATAATCATCACGTGTTTATTACCACATGTGCATATGTAATTCTATTAAATATGGACCTTCCTTTGGGCCGATCGATATTTACAGAAATTACATATACAAAACTATTTATATTTCAAAATAAATTAATTTCCACAAAAGAGGTCGCTTTGGCGACATGTTGCTTCAATTAATTTATCTCAAAATACATATAAACTAACCAATATATCGAATTTAAAATTGCACCAAAATTTACCAAAAATTAAAATTAAAAAAATTTGAGTCAAAATTTGGTCAACGGTCAAAGTCAATGTTGACCGTTGACCGATCAACGGTTGACCGGTTCAGGGCTGGACCGATTCAAGTTGATCCGAACCGGATCCTGAACCAACCCACAAATCAAACCAACCCTTTTTTTTTTAATAATGGGTCAAACACAACCTTAACTTTAATGAATTAATACAAAATAACTCATTTAATCCATCCAGCCCAAAATATTAGGCCCAAACTTAATTTTATTAAGCTCAACTAAATTTTGGAGTTAATTGTAAAAGGGTTTTATTATTCTACTGGAAAGAAATTTTAAAACACCTTAGGGAGCTCTGTGATATTTTCCAAGAAAACCTAGCCCCATCTCTTTCTTTTCTTCTTCTTGGAGCGACGACTATGGTCGCTGCCTCTCCTTCAACAGAGCCGCTACCTCTCCTTCCCGTCGCGGCTTGAAGCCGCAGCCCAGGCGGCTGCAATCGCCGCTGGCCAAAAGCTTAAATTTTTTTTACGCCGCGGCTGTCGCCGCTACTTTTCTTGTCCTTCTGCCGCGGCTTTCAGCCGCTGCTCTTCCTCTTTAGCATGGCCAGCGTACTGCAGCTGAGCAAATAGCTTGCCAGCAGCATGAATCACGCTGGCAACGGACCAAAATCGTGCAACATCAACGCATCATAGCCCAGCCGCGCATGGTGGTGAACTACTGCACTTGGCTGCTGTGCAGCAGTTCAACAGTCACGGAATGGCCATGTTGTCTTAGCCGCGTGCTACGAACGTTAACGGCAAAACAATCGCAGGCCACAAAACTTGAAACTTTAAAGAAACCGAAATTATGAAACCGAATTCGGAATATTTATATATCCTTATTTCTGAATTTAATTCTGAATTTGTTCTCAAAACTCAATAATTTTAATAATTCCAGTATTATTAATTTTGAGAACACTAAAAAAATTTAATCATTAATCAAAATAAATTTGATTCTCAATTATTCAGCATGAAAAGGCTCTTATACCACTTGTCGGTGAAAAAGAAAATCTCTTTGGTGAAATCTATCAACTATAAACCTATAAACCAAGGAACATTCATGTTGTATCACCAAGAATCAATAACAGAATTATGCGGAAGCGTACCTAAATTTATATCACTTAATTCCTCTCTGAAGTAGTGTGGTTAGCCTTCCAGATCTACACATTCTCCTGTAGTCGTTTTACTGCTTCTCTGCGATAATGGGATATCGAAAGAATAGAAAGAATACGCGGACCAAGTGACCATAACCACTATATGTATAACCTGCTTGTCATTACCTGATATTCCTAATTCTCGTCATGTAATTGTAATACCACGGCCTCACATTAAAAGTCCACACTCTATCAGATACATTAAAACTCATAATATCAAAAATTAAATAAGTTACTTTTAATTAGGCTTAACTTTATATGACAGATCGCAACACATAATTATTTACATATAAACCCAACGTAACCCAACGTTGGATTAAGAATCTAACAATTGGATTAAAAAATCCAACATGAGATAGATTGTGAGACATGGATTTGTAAAGAGGCAGTGACTTGTTTGTGATGGGTAGTTGTTGGAGACATCAATGGCGGCTGGGTGGGGTCAGGAAGGGCCAATAAGGGATGCAGCAGCTGTTGGTGATGAGTGGCAATGATAAAATGCAACAAAGTCAATGGAAGCTGTTATTGGTGATGAGATGCATGCGATTGGCTAGGGTTTGACGCATACGTTTGTGAAAGAGACACGATTCATGGGATTTGGTGAGGGTGATGGTTGTGCGGTAGCTGTAGGGTGGCATGGAACGGATTAAATCATCATTAAAGGTGGTGGGAAATGGGCGACGACATGAGAAGGAAAGCGAGCAATGGTTGGCGACATTGCAAGGCCGAAAGCGGTAATCAGAAAGAGTGGTGGGTGGCAAAAGGCCTCCTGGCTAGTTGCATGGTGGTCGGCGATGAGGGGTGGTGCCGGCAGTGTCTTGTCAGCACCACCGGCAGCCGGTGAGGCCATACCAACAACCAGAAAGTAAAAGGAGCGTGGCAGTTATAAGAATTAGGGTTTCATCTTTTTATCTTTTTTTTGGTGTATTAAATCATCCAGTGGCTAGAACCCTTCCCTCACAAATGTGAGGGAAGGGGTTCGAGCATGCATCGTTGCGGTTTAATTTATATTTTCGCTTCTTGGGCCGAAAACAGCGATCTTCTCCCATATGGGAGTTTGGCGTCTCGAATATTTGAGAGGGTTTAAAATCGGCGGTCTATATCGAATTGATGTAAATGGGTCTCAAGATCTCAGATGATCAGAATATCGATGATTGTAAAAAAAATCATCCAAAGATTCGAGAGCGATAGTGATATGCAGAGACCACTGGTACAAAGAGCGCTCTCAACAAATATTAACGCAAATATTATTCCGTTCGACGAGCACATCGAATGCGTAATTAATTATAATTCTGTTATGCATGCTCACCTAGGGAATGATTGATTAAGACATTCAATTTGATATTTAGAAGTCCAACCTAATACTATTTTGAGCTTGAGTTTTACCTTAATGAACTATTTCTATAGATTCATAAGTTTGTCTTTATTACATACATATGAATCTTTTACTACAAGAGATAGGGAAATTAGAAAATCAATAGTTTGTTAGAGCATTTCCAAAAGGCTTTATTAATTTTATTCTTTAAATATCTATTTGCTTACCTATGTGATAAAAAGGAGAGTGAAAAAATATGTTATTCTCCAAAAAGCTCTTCAAATAAAAATAAGTTAATATTTTTTTCAAAGGAAAAATAAATGGTAATTAAAGTACTTCTCTCTCTCTCTCCAATAAATAATAATAAAATATAAATTGAAGAGGGAGAAAACAACTCTACAAATTTGAAGAAAGAACCATTTCTTATTTGAATAATTTTAATTGGAGTGTCTTTTGGAATCTTAAATGCTGATGTGTCTCTTCAAATAGGTAATAAAATCTTATTTGAAGAGTCTTTTGGAGATGATCTTAGCATCAACATCCAAGTTTGTTCAACCATTTAGGTACAATATATTATGGAAAAAAATAATCTTATTCAAATAATCATACACTTAAGATTTTGTATGAAAATTGTTAATATGTATATGTCTATAATATTAATTTTGATGATAACTAATTTTATATATTTTTGATTAAAAATGTTGGAACTTTCATTAATAAACAAATTTTTAAAAGCCATATAATATTTCTAGATATGTTTATGAATTTGGATAATCGTTAACCTTAATTGAAAAAATCATTCTCTATAAAAGTTTGTTAAAATACTGATTCTGAAAAGTAACGGTGAACTGTTTATTGAAAACGGTTAATCATTAACCTTAACCATGAACGGTTTAGCAAGAATGGTTAAATACAATTTGTTTTGCTGGTTTTTGGAAATAAATAGCTAACCGATAATGTCAAACAACTAACTGATAATTTCCAGAAAGGAATTACATTCTAACTGTGAACCGTTTAGTAAGAACGGTCAAGCTAAATTTTTTTTGCAGGTTTTTTGAAATTAATGGCTAACCGATAATTCTAAACAGTTAACCGATTATTTGAAATTTTAGCTCAACGGTCATTTGGACTAGTCAAAACGGTTAACCGACAGTAGTTAACAGCGATATGATTTTGTTCAAAAAGTCAACAACGACTAATTTTTAGCTCCAACTATAAAATGACTAAATCAAATTAAAATAACAAATGATCCAAGAGTTATCATTGAGCTTACCACTGAAAATACAACCATCATTGAGCCTTAAACTTGTTCTTGTTTCATTCATTCATACTTTGAGCTTTCATTTGTAGCCATATACATTGTGTGAGAGAAAATTTATTTGTAATGTTTATTTTCGAGTGATTATAAGTGTCAGGATACACTTGGATTAAAAGATTGGGAATAATTTATTGTTGTAAAGGTCTATTGACACCTTGAAAGTCAATTATCATAGTTGTTAAAGACTTGGAGGCTTGCTTAGTGAAATCCTCAAGCTCAGTGAGCTTGGAGGCGTGGATGTAGGCACAGTTGACCGAACCAAGTAAAAATCGCGTGTTTACTTTCTCTTACTATATTTCTTTATTTTTCATTGCATATAAATTTGCTTATTTCGAATTTGATTACTTTGTTTAAATTGCATTAAGGTTCTTTGTTGTTTAAATTTTTAGAAACCCAATTCACCCCTCTCTTGGGTTGCCTAGTAAATATTTCATTTGGTATCAGAACGATGTGCTCTTGTTTAGACTTAACCGTCTAAAGTTAAAGATTAATGGCAACTCAAAATGATTCCATGTTTAGGGAAGGTCAATCAACTACTAGACCTTCATTTTTTTTATGGAAATGACTACTTTTATTGGAAAACTAGGATGATAATTTATTTACAAACTTTAGATTAAGAAATTTGGGAAGTTGTTTGTGATGGTCCATTTCTGCCTATGACTAAAAAAAAGTAAGAGATGATATTCTAGAACCTTCAAGTCAATGGAGTGAGTTAGAAAAGAAAAAGATATCTTTAAATTTTAAGGCAATGAATGTTTTGTTTTGTGCTCTTGATAAGAAAGAATTTAATAGAGTGTTTAGTTGTGAGAGTGCTCAAGAAATATACAACAAACTTGAAGCTGTCTATGAAGGGACAAATCAAGTTAAAGAGTGTGGGATTAGTAGATATACTAGATAATATGAATTGTTCTAAATAGAACAAAATGAAAGCGTGTATTCTATGTATACTAGGTTTACAGATATTGTGAACATATTAGGAATAATTGTAAGAGTTGTTAAAGTCTTGGAGGATAGCTTGGAGCCGTGGACGTAGGCATGGTTAGCCGAACCACGTAAAAATTATGTATTTGTTCTCTCTTACTCTATCTCTTTATTTTTCATGACACATAAATTTGTTATTTCAAATTTGATTACTTTATTTAAATTGCATTAAAGTTTTTTCTTGTTTAAATTTTTAGAAACCCAATTCACCTCCTCTCTTGAGTTGCCTAGTTAATATTTCAAAAATAACTCCATTAATTTATTGATCAGAAATTTTATTTATTACAAATAAAAGCTATGCTTTAAAAAGCATAGATCCATAATACAATTTATTTACTACTTTGGTTAACGCTTCCAAAGGTGGAGGCCTCCCATTATAGATTTAAACACCGACAAATTTAACCAGCAGCTGTGTTTACTTAAAATGAACAAGAAGCTTACTCACATGAGTAAAGATGAAGAGAAAGCCGAGGTTTATTAGGGACAACAAGAAGTGGGATTTTTCTGGGCACTGTGAGTCCAAATCTGTCCTCCATATCCAAATCCTCATTTTTCATATCACCTGGTAATTTCCATTCAAAACCATGCAAAAGATTTGCCAAAGTTGACTGAACAACCTTAAGGCCTAGACTGTAACCAGGGCACCTCCTCCTCCCAGATCCAAATGGCAGTAGTTGAAAATCCTGGCCTTTAACATCAATATTTTTACCGATGAATCTGTCAGGCCTAAATTCATTAGGCTTTTCCCACACGGTTGGATCTCTTCCTATTGCCCATACATTAACAACGACGCGAGTGTTTCTTAGAATGTCATAGCCAGCAACTCTGCAATCTTCTCTAGCAACCCGAGGAAGAAGCAATGGTGCCACAGGGTGGAGACGCATCGTTTCTTTAACAATTGCTTCTATATATGGAAGGTTAACAATGTCCTTTTCTTCTACCCATCTGTCTCTCCCAATCACTCTATCTAGTTCTTCAGTTGCCTTTTGAATAGCTTCTGGATTTTTCAAGAGCTCTGCCATTGCCCATTCCACGCTGATTGCCGATGTGTCAGTTCCAGCAGTTAAAAGATCCTACGAATCAAAATGAAAAGAATTATGATGATACAGATTTTCAATACAGAAGACACCTTGATAGTTGCATTATTTAGTGATGTTTAAATTACTCTGTGGGGAAACTATTGCCTCAATCATTTAAAAACCAAATTATTTTCTGTTTGATTGCGCATATCAATTTAGTACATTATACTTAAAAGAGTTAATTTCCATTAATCACTAGATAAATTGGTATATTTTAATTTTTCCCCAAGCTGTTAAAAGCATCGATGTAGCCCTCATTTATGAGTACACGAGAAGGAAATTCTTTCTCAAACCTTTTGCTTCTTAATAGTAAACCATGGGAAAGGGTTATTATTTTCAATAGATTTAGAAAATAAATTGAAATATGTCATACTTGAAAACTACTATTTAGTTTATTTTAAAAAATACACGAATTAAATTCAAATTTATGAATACTTTACTACTTTACGAGTTTTTACTAGTACAGAGAACTTCAAATTTACCTGGATTAGTGCCTTTATATGTTCTCTTTCAAACTTAACTTCAAGAGAAGGATCATCCTCAAGTTGCATAAGAACATCAACCATATCATGAACCCCATAATCCTTTACCGATTTTCTCCTATCATGGTGCTCATCTATAACACCCTCGTAAAATTTATCAAGCTTCTTGCTTACATCCTTCATTCTCTTAACATGCCCTTGTAAATCAAAAGGAGCAAGCCATGGAATTGAGTCCCCAATATCCAAAATACCAATAAGCAAGAACAATTCTTCCATCATTTCCGTGAAGTCTTTCGGAGTCACAGTATTTTTTTCAGCTTCGTCCGTACACCTTTTCCCCAACACCATCCGACAAATCGAAGTGAGATTGAGTGTGTAGAGACGATCTTTCAGATGAACAGGTGTGGAAGCTGATCTGAACAACTCCGAGAGGAAAACATTTCTTTCTTCTACCCTCATGTACTCAAACTGATCCAAGCGTTTTGCACTGAGAAGTTCTATTGAGCAGATTTTGCGAGCCTGGCGCCAATGTGGGCCATAGGGTGCGTTTGCCATTCCTGAGTAATTGTAAGTTGTGTACTTCCCAGCAAGAAGAGCTGGCCTTGAAGCAAAGCTAATGTCATGAGTCTTGAGCAGAAGCTCTGCTACTTCAGCTGATGAACCTACAACAACTGGGGAGAGGCCGAATTTTAGGTGCATAAGGGGGCCGTATTTTTGGGAGAGAGAGTGGATGGAGACGTGAGGGAGAGGGCCGATGAGGTTCAGGTTTCCAATCAATGGCCATGGCCTTGGACCCGGTGGCAAGTTTAGTTTACGGGAAAATTGACGGCGAAACAAGAAGAGGACGATGGGGAGGAAGAAGAGGATTGAGTAAAATATAGTTGAGTTTGAAGGATTAGTTATAGGGTTTTCCATTATTTTGGAGAAACTGTAAAAGGTGTTGATGATGATTTGGTTATTGTGTCTGTGAAAATGGAGGTGAAAGACGTATTTATAATGATATAAACAAGGAAGAGTAAAATAATCCCATTCCATTATAGATTTGAAAAGCATAAGAAAGGGATAATTTGGTACTTTTATTAAAGAATAATTTATTTCTTCAATTCTAACTTGAATATGCATGATACATCAATATTAAAGTTTTTGCTAGGTGGGTGTCAGCTAATTATACACGGATGTATTAAATTTAAATGTCATAAACGTGCTCCACAGATTTAGGCATGCACGTGTAACACAACATCTGTTACTACTATTCAGCTCCTATTTTAGATTTTTATAAATACAAAATGTGAGGCTGTGGACAATTTGAAATGCTCTTGTATTTGAATTCTTTGAAAAGCTTTTGACCCCACACTCAACGTTTTTGTTATAATTCGGTTCGTTTACGAATTCGGGTTGGTATGAAATAATATAACAAATAAAGACTCTGAAAGTTGTAATATAGTTGTTTGTTTGTTGAGAAAAACTGAGAGAAAATAGAGGGCAAAATGAAATTGAAAGAAAAGAGTTGTGTTATTGTTACATGTTGAAAACTAGAATCAAGGTACGACGCCAGATTCAGTACCAAGAAATACTTAAATTTTCAAAGCGCTATCAAATAAATCATCAAGCAAAATAAAATGCAGAATTTTGGCTAAATTTGCTAAAATTATTACCATTGACAATTACAGGCAGGCTGAATAATAGTGCCATTGCATAAAATATTTTCCCTATAACAGATGGCATCATTCTTATCATCCCAAATTGAGATAGCTCAAGAGAATTGTGTCAAGAATTTGCAGTTTTCGCGAGCGAAAGAATCGGAGAAGCCATGAGAAGATTGAATAGATTTTGCTGGGCTGTAGCCTTTTTCTTTTACTCAATTAATTTAATAATCATATAAGAATACAATTATTTTTCGGCCCGCGACGTAGAAAGATACCCCACAACCACGAAATTTCAGTTATCTTTATTTTCCAGAATTATTCACACAATATCTCCAGATTCACAAGACTTAGCTGACCAATAATAGAATCACAACTGCACAATCTTAGACAAACTTGCGCCATGCTGGCTAGCTAACTAATGCAACTTGCTGAGCTGCAGTTGCAGTCTGTTGAGCTGCAGTGGCAGTCTGTTGAGCTGCTGGGAAGCTGCTGAGCATTCTAGAACCTTCTGAATCATGCTGAAATCTTTTGGAATATATATACTTCTAACAAGAACTTTTATTTCAACCAAAAATACAGATAGTCATGGCTCAAAACAAGATAAAAAAAAGTGTAAAAATTCAAGTTTAACTAAAACATTTGGTTGCTAAAACTTGATCTCCTTCTGCTTCTTTAATATTAACGTTGCCAGTTTTAGTTTAACTAACATGATATCAGACCATAGTGAAGGTCCTCGATTAGTTTCAATTTGGTTTTCAACTTAATTAATTAACCCAATTCTTTCTGCAGAAGTTTTTTGATAACTTTCTCATTCAAATTGTTGAAACGATTAAAAATAAATAAATAAAAAAAGAAAGAAAGAAAGAAATTAAAGCATGCGATTTTTGCTTCAAGTGTTAAAAATTGATTAAAAAAAAAAAGGTTTGACCATGTGGTAAACAGTAGCCGCAAAATGAATAGTAGCTGCAAAATGAACAGTAGATGTAAAATGAACAGTAGCTACTCGATGGCTATTAATAGAGAGGTTCATTTCCTCATTTAGTGTATCCAATCCTCAGTTTATTTTCTTCATTCAGAGAGTGTTTCTTTGGGTGTATTTGGAACTTGAGTGAGAGAAATTATTTCTGAGTGTAGTTGTAATAATTTTTCACATAGTGAATAATTTTTTCTCTAATTGTTTTTTGACAACGGCCGTGATTTTTCTCCGGATTTAAAGTTTTCCATGTAAATCTTGTGTTGTGGGATTGATATTATTTTCATTTAATTTTTCTATTAATTTGTTGCTTAACAAATTACTTAGAGTGATCTTAGAAGAAAGCTCAATTTCCTAACACTAAAATGACTGTATGCTGCCCGATAATAGAACTACATTATATCCGTGCCAGGCCAGCCAGCTCATTATAAAAGAAAAAAGAAATTGGCAAAGAAATCTGCTTTCATGTGATTGTTCACGATGACGCTGCAGCCATTGACTTCGTTTAGCGTTCCCTTATAATTTGATTCCAATTTCCACGTTTTCTTTCGATGCGTGAATTAATCAATTAATAAATTAGCATATATATTCTGGGGTAATGAAAGGAGAAATCTTAGAATAACATAGTTAATTAATACACGTATTTATGTATATTTAAATTTTATATAATTAATAATCATTAATTACATATTGATATATTAAAATAAATAATATATATCATAATATTATTTATTTATTACATGATTGGTATAATAATTAAGAGGTATCCCAAACTATTTACAAAAGAAAAGTACAAAACAAGCTGAGAGTGGGAGCGGGAGACAGAAGAGGGATTGATCGATAAAAACAACACGAGAGATTAGAGATATATAAAAAGTAAGTGTGAATGTGAAACAAGCTATAGCTAAAAGAGGCTGTCCAACAGGTGTCTATGTACGTACTATCCTACAACTTAAATTGCCTCGTCTCTTGTTCTATCTTATATTATTTATATTTCTTTTTTTTTCTTTATAAAAAAAAAAAAAATCTTGTCTGATCTTTCGCCTCGCCTTCGTAGTGCAAAGACAAAACATAGGAAATCTAATAGAATATGAAAAAAATAACGTCGTCGTCTCCTTATAAAACATAAAGGCGTAGCTAAGAAACCACCCGGTCAATCGAGTTCCTGTTCATGATCTCTATATATCTATGTACAGACCATGAAGAATTAAGAGAGAGAGAGAGAGAGAAGGTTAAATCGTCGTCGTCATCATATATCAATCAAACTAAAATAAAACATGGGTCTCTGCTATTGACTCCTCGAATTAGAACTAGAATTGGAAGCAGACTCCTCGAATTAGAACTAGAATTGGAAACAAGGAGGCAGTGGCGATCATTTGCATTGCAACGGCGAGGGAGGGACAACGGAAGATAGCGGCTGTAGAGTGTGTGTTTGCGTCGCACCCTCATTGTTGTGGGCTGTAAACCTTCCCCACAGCACCTTAGTTTAGGCGCTATTTTGGGCTTTAGGTGTCCTGGCTCTCTCAAATATTTAGGAGGTAAAGATTTTCCTAATTAGACTAGGAGTGGACTTTTCTAAAGAGAATCTTGCACAAATTATATTTTCCATTTTAAGCATAGGTTCTCTTTGTTAGATTAGGATATCATATATAAGGGTCCAACTATTAAGATTACAGATCGATTATAGCTCGTTGGATCCATCGGATTCACGATGGAATGTGACCGAATCTAATTTGATCCAATATCAGATATTGCAACCGTAGTACCGTAGTTTTGTCACATATATAAGTAGTATTAGCTAGACTTGTATTTAAAAAAAAAACTCTTTGTAGGCAATAATGGAATACGCTCTAGGCCACAATTAATTTTATTTTTTTTATCATTTATTTTTCTTTCTTCTTTCTGTGTGTTTCACATTTAAGTTATGATTTTAGGGTTTTAAGCTGACTTAAGTACTAAGTTTAATTAAATTTGGCACTTAAGGCTACACGCCAAGAGATCATGACATTGTGTTAAGAAGAAGAACAAAAAGAGAAAAAGAGGATTAGGAGGCAACTGCTTCGTGTGTGTTGGGTAATTTTAATTTTTCAATTTTTTTAATATTAACATTGAGGCTTGGTAAAAGAAAGATGCATCTGTGAAAATTGAAAAATGAGAGGTGGAGGAGATCAAAAATTATCAAACCAAATTTACAAAATTCGGATTTCATTTTTTGTCCTTTTTTTTATTTTAAGCAACTCGATCGAATTTGAATTCGGTTTGGTTTTAACCCAAATTGGATTTCAACCCAATCAAGTCACAAAATTCAACCCAAATGGATTTTGGGGCTAGCCCAAGTCAACATAAATTTCAGTTTCAATGCCCACCCTAAAAAAGTGCAAAATAATAAAGCACACTAAAGGAATTAATTTTACGTGGTTTAGAGTTCAAATCCCTATACCTACGGGTCACACCTAGAATTTGAATAATATATTGAGATATCTATCAGTACAAACTTGCATACTTTTGTAATTTTTAGACTCCCTCTTACCATCTTGCCACCACCTTTTTGTAACCGTCTTAATGAATATTTAACCAATACCACCAGTCTTCTTGTTTGTTGTGACAATCTGTAAAATCCATTCACCACCCAAAAAAGGCAAAGACAATGAAGATTAAAAGACTACTCTATTACAATACAAAAGAGCCAAGCACAAATAATAAAGAGATATTTGA
This sequence comes from Citropsis articulata, assembly GCA_030449925.1. Taxonomy (NCBI): domain Eukaryota; kingdom Viridiplantae; phylum Streptophyta; class Magnoliopsida; order Sapindales; family Rutaceae; genus Citropsis; species Citropsis articulata. The sequence goes on along the minus strand of JASUUH010000014.1, from coordinate 456,436 downwards.
ATGATTTGCACTATAATCTCTAAACTTATGAACACTTAGAATTTCTCCTTTTATAGATGACCCGAACTAAAAAGATCACAATGATTCTATCATCTAAGAGAGTAGATCTTCAATATTTCAAATATTAACTTTTTGATATATGATGTTATTTTTAGGATTTTATTATTTTAGGTCTTTTTGATATTTTATATTTTTAATTACGCTTAATTATAGATTTCATGAATCTTTACTTTGTGCCCAGCCATTATGCAACTACAAGACTATACTGTCATTGCTTTTCAAATAATGGACGAAGGCTATTATGGAGAGTACGACTGATCAATGGTCAATAAAATTACAATTTTGTCCTTACTTCTAATATAATTATAGTTAACTTGAAAAAATAAGTTTACGTATTATAAATAGGGAGGGTTTATTATCGTTAATTAAGTTCAATTTATTCAATAAAAGTCCCTCTTTTATAATTCTCTTTTAGATTATCATTCAAAATTATCTCTTGTAACATCATTTGGATGAGAGCGTCATCTCATTATAGAACGTTATAAATCCAAATGAGATCTAAACACGCTTTTATTAGAGTATAATCTAATTACGTTTACTTAAATCATTTCTAAAATGATATCTAGTATTTACTAACCCTATTAATCTACTTTTGCTATCCCGCACATCAATCGATACCGAACCAGTTTTTTACTAATCACAAAGATTTCCTGAATATCCCCACACCCATCCTTTACCATTTCCATTAAAAAAAATAAAGAAAAATATCCTAAATCACAAAACCCAAGCCGCCACCCATCAACCATTGTCACCACCGTAGGCCACCACAGCCACCTGCCCTCATTGATGATCAAACATCCCAACAAAATCACTATCAGCCAGCGACCAAGCTGCACTTATCACTGTCATAATCCGCTGCTAGAAGCCACTGTACAAAGCCTCCAAAATCATGTACCATCACTTTTAAATCTGTCGCTTTCAGTTATGGTAGCCTTCACGAAGGACGCAACTTCGTTATCACCTTCCCGTCTAATTCGAGCCATCGTCGAGTCCAAACATTACTAGAAATGTTGCAACCAAACCAAATTCGTGACCCAACTTTAAAATTTTTATTCACTGCTGCCGTGGCGAGTTGATTGTCACCATCGAAATTAGCTTTCCCCTAGCTATTGTCACTTCAAGATTCGACTCCATCCGGTGCCAATCATTGTTGTCAACAGCCGACAAAAACCAAACTCAAGAGTTAAGGATATTCATAGTTCCACCATTGTGAGGAAAAGTTGAAAATAATATTAAATTACCATCCTTACTGTCCCATTTATAATGTGTTATGTGCATACTGGTATCCTGAGAAATTTCTTAATTTGTTGGACATGATTGAGCGATGGTTTATAGATTAATGCACTTCTAAAGAAAATTAAGTATCATTTGTTACTCGCAAATTGGGAATAAGTGTTTTAATTTTGGTGAGAGTAATTATAAATGTCTTGACTGGAGTAAGGGAAAAGCAAAATTCGATTCTTCCATCCTATTTTCTGCTTCTGTCATCTTTACTCAATCACAAAACAGTTTCGGCGAACACAAGGGCACTAATTAAAATTTTATCTTTCAGAAGCCATCAAGCCGCCCCTAACAAAGCAAAGCATGGACTCTAATGGAAACTTCCTCGAGTTGACTCATTCAACTAAAAATATTGTACGGCCAACTCGTTTGTCGTTTGCAAATAAAGTAACATAATTAATTTTTAACAGTCTTTCGGAATGGTGTGCGTCTGCAAATTGAAGAAAGATATCCATCACTTTCAGTAATTAATAATGCCGCTGCTTTATAATGTTGGGTACAAGAAGTATTGAAGGAAGAGCAATTAACTAAAGTGGAAGGGAACAAAGTGAAATATGCCAAGGAAGCACCAGGCCGTCACAAAAGTGGGTTAGAAATGGGCTACTTTTATATAGCCGAATCAAGCGATGTGCACTTGAGTCCACAGAAGTGTGTGATCGGAAGATCAAGCTGTGTGCGCAGGCAAAGTGAGGTGTATGTGATTGGGGTGTGGGTGCGTGCGCGCGCGCACAAATCAATCGCGTGAGATACTGAGATGTGCATGTAGTGGAAATCCAAATAGCTTTCACGGCGGCAGCAACATTTACTTCAATTTTGAAAGTCATTGGTTGAGGGCTGCTGCTTTGGGTCCACAAATAAATCATGTTTGGCAAAGACCCTGTCCCATGGGTAGGAAAATCCATCGCCCAAGCCTCAAATTAATCGGCCCAGACCAGCCCAATCCGAGCTTCAGGTAAAAAAAAAACTCGGATTTGTTTGAGAATAAGCCTTTTACGCCTCTTAAAATTCCTCCTAAAATTTATTTTTAATTAGAATTACTTAAATAATCTAATACAAATTTATTTTTTTATTATTTTGAAATTCAGTCATAAATAAATTATTTTTCTAATAAACTTTTTAAAGCCTCCTCATTTCATAATTTATATTTATATTTTTAAATTTAAGTGAAGAATAAAGTTTTTGAGAAAATTACAAGAGTTTACCGTTATGAAGATAAGAATTATATAGTATGAAGAAAAAAAATTTAAGACAAATTTAATATTTTAGGATTTGTATGTAGTTTAAAAAGAAATTTTTTTTTATAAAAAAAATATTGTGAGAAGATAGTTAATTTTAATATATGAATTTATATAATATCAATTAAAATGCGGGTATTTTAGGAAATAATATTAAAAAAGGGTGTTATAAAGATATCAAAAGGGAGTTGAAAGCTCCACTCCTTATTTAACTCACTGAGGTCCAAGACCTTTCGACTAGGGGCTTTTTAACCTTTTTTTGTTTCCTCTACCAGCATCCTTCTAATTAACTTATAAAACCTCTCTTATTCAGCATTTATAATTTTGTCCTTCATATTTTAAATTATACAAGAAATATAGGCTTGTGTAATTAAAGCCCCGTTCATTGTTTTCTTCTGTCTTTTTCTCCGGTACAAACTTTTAAACCTATAATTTTTTTTTTTAAAAAAAATTGAATCCGAAAGAGTAAGAACTTGATCTAATAAATAAGCACAAATCTAGGTCATCTCTCTTCTTTGTTCTTTCTCAGTCTATGGAGATGGGTAACAGAGAAAGAGAAACATAACCTGAGATAGGTAACTCAAGTTGATGCTTCTTTTTTTCAAAAAAAATTTTTTTTCCCTTGTAAAGCATAAAAACTTGGCACGCATATTTCTATGCTGCAAGAAAATAGGTGCACCTCCTTTCTCAAGTAGAAAGAAGTGTCTAAGTTCCAAGGTCTAAAACTCATGTTTATCTCGTTGTATCAGCTTCTAGTACCATCACTTTTTAAGATTGACCAAGTTCTTAATTTCGCTTTGCTTGAATACTAAAGGCCAAGTTTTTTTTTTCTTTTTTTTTCCCCTTCGATACATCTTTATATATGTACTTAGATTCTTACCTACTATGAAAAATAAAGAGAGCTGGAGATTAATATTAGAAACTCATGAATCCCAATGCTATAACAAAGGAAAAACGGTAATGGGAGAGAGGAATTTCTTCCTTTTTTTTTCCATTTTTTTTAAGTACCGATGCAAGGGTTTATTAAGGAAGAAATGCAAACAAAGGTTATTTTAGGACTTACAAAGGATGTGATAGAAAAGTGGTTTTAATAAGATATTAGTGGGGTGCCAAACAGAGTCCAATTTTGTTTTCCTAATTTTAAGTTTGTCCGGTAGAGAAGTATACCGTCTAATAGAGAGCGACACGTAATTAATTAATTTTAAAATAAATATGGGTACTAGAGATGGTCAATAGGGGGTGACGCGTGTGGCGCAGGCGGCGGCACGTTTCGCGAAGACGCAGTGGCAGCGATGGGCTTGGCGACTAGAATTAAGCAAGACAGGCAGCCTTGATTAGAGATGGTAAAGCGGCGTGGCAATAATAAAACGACGTTGGTAAAATATCTTAAAATATAAAATATTATAAAATTAAAGTAAAATATCTTAAAATTAAAATTTTAATATATTTTTAGTGTGACTTTAAAATTAATTTAAATCTTAGTTTAAATAAATATTCTAATTTTTTATATTTATAATTTACTAAATGAATAAATAAATATCATGATTTTAATAAATAAAATCATAATTTTATTTATGATATTTATTAAATGAATAATTTTTATTTATAATATTTAATTTTACTTATGATATTTATTTATGATATTTATTTAATTAATTTTTATGTTTATAATGTATTAAATAAATAAGTAAATATCATAATTTTAATAAATAAAATTATAAATATCATAAATTTATAAATGATAAATAAAAAATTTTACAGCTTTAATAATAAAAAATATTTTTCATACTAATATTAAATCATAACTTAGTTAATATTTAATAGAGATAGGTTTAAATGAAATTATGACTTATTTTAATTGTTATTTGAGGATTGTCTATTTAATTTTAATTAATTATTATTATGATCTATGGAATTAAATTTATGTATTGTTATCTTATGATTCTTTATTGTGAAATAAATATATACTTACAATTTTATAAAATATTAATTGGCTTCTCCTAATAAAATTAATACGACATGAATTTTTATTATTTTCATTATTATTATTACGGCTTAGCTTAAAAGACGTCCAAAGATACTGAATTCAATAAAGACTATCAATAAAGACGACCGTCGTATTTTTTTGGGCGTCGGACGTCATACGCCAAAAGATGTCACGCTGAAGAAAGACTTCACCATACTACCAATGTGCCATTGATTTAATTTAATAATCACCTGTTGGCCATCCCATTTACTGACACGTCATTTTATTTCCTTAATGGTACGCAAGAATTTATTTAATGAATTTATAATTTATTTAAAAATTGAAGTTGCTTTCAAATTGATAACGACACGCATGAATGATCGAAACCCGCAAACGCATAAAAAAAATGCAAACTACCTAATAAACTTAACCACGAGTAGAAAGCTGACATATGTCGAGCTGGATTTTGTTTTCTCATTAAAAGGAAACGATTTTTCGGAGAATATGATTTTGTTCGCTTCTAAGTTTTGAAAAGTCTACCAGACGTCGAAAGTGGACGCCAAAATGGTCAAGAAATAGGTTGTTTCACAGTTGGCTACACTTTTGTTTTCCTAAATTTAACTGAATCCGATCTGAAAACAATTGTCAGAAATTTTCCTTTCCTGTTTTATGAATGGCGATTCTTCCATGCTTCAGCATCTTTTGTTCTTTGATCTTCTTTTTGAGCATGAAGGTTTCACTAGCTGCTGATACAGTAACTCCAGCATCATTCATCCGTGATGGCGAGAAGTTAGTTTCATCTTCTCAAAGGTTTGAGCTAGGCTTCTTCTCCCCTGGAAAATCAAAGAGCAGGTACCTGGGGATATGGTTCCGGCAGGTCCCTGATACAGTTGTGTGGGTTGCAAATAGAGATAGGCCTATCTCCGATCATAACGCAGTATTAACCATCAGCAACAATGGAAAGCTTGTTCTTCTCAACCAAACAAATGGCACTGTCTGGTCTACAAACGTGTCTAGCGAAGTGAAAAATCCTGTGGCACAACTCAGAGATGATGGAAACCTCGTTGTAAGGGATAACTCCAGCGGTAATACTACTGAAAGCTACTTGTGGCAGAGCTTCGATTACCCAACAGACACTCTGTTGCAAGGCATGAAGATGGGCTGGGACTTAAAGAATGGTCTGGAACGATATTTGTCATCATGGCAAAGTGATGACGATCCATCTGCCGGGAAATTCACTAACAGACTTGTCATTCATGTGCTTCCTAAAATTTGTTCTTTCAATGGATCAGTAAAATATGCCTGTACCGGAGAATGGACTGGAGATGGTTTTGTATCTGCTCTTTCATATACAAACTTTCTTTATAAACAATTTTTGGTGGAAAATCAAGACGAAATTAGTTACTGGTATGAGCCGTACAACCTTCCTAGCATAATGACTCTAAAACTCAACCCTTCAGGGGTCGCCACGCGTCAAATATGGAACGAGGACAGCAATGAATGGGACGAGTTGTTCTCAATTCCAGATGACTATTGTGGTAAATATGGGTATTGTGGTGCTAATACTTTTTGCGGTCCCGACCAGAAACCTATGTGCCAGTGTTTGGAGGGATTCAGACTCAAATCACAAGTCAACCAGACTGGACCTATAAAATGTGAGAGAAGTCATTCTTCAGAATGCATAAAGGGAGACCAGTTTATAGAGCTTGATAACATTAAAGCGCCCGACTTCATAGAGGTTTCTCTCAACCAGAGTATGAATCTGCAGCAATGTGCGGCCGAATGCTTGAAGAACTGCACTTGTAGAGCTTATGCTAATTCCAATATAACAGAAGGCAGTGGCTGTTTAATGTGGTTCGGGGACCTGCTTGATGCCAGTAGGCCAATTCGAAACTTCACCGGACAGTCTGTCTACTTACGAGTACCTGCTTCAGGACCAGGTACAATTTTTGCATTCATGAAATCGATGTCGTCAAATCTTTCCAGTTGAAGCAAAATGTATTTAAGTTAAATTAGGGGTGATTTGAGTAATTTAAGTCAATTGGCTCATCCACTTAGGAATCTATTTAATTTCCATTCAATTTCTTTGACAACACGTATGTTTCGGGATGAAGGGAACAAGAAGCTACTCTGGCTAATTGTAATAGTTGTTCCTCCGATGGTACTTCTTCCTTCTGTCTATATATTTTGTCGACGAAGGAGAAAACGCAAAGAGAAAGGTAATTTGTTTTTTGCGTATCATTCACTGATATGTTTGTATGATACGACATGCGAGAGAACATGTATACTCACAATTTTGGAAGTTGTTTTACAGAAACAGAGAATATGGAAACAAACCAGGATTTGTTAGCATTTGACATTACAACAAGACCAAACGAATTCGGTGAAGCAGATGGAGACGGAAGAGATAAGAGCAAGGATTCTTGGTTGCCATTATTCAGCTTGGCCAGCGTGGCTGCTGCTACAGAAAACTTTTCTATGCAATGCAAGCTTGGAGAAGGTGGCTTTGGCCCTGTTTACAAGGTAGAATTCTTGATACCTCAAATGACCTTAATGAAGTACTGGTGGTGTAGAACATCAATAATTTTAAGAATGCAGGGCCGATTACTTAATGGAGAAGAAGTTGCAGTTAAAAGACTCTCAAGTCAATCAGGGCAAGGACTCAAAGAGTTCAAAAATGAGGTGATGCTTATAGCAAAACTCCAACACAGAAACCTTGTTAGACTCTTGGGTTGCTGTATAGAACAAGGCGAAAAGATTTTGATCCTTGAGTACATGCCTAACAAAAGCTTGGATTTTTTCCTTTTTGGTATGTGATTTTTCTGTGACAAGAATTAACATTTTCACTACTCCACAATGCTAAGTTATATTGATTCATTAGCATTTTTTTTTTCTTTGAAAAAGTTGTATCATTTTGGTATTATAACAGATCCAACCAAAAAGCATCTATTAGGTTGGCAAGCACGTATTGGAATTATTGAAGGAATTGCTCAGGGGCTATTATATCTTCATCATTATTCTAGATTTAGAATTATTCACAGAGATCTCAAGGCTAGTAATGTTCTCTTAGATAGGGACATGAACCCCAAGATCTCAGATTTTGGCCTGGCAAGAATGTTTGGTGGTGATGAATTACATGGAAATACTAAACGGATTGTTGGAACCCAGTAAGTAAATTTTTGTTCCTGAAAATTGTTGTTTGCTAGTCATATTTTCTTATCTCATTTAATATTTGCTGAAACAATGGAATTTCAGTGGTTACATGTCACCTGAGTATGCCTTGGATGGTCTCTTCTCTATAAAATCAGATGTGTTTAGCTTTGGAATTTTAATGTTGGAGATTTTGAGTAGCAAGAAAAGCACAGGCGTCTACAATGCTAATTCTTTTAACCTTCTTGGTCATGTAAGTGATAAGTCATTTAACTTTTATTTTACCTTAAAGGAATGAACTCCTAAATTTAAGAATTGCCTCTATCAATTAAACTAATATGATCTTGATTTTGCATTTTTAGGCTTGGGATCTATGGAAAGATGATAGGGTTCATGAATTGATAGATCCAGTAATAATGCAGGATGCAACATCATTGCCATTGCTGATGAGATACATTAACGTAGCTCTTCTTTGTGCTCAAGAGAATGCAGAAGACAGACCAACCATGTCGGATGTTGTCTCAATGATTAATAACGAACATGATAGTTTACGTTCTCCCAAGGAACCTGCTTTTGCCAAATGTATAAATGTGAGAAATTTATCTCATTTCAATAGTAGGGCATCCGAACCTCAGTCATTGAATGATGTAAGTGTTTCACTGGTCTATCCTCGATAAACATCAATCCTCCTGAAGTATATCTATAGGTAAATATTTTTGATGTTGATGATTGTAATGAAAATGGCACAAGTCAAGATCAAGTTAAGAATGACAAGTACTATTCATTTATTGAATTATTAATTTATCTTTTTTTACGGATAATTTTGTAAGATTAGCTATATCCTTCGTTATAATTAAATTACGGCTCATAAAAAATTATTATTTAATTAAATTTATTATTTTATGGATTATTAATTTAACGAGATTCTGGTATATCTCGTTGACCTTGTAATCTAATTGCTCTGCTCTTTGATTGGCATTTGAAGGCAAATTGTCTATAATCTAATACAGTCAACAACAATTCTTTATGCTACATCTGTTTTCCAAATAAACATTTTGGATTTTGCCGCAGGGATAGAATTTCAGTTTAATATATATATATATATGGAGAGAGAGAGAGATTTAATATTTATATATATGGACAGAGAAAGAATTTCTGACCTTTTTTTTTTAAACTGATTAAGCATCAGGTTATTGTATTACACAGATATTTACAACTGCTATGACAGCAGATCATTGCATTGATATTTACAATCAGATATATACTTGGAACTTACATTATTATATTTTTATTCAATGAAGTGCATGTCGAGCCACGACGATCTTCATGCGTGAATAGCCGGGAGGAAAGAAAGGGCGGTAGATGATAATGAAAAAGGGCGCCGCGTCTGGACGGGCGGGCGGAATGGATGAGCGAAAGGCGCCATGGAGTGAGGAATATCCCGAGTCTCATGTAAGACAACTAAATGCACCTCGAGGTGCTGCCGTGGGGGACCTTCTCGAGCACAGGATAGGCAATTGAGAGATAGAACTAGCCTATTCGTTATGGGGAATCAATGCTCCGGGCCGAATAAAGCTTACCTCCGGCACCTGGCTTTCTCCGGCACATATTAGCTTAGCTGCGCTTAATCAGCTAAAGCTTCCTCTCTGGCGGCCACTTTCCTTACCTTACCTACGCTACACTCCTACTCCAAGCTAGGCCTGCGCCTGCTGAGCAAGATGCATTGCGATTTCCTCTTCTGTGGACGCACCGGAATGGAATATGATCCGTGACGGGAAGAGAAAGACTTTTTTCTCCGGCGGGCTTTCTCTCGTAAAGCCAAAGACGCCCCAAGACAAGGTACAACTGTTGGGAAGGGGACATGATCAATAGAACCTGGCTATGACAGCAGATTATTGCATTGATATTTACAATCAGATATATACTTGGGACTTACATTATTACATTTTTATTCAATGAAGTGCATGTCCAGCCGAATACTCCTCACAGAGGAGGGATGTCTCCACTCCACTCGCATTTCTTTACATTATTACATTTTTATTCAATGAAGTGCATGTCCAGCCGAATACCCCTCACAGAGGAGGGATGTCTCTACTCCACTCGCATTTCGCAAGGGAGAAGAAAATTCTAAACACTCTCCACACAATTATGTTTAATTGAGAGAGGTTGAGTTCGTATCGACTATTAATGTCATCTTAACTTTAAGGGTAATGGTTTGTCATTCTGACCATTTCAGTGCAAGTATGTACGCATATAAATTTGTGATACTTTCAGTTTTAAATAACGCTGAAGTCTGAAGTTGGGTAGGGAACAAGAAATTGAAAAATGGATAGTTTGGCACCACAAATACCGTCTTTTTCAGGAGTTTGGAGTAGACAACATTATATCGCAAATTCAATGAATTTGTGACAGATTTGAATTTGATGTTGATATTACTGAAAAAATAAGTAGCTATAAATTAAATTTTACAGCATTGTTTTCCTTTTATTATTATTATCAGCATATGCTTAGGGTGCTTTTTGGAGGGTATGTGAGCAATGCTGCCATATTAATTATTCTTTAGCAATAAGCAAACTCACCCTCATGCACCCTCATGCACTGTGGCGGCCCTCAAATTGAAAAACGAAGCAGGAAATGATTGTCCGTATAGGAGCTTAGTTTGTTAAAAGTATAAATTCTGAATTTTTAATTTTAGATTTTTTTTAAATTTATTTTTTCAACTTATAAATGATTTTTAGATATTTACATCTAAATGAAAAAAAGTAAAGTTATGTGATTTTTGTCTAAATAAAAAAAAAGTCTAAATATAAATTAAATACTATATTCCGATAATATCTCTATTAAATACAAATATTTCCTATATTATAAAACTTAGACCCTTTTTCTTCTCTTTATAATTGATGTCTATTCTTTGAATGTGTTCTCTTTTTCAGTAGCACTGGAATTCTTGAAGCATAGCCATTTGTTGAACTTTAATTTATTATATTTTAAAAATTTTAATTAATAAGTTTGATTAAATTTTGCATTTGGAGTAATGTAATTATATTTGTATTTAAAGATCAATTACTACCTAATTCTCCGTATGTTTGATTTTAATTGTAATGTGCATGTATTTAATTGTTACAATTTATAACAAGAATAAATAATTCTTACAGGAACATAAATGTCAAATAATCATATTTCGGATATTTGTGATTTATAAAAACAAACAAGATACTATTTATATTCAAATATTGAAAAAGAAAAAATAAACATATCATTCAGACATATGCAATTTAGACCTATTCAGGCTTCAACCACATTCAAATTCATTCAGATTTCAGACCAAAAAAAAAAAAAACAAATAGTGCCTTAGTTTTTGAGTTTATTTTAGGTCTTTTCAATGCTTTTTTTTTTAAAATATTAGGCAACATTTAGTATTGAGATGTAATGACTTTTAAGCTGCAATTGCTGCTGTGGGAAAATAACTATAATTATAAAATAAATGTTAATAATATATAATAAAAATAATTTTTAAATAATAATTTGGATAAAATTATAAAGATATAATAGATTTTTATCATACAAGTATGAAATTAAATAAATTGGCTTCTAAATTACAATAGCTAGTATTTACTAAATATTTTAGTTCTTTAACTTAAAAACTACTACTATTCAATCTCAATTCCAATTCTTAAACAAGACCTTAGTTAGATGTGTCTTATATAAGTTCTTGTATAGAGAGATAGTACTTGTGAGGATTAAAAGAAATAGTCTACTGCATAGGTTGTAATTTCAAAAGAGTTAATGAATTAATTTATCTTAGTCAATAAATTCATTTTTTTTTAATATTTTCCTTGTCGATCTTAAATCGCTCCTTGTAGAATTGTTTACATTACAGGATCATTTAATTTTGACGTAAGGTAACATTATTTGTCTATTAATTTGTACCTATGTTTATTAAAATAATGTCCAGTGTACTTTCATGACTTCAATCAACGAAATGCGTTTCAGCAATTGACAAGGTCTTATTATTATTCTACTTCTTCCATCCTATTTTCTGCTTCTGCTACCTTACTCGGTCACAAAACAATTTCGGTGTGTGTGATTGGGGTGTGCCTGTGCATACAAATCAATCACGTGAGATGTGCATGTAGTGGATTCCAAGTAGCTTTCACGGCGGCAGCAACATTTACTTCAGTTTTTGAAAGTCATTGGTCAAGGGCTGCTGCTCTGTGTTCATAAATAAATCATGTTTGGCAAAGAGCCTGTCCCATGGGTAGGAAAATCCATCTCCCAAGCTTCAAATTAATCGGCCCAGATGGGACCAAAAATCCGAGCTTCAGGTAAAAAAAAAAAAAAAATCTTTTTAATAATAAGCCTTTCGACACTGCTCAAAATTCTTTTTAATATTTTTTTCGATTGAAATTATTTAAATAATCCAACACAAATTAATTAATTTATTACTTTGAATGAAAATTTATTTAAACACTTAAATAATTCTTTTAACAATCTTTGTACACCCATCTCATTTTAGAATTTATATTTATATTTTTAAACTTAACTAAAAAATAAATTTTTTGAGAAAATTATAAGATTTTGGAGTTATGAAGACAAGAATTACATAATATGAAGAAAAAATTTAAGAAAAATTTAATATTTCAGGATTTGCATGCAGTCTAAAAAGAATTTTTAAATAAAATTTTATTGAAAAATAGTTAATTTTAATACATGAATTTATATTTTATCAATTAAAACGAGGGTATTTTAAGCAATAATATTAAAAAGGGTTGTTATAGAAATTTTAGAAGGGTGTTAAAAGCTCTCACTAAGGGCCAATGCCTTTCCATTTGGGCTTCTTAACCTTTTTTTTTTTTTAATTTCTCTTATACCTCTTACGTCATATCTACAAATTTATCCTTCATGTTTTAAATTGTATAAAAAATAAAAACTTATTTAATTAAAGTAACCTACATTATTTTCTCTTTTTTTTTTTTTTTGGGTACAAACTCTTTAAACCTACACTTTTTTTTTTTGATGAATGGTAAAAGAGTAACAACTTTATCTAATAAATAAGCACAAAACTAAGTGACCTCTCTTCTTTGTACTTTCATAGATTTTGGAGAGAGGTAACACAGAAAGAGAAACCAAGCCTGAGATGGGTAGCTCAAGTTTATGCTTTTTCCTTCTTATTGTTTGAAGGGTAAAAAGTCAGCACAACCAGAGGTTGTCTTGCGCGAATCATCCTCTTCTTAGTTAAGGTGCAAGGAGATTTGCTCGAGGAAAAATTTCCTCTGCTTCATATGCAGAAGGTCAAGCTCAAGCATGCGTGGTCGATTTGTTAATGTTAGGAGGAAACCTGCCCTAAGTTAGCTGTGAGGCTTGGTAAAAGGTCAACCCGTGATTTTCTCCAAGATATTTGGGCACGAAACCAGCCACTAACGTCATGCAATGCGTCCACCAATGATCACGCAGTACATTCACTAACAATCATGGATCAATATTGGGGTGGTGGTTTTGGCTACCTATAAAAGCCCCAACTCAGTAAATAAGAGTTTCTTCTTTTTCTTTTTCATTGGACTCACTCTTTTTTTTCTCTTTCTTTCACTCTGACTACTCAATCTCTCTCCTTCAATTTTTCTAGAGGATTTACTTTCTCATTAAAATAGCAAACAAAGTTAAGCCATGAGAGTTGCAGCAAAAGTTTTTCTAGCAAAGGCCCGATTATTGGCATGAGCATCGGAGGGCTCATGCCGGAAAAACATCTGGTGCCCTATCTAACCTTTTTATGTGAATGCATGTGAATTGTTAAAAGGTACAGGTGCTCATTGTCGAAAGAAGTCAAGTGCTAAGGCAAGGAGGTGTGAGTAGGATCCGCCTCCCATAAAGTAAATTCAAGTGTTGAGGTGGTCATCTGGTCGTAATGTAGCTTGACCAGCTATCAACATCAATATTTTGGCACTGTCTATGGGGATGGGACAAAAAGCTACTTCTACTAGAAGCGAGTTAACGAAAGCAGGCCTACTCTTGGAAAAGAGCAAGCAAACATGAACATTGGAGCAACGTTCAAAGGTCGGGATTTGGAATAAACAAGTCTGCCACATTGCAAGAATAACAAATGACGCAAGAGATAGAGCAATGCATGAGCAAGCGGAGCGAACAGAATGGCAGATGGAAACCCTTACAGTTCTTCTGTATGAATTGAGGCAGGGACAAAGGAGGCTTAGTGTGAGAGATAAAAAGTTAAATTTACCATAACATGCTCGACCAAGCGAAGGCAAGCAGATAATCGTTCGTAAATATTTTCTGAGGCAAGTATAAGACTTTGGAGTTTCGAAACCTCCTCGAGGTGAGACTAAAGTCAAAGTTTGCCAGGATCTACTCGTTAGCAATAAGACGAGTAATTAATTGTTTATAAAAAATTTTTGTAAAACAAATATAAGACTTTAAGTCTCGAAGCTGCTTTGAGGTGAGATCAAAGTCAAAATGTACTAACACTTGTTCATTAGCGGCAAAACGAGCAAATAATCATTTATGAATATTTAGAAGGGTAAGGAAATATTCATAACATTGAAGAAAAAGAAGTACATAATTTCACAAAAAGTTTTCTGATTAAAAAAGATATCTTGTTACATTTTAAGAATATTAAGGGTGTACAGGAGGATCTACTTCCGATAAGTTATCGTCAGCAAGAGGAGTGATAGACTCGCCAGTTGCAGTAGGGTCTCTTTCTTCCGCATCTTCTTTGGCTGCTTCTTCATTCAATATTCAGTAACAGCAATGGCCAGCTCATCCATCTTCAAGTCGAGATGTTGCTTCTCTAGGACAACCATGATACATCGCTAAGAGTGTCTGCATCTCTTGTTGTAGTTTCATCGACCTCTTTTTTCAGAACCTTGATCTTATTTTGTGAACTAGTTGAAGAGACTTCAACTAATAATCATAAGAGGCCTTCTGGCTTGCAAGCTCTTCCTTGAATTGGTTAGCTCTTTCTCGGGTTGAACCACCCTAGCTTCATAAAGAGATAACTGCTCCATAAGCTTTAAGTTCTCAAGATAAAGCTAGTTTAATTTCTCCTTAGCAGCATCTACTATTTTCTTCGAAGCTTGAGTGTCACCATACATTTTTCTATCATAATGAGCAACTTTAGCTTTGTACTAAGTGTCCATGGTGCTCATTTGGAACACGATGAATTGAAGAATGCCTAATAGATCCCTGAGTGTACGGCCCTCGAAATCCTCGAGATCATTTATCATCATCAGCTTACTATACTCGTTCAAATAAGGGACCAGATATTCTGTTGCTCATGTGGAAACTGAGATTTCTTACTAGTAAGAGGAGGAGAGGAGGTAGGACCTTTGTCATTAGCAGCCTTACTTGTTTTACTCACTTTAGACAAAGGAGGCGGGAGAGTTTTTAGAGGAGAAACCTTTTCTATAGTATCAGGGTTCTTCACTGGAGGAGCATCTTTGCTGGAACTCCCTTTAGCATGACCAAAATGGGGGCGTTTCCTATTCAATGCTTCGACCACATCGTCTTCCATATTGTTGGCTTTTGACATTAAATATGAGTAGATCTCTGCACAAGCAAGGGTTAGCTAAGACGACCTCAACTTTTTAGCAATATACTAATGATAATGTAGACTACACCTCAAGAATCTGCAACACAAGACAAGATCGAGTTAAAATGGTATATTCCAATTAAGCAAGTAGGATGAAAAAGCATCTTAAGCCAGCAAGCAACCTAAAGTCGAGAAATGGGAAGAAACATGAATATTCCCGCCATCTGTAAACGCTACTTGACCCCAATTGTTGCCAGCAAAAAAGAGCTTGCTCTTCCAATTTCCACCTGTAATGGGGATGTCAATTATGGGTTTCTTGTCTTAGTGCTCAATAAAAAGTAACGCAAGACTGCATCTTTTAGACTACTATTCAGCTGATATAAGTATTTTATTTCATCAATAGATAGAGGGTTCACTTTGCCACATCCATTCCATAAAACAAACAGACCAGAGAGTACTCTCCACGCATTAGGTTTAACTGGCCAAGAGCTAAATTTATTCTTCTAAGCACTCAACAAAATAGGGTTGTAAGGGGAACCTTGATTGATACTAAAAAATGTACATTTAATAAGTCTAAAATTATCAAATTTTCACTTACAGTATTGATTAATGCACTCATTATTTATAAATTTTCTTAACATTCTCCTAATACATTTTTATATTAAAATTAATTTACAGTATGTTAATTTTTATATATTAAATATGTCAAGAATAAAAAGGGGAATTGGAAATGAAAGCGAGAATAAAGAAGAATTACTGGAGGTATTTGGAATGCATTATTAACAAGATATAAAAAAATAAAAAGTTAAAAAAGAGAGGAAGTGAGCCATGATAGCCAAGTGGCCACTTTGCAACCTGACTATCACACGTTCCTACTTGAATAGATAAATAGCAAAAAATAAATAATAATAAAATAAAAGAAGATGGAGATTTCTACTACTTATAAAAGGCTAGGGGAGCTGAAGAGAAGAGGGGGAAGCGGAGACTGAGGCTTAAAAGAAATTTCTTCTTTTGTGTAGTTCATTCTCTTGTAATATATTTTAGAAAGTTGTTAAATAAAATGAGTTTTTTATTTTTCAATATGAGTAGCTAATTTTCTGAGCTAAAGTGAAAGGTGAAACTCAATTATTCAAATTATTGATTGATTACCCTCTCAAGTGAGAATTAAAGTTTATCTTATTTGTTATACTTTTCTGCCTTACTAGTTTCTTTTATGTCATGTTAATTTATTAATCTAGATCTCTTCAGTTTTATATCGTATTTTGATATAATATCGATACTTCGGTATAATTTTGCCACATTAGAATCTTGATCTCTTTTTTTTTTTTTTTTTTTTTATCTGTAATGGTTAGTTAAAATGATGACATATAATAATTTTCATGAAATAAATGCAAAATATAAATATGAGAGAGTATTATAACCATAATTTGAAATATTAGAGTAGATCCCAAAACATTAATATATTTTTCAACTGAAACTTATTAATTTCCTTTCTCGCATTTAATTTGCTTTGTTTAATAATTGATTACTAATTTTTAAATTCCCTATTATTCGACTCCGGACTCATTGAGTTATATTATAACTAAACATTCTTGTACTTGGGAGTAAATAACATTTTTAAGTCGTGTCAAGCCTCATCCTTAGTTTAAAGCACTCTAGGAACAGGGTAACATATCCTCTCGGGGGGCGGCTAGGTGTGTCCATTTTACTAAGAACTCTAAGATCTACATCACCAGGTGTTTCGGTGAAAAACATCGTGACCAAGTACTCATGAGCAGAACATGCTTTCATCAGCCAAGAGAGACACCTTGAGGAAAGCCATCCCCAATGAGGCATGAGGCTGGTCAAAAGTGAGTAGGCTTGAGGACATGCTTTCCTCAGCCAAGATGAGTAGGCTTGAGGACGCGCGGGGAGAGACCAAAATCAAGTTAGATTAAATACTTGGTCAAAGGTCAACCCAAAGGATTCCTCTAATGAATTCGGGCGTGAAATCCATTCAATGGCAGTTATGCTGCCCATTCACATAGGGTTGTGTTACCAACCCAGTAATGATCATAGGGAAGAGGAAGCTAGTTTTCAGTTGGGTACAAAAGTTATAGAAAAAAAAGGTAGAGGGGTTGGATAACTTTCCACTTTCAGATATTTTCTCTCTCTTTCTTTAGGCAATTTTTCCTCTTTTTTCTTTCCTTGGGATAATTAAACATATTCATTTAAGACAATTGAAATTAAGCCATGGGATTAGTGGCATAAGTGTTTTCCAAGTAGACCCAGATTACTGACTGAAGTATTGGAGGGTTTGTGCTAAAAAAACTTCTGACGTCCCTTAATTGGTTGTTGTGAACGCAGATGTTCTTAGACGAAGAGTTTGAGGCCGCAAGAACTTGATCTATCAAGAAGAAGTAGCATAGACCCATCTCCCTAACAACAATAAATTTAAGTATGGACATGGTTATCTGGTTGCGATACAACATGACCAGAGTTTTGCATCAACACCAAGAATACTATAAACTTTCCTAAGTCTATTTAAATCATCTACGGTAGTGCTACATACCATGTTGTCTATGGAGTAATTGTTGGCCAGAGTTCTATTGCTTAATTTTCTTTTCTTCTTTGGTCGTACCTCTTCTGGTGAGAACTCTTCACCCCCATCCTCACCAAAATCTCTCTCTTGATTCTCACTCAAAGTCTGCTTTGTATTAGAGGCCTTATCGGTATCGATACTAGTTGACTCATTTTCTCTAGATGAGATCGAAGCCTCTAGAGACATTCTCTTAGCATTGTCTCTAATACTGGTATTGCCTATAATCTCTAGAGAGATTTTTGGGTCGAAAACAGGTTTCTTAAGTAAATTGGATAAAAACTCCAATTTATCATCAACATCAACTATTTTCTCTCATCTTTCAAGTAAATCTACTAGTACCAAAAATCCATAAAGCCAAGCAAATATAATAAATACCCAGTGGTGATGTGCGAGAAACTGTTGTTGGGGCAGAGAAAAATTAGAAGTATGGTAGCTTGTGCAGCAGTTCTCCAGCAAAAAAGATTGACTTGGTAACTAGAAAAAAAACAAAGGGAAGGAAAGAAAGAGAGAAAATTATATAGGAAAATGACTTGGTAACTAGAAAAAACAATGGTTTATAAAATGACTTGGTAACTGCAACCGCCCATTCGAAATTTAAACACTTGGTCTAGCGTGTGCCACGTCACGTGGATCTAAGATGACGCGATTGCTTGGGTAAACAAGTGACAGCCAGTCAAGGAAGCAAAAAATACTGTCAGCAGCATCTTGCTACAAGAGTCGAGCAAGCAGGAAGACAGTCTAGTCAAATAGAATATATGAAGTTTTCAATTTGGTTCGTTTAACTCTCAACACTAGAAATTAGGGTACTGGTGTTTGAGGGGTAAAAAGTGAGCACAACTAGAGGTTGCCTCGTGCAAATCATGCTCTCTTAAAGCGTAAGGGGATTCACTCGAGGACAAATTTCCTCTACTTTGTGTGCAGAAGGTCAAGCATGCATGGTTGGTTTGTTGACGCGGAGAGGAAACCTGCCCCAAATCAGCTGTGAGGCTTGGTCAAAGCCAACCCGCAATTTTCTCTAAGATATTCAGGCACAAAACTAGTCCACTAGTAGTCATGCAATGCATCCACCAACAATCATGCAGTACGTCCACATACGATCATGTAGTGCATCTACTAACGACTGTGGATCAATACTGGGGATAAAATTTTTGCTACCTATAAAAGCCCTAACTAGGTAAGTACGAGTTTCTTCTTTCTCTCTCTCTCCCTCTTCTGACTACTCAATCTTTCTCCTTCAATTTTTCTAGGGAGTTAACTAAAAGCTTTCTTATAAAAATAGCAAAGAAAGTTAAGCCACGAGAGTTACAACAAAAGTTTTTCCAGTAAAGGCTTGACTACTGACTTAAGCGTCGGAAAGGTCACGTTGGAGAAACATGTGATGCCTTATCTAACTGTTTATTGTGAATGCAAATGGATTTGTTAGGAGGTGTTTGTCGTTGAAAAAAGTCAAGTGTTAAGGTAAGGAGGTGCGAGCATAATCTGTCTCCCATCAAATAAGTTCAAGTGTTGAGCTGGTTATCTCATCGCAACATAACTCGACCAGATTTCAGCATCAACACTTATATTTCTATGTTACAAGAACAATTAATGCACCTCCTCTCTCTAGTAGTAAAAAGTGTCTACACTCCCAAGGTCTAAAACTCATGCTTATCTCATTGTATCAACTTCTAGTACCACCTTTTTTAAGATTGATCAAGTTTTTAATTTTGCATTGCTTCAATATTAAAGGCCAAGTTTTTTTTTCCCTCTGCGATGCTTGTCTTTCTCTCTCTCTATATATATATACACACACACACATACGTACATACATACATACTTAGATTCTTACCTAATATGAAAAACAAAGAGAGGTAGAGAGATTAAAATTAGAAACTTATGAATCCAAATGTTATAACAAAGAAAGCCACTTGGCATGTGGCCGAGTGGTTAGGGCTGCTGCCCTCCAAGTTGGAGGGCAGCAGTTCGAACCCCCACAAACGCATTGTGGGGGTATTTCCTTCCTTAATTATATTAAGTGAAGGTAGTCTTCTCCCTTACCCAAGAGTGAGTGGAGTAGACATCCCTCGAATATTAGTGAGGGTTAAAAATCTGGACAGAGCTCCATTAGCATTAATGTTGTAAGTTGGTCCCAAAAAAAAAATGTTATAACAAAGAAGAAAGGGGTTTGAAATGGGAGAGAGAAAGAGCTTGAGGAATTTCTTTTCTTTTCTTTTCTTTTCATTTTTTTTATATTTTAAGTATTATTGCAAGGGTTTATTAAGGAAAAAAAAGCAAACAAAGATTATTTTAGGAATTAAAAAGGATATAGAAAAAAGGTGGCTTTTAGAGGGGTGCAAAAAGTCTTAACTCTTTTTTTTTTCTTTTGTCTATTTTTAAAGTTGTATGATAAAGAAGTATATTGTTTAATAGAAAGTAACACGTAACTAATTAATTTTAAAATAAATATATGTGTACGCAAATTTTAGTTAGTAGATTTTTAATTTATTTTAAAATTAAAAAGCTGCATATGTGACGATTTTATTGAATAAGCATAAGATTTGTAAGCTTTAATGGAAAAGGCACAAATAAAATGGTGGGCGCATTCCCAAGAATATACAAAACTTCATGTTTTCGACAGATTTTGGTGGGTAAGAAATGGAAAATCTATCTAGAACAATAAATTTGTATTTTCGGGAAATGGGGTACCTCACTAGGTCGTTGTGTGTTTTGGGTGTTTCTAAAATTAGAGTAGGTGAAAAAGGATGTAGAATGTGGTAATGGTGGATGAAGGTTTGAACCAAGAAAAGGGTTCCTCGGAATAAGCTTCACACCTGCAAAACAGTGAAACTGAGGTTAGAGGTGAAGCCGGGGTACCCCGGCGTTCACACTCCGACGCTCAAGTTAGCAAACTCAAGCTTTGTGTAATCAAGAGAGCTTTCCAGCCCTCTGTAAATGGAGTTTTGAGGTTGAAGAAGACCTATTTTGTGGAGTGTGAGTGTGAATATTCATGGGGTGAAGGAGCGTCCTCCCGAATAAAGTTTGGGCACCTTTATATATGAGGTACCCTGGCGGCCACGTGGCGAATTTCCATTCGTTCTTGGCTGTCCTTTTACCTTTTTATTGTTTTGGGAGGGCATGCTTGAGGATCGGGTGGCGATCATGGCGTATCCGTCATTCATATGCGTGGGCGGCTGGAGGTGGTCGGTATCGGCCGGGAGGCATGGTGAAGCGGTGGGGACCACTTTTGGCGAGTGGGGTATCCTCTTTTTATCTGTTGTTTTGATACATGGTTTTAACCGAATCAAGCCCGATCCTTTAGGCGATAGGGGCGTCTCTCATGGCGGTTTTGGAGAGTTTTCGAAACCCGATATGAGGTACCCCGATATATACCCACAGTTACATGGGGTACCCCCGCTCAGGTACCCAGTTGCATTTCTGTCTGAACCCTAGTTGCCTGGAGTACCTCAAATTGAGTGGGGTATCCCAATTTATGCGGGTAGGCCAAATTACGTAGAGGGTGCACCTTAAATTATGCCGTGGTTGCGGGGTACCTTGACTTGCTCTGAACAGCGCGTACCTCTTTTATCTTTGGTCTTCTTTCGTATCGACACGTGGCGTCGTATTTCTCGCAACAACAACGTCAGTTTCTTTTTGGCGAAGTGCTTGGAGGCAAAAGAAATATATCTGATAACGACGTGGCGATGTAAAGTTCGAGCTTGGAGGATGGCCGAGGAGGGTACCGAGCAACTTCCTTCACTTCTAAACTTAAATACGGTGCGATGTTGAAAATCTTCCGTCCCTTTTTTTTTTTTTTAAGTTGCAAGCGAGCAGTCGCGATGTGCTTTAAACGTTCCGCTTTCTTGAGAAATGGTTATCGACCATATAATTGAATTTTAAACTTGACTCTATCGACAATCTTGATTTTCTTACTTGTGCGATGCTTTACCGTTTCTTTCAAACTAATCTTCTCCTTTAATTTTGAAAATCTCAAAACCCTTCAACAAAAATCGACTTATTTCCAGACTTCTGCACTCTTGACTCTTCGTCTTTCTTCTCAACCCGCTTGCAGGTAATTGATTTTGTTTTTTTTTGTATTCTCTTTCACGGTCCACTATCAATCTTCTCTTTTATTTTCCTCTTCTTTTCTTTCTCTCCTTCTTTTTCCTTTTTTTTTTCTTCTCGCGTCGTGGACTTCCCTCTTCTTCTCTTTTCTTCCTTCTTTTTCTTTCTTCTTCTTCACGCTCACTGTTGTTCTTCTTCTCGCGTGTTTTCCGGCGAGAGATCCGGTGGCTGTCACGGCTGGTTTCAGCTCCAGATCCGCGGCGTTCGCGACTCCCGGCGACTTTCCGTTCGGCAATTTCCCGGTGAGCTCCGTTCGGCACGATCTCTCTCTCCTTCCTCCTCTCTTTTTTCTTCCTCCGTTTTTCTTCCTTTGGCTGGCTTTTCTTTGCGGATTGACGTGGTCGGGTGGCTGCAGCCGTGACTCGTGGATCGGGCGTAGCGTGGTCTGAGCGTGCGGCGGTTTCTTCTCCCGTCTTTCCCGTTTCTTGGCTTTTTTTTTTAATAATATAAATAAATAAATATTATTATTATTGATTTATATGTATACATACATTTTTATTATTACTGACTTCAGTAATAATTCTTGGTGGTTGCAGCTTTCGTTGCTCCGTGCTCGCAAACTAAAATTCGCTGACTTGGTGAGCTTCAGGTATTATTCTCTCTCTGTTTTTGGCGTGCCCGAAATTGTGGTATTTTACATATTGTGAAGAAAATTTTTGTTCTTCATTTTTCATTTTCTTTCTTTTTTCTTCTCTTTGTTGTGTCGTGGCCGGTTGTTTGACTGGATGATTGTATTGATGGCGGGTTTTGTGCGATGTGGTGTGGGATATGTTTATGGTGGGTGTTGCACGATGTGGTGTGAATATGTTGATGGTATGATGTTGTATGATGTGGCGGTTCTGTCCTGTTGACGGTATGATGTTGACTGTATGGCATTGTATGGGGTGGCGGTTTTGTGATGGTATGGTGTTGTTGGTTTGTTGGCGCGTCAGTAAAATAGAAAAGGAGAAAATAGAATGGGTACGAAAAGAAAAATGGCTAAGAGGAGGCATTCGCTCTTACCATGACAGAGTTGTGGATCGTGGATCCAGAGCTCGAGGTACCCCGCGTGGAGGAGTACGCTAACAAGGCTGCAATTTTGTCGGCGATCAGTGAGAAAAAGAGGTCCTCCTCCATGATCGTACCCTTCGGTCACGTGTACCAGCCTCGAACCTTGCCGATTCGCTACCCACCTCGGTACTCTTGTTCGGTGTATTTGAGAATCTTACGCGATCGTCCTCTGAGAAGGATGGCGAAGGCGATGCACCACCTTAGCCACTTATGTTATTCTTCTACTCTTTTGAGTCCTTATTTTGCACTTTTAAACTTGTAATACTTTGGTGTATTTTGTGATATCGAAGGCAACACATTATTATGATATTCTTGTATCTTGAGTTTGCATCTAATAGTATTTGCATCTTCATTATCTCTTATCTGAATGCTTGATTACACCGATATCTTGTGAAAGGGAGTACACCAGGTACCCAGTGTCTTGTGAAAAGGGGGTACCCCAGGTACCTAGTATCTTGTGAAAAGGGGGTACCTCAGGTATCCAATATCTTGTGAAAGGGGTACCCTAGGTACCCAACAAATATATGACATTAGGCGTTTGCTGGTTCGCGTAGATAGATACCTTTGGCGTAAGTCTTTCTTGAGAATTATGGCGGAGCAACCCAATTTAATCAAACATATGGCGATTTCGCTAGATATGCTTGCTGCATATCTCAAGCTTTTTTAGGGTTCTTCTTGGTGTATGAGAGGAACGACTTTCTGTTGTAGGGTACCCTGAATACCCTGGGGTACCCTTTTATCATCATATGGCGATTTTCTTAGAAATGCTTGCTACTGCTGCAAGTCTTCACAAAACTTGTGGTGATTCTTTTTGAAAGGTGGCGGAGTACATCATGATCCACAATTCCCGTGAAATCACATAGACATTATAAATAAAGATGAAGGTAGCTGCTCGCCTACCCTTATGCGATATGGTCGAAAACCTCACGATCCGCCATTCGCTTAGACTCAAATATGGCGAACAAATAGTGATAAAGGTGGCTGCTCGCCTACCCTTATGCGAGATGGTCTAAAATCTCACGATCCGCCATTCGCTTAGAATCAAATATGGCGAACAAATAGTGATAAAGGTGGCTGCTCGCCTACCCTTATGCGAGATGGTCGAAAACCTCACGATCCGCCATTCGCTTAGAATCAAATATGGCGAACAAATAGTGATAAAGGTGGCTACTCGCCTACCCTTATGCGAGATGGCCAAAAACCTCACGATCCGCCATTCGCTTAGAATCAAATATGGCGAACAAATAGTGATAAAGGTGGCTGCTCACCTACCCTTATGCGATATGGTCGAAAACCTCACGATCCGCCATTCGCCTATAATTAATCAAGGTAGCTGCCGCTTACCCTAGAGTAGATCGTCATGATCAGTGTAGGTCGGGTACCTCGGGTACCCTATCATAAGGTGATGCTGTCTTGCCTTATAATAAACAATACTCAATAACATATATAAAGCTAGTTTAATGGTGAACATATTCTTATAGTATTTCAAGCTACTCATTCATAACAAAACATCGAGAGGCAAATCAAAGAGCACACATTATCAAACTTTGTAAAGAAAATGCATTCATAGAGAGTGGTGATATGGTCATTATCCTAAGGAGCATATGAAGGATCCCGGGATCACTTATTGTTGTCATTAAAGATTTTAGGAAACTGACCCATTTGGGGTACCCCGAGTACCCCACATGGTTAAGCATATATTTCAAGCACACAAGCATTAAAGAAAACAATCAAAATAAATGGAAGGAGATAGAGTGTTATCATTTTACTAGTAGTACGACTTTTCTTTGTTGTTCCTCTGAAAGGTTGGAGCCTATTTTGACGGTCTTTGTTGGATCGGTGGCGCAAATCGAGACATAAACTTGGTCTTCACCTGGGGTACCCCTTTTCTCATTTTTTGATATTCAGGAATCCAAGGGTACCCCTAGTTGGTAGTTGCGATTCGTCTGGCCATTATGGGGTACCCCAGAGGTGCACCAGTATTGAAGTATTTGCGGCACATCCACACGGGGTACCTCACTCATCCACAAGGGACAACCCGTGGAGGGCTTCGTCTTCGCGGTACTTTCAGTATTGGGGTATTTAAGGTATGGTGAATACTTTGGGGAGAGCTACAGTCCGAATCTCCATGGTGAACGGCGAGTGGTAAGTCATTGGTGTTGGAGCACTAGCAACGTTTTGCTTTTCGGAAAGAAGCTTCACTTGGGCTTCCAGGTGCTCCACCTTTTCTACGAACTCAAGGGGTACTCCAGGGGTACCTGGTGATGAAGCTGCAATTTAAGAAGCCCTTTTGGCGTTTAGCTTGTCACGGAGATCCTCACGGGCTCGCTTTACACGCATTGTACCCTAGTTGCTAAGGGAGTTGCAAGAGGCGGTGGAACGCTCGTCTCGGGAGCCCAAGGTTTGAATTTAGAATGGGTACCCTGATGGCCCATGTTTTGGTTTGCCGGCCTTGGGTACCTCTGCTCTTACTATAAGCCCTGGTGGAGGTGGCGGAACGTCGAGCGTCACTAGTGAAGGTGAATTTTCGGGCACCCGAGACCCAACAGCCCGGAGAATTGCATGGGCTAAATCCTCAAAACGCTTGTGAGAGCTGTGCTCCTCCTCTTGGCGAATACCCGTTGACTGCTTAATAGACTTGCCCTTATTAAGACGGGCTATTCTCCTCGCGGGATCACTACCTTCACCACCACTGTCATCTCCCATCCTTGTAGGATCTGCCATTAAGCCTTCAGAGGGTACGTCTGGTGCCATATATTGGAGTACACACAACCACTAGTTTAGTAACCACCGCGGAGGCTTTTTGTTCGCCTCCCCACAGACGGCGCCAATTGTTTTTGACAGATTTTGGTGGGTAAGAAATGGAAAATCTATCTAGAACAATAAATTTGTATTTTCGGGAAATGGGGTACCTCACTAGGTCGTTGTGTGTTTTGGGTGTTTCTAAAATTAGAGTAGGTGAAAAAGGATGTAATGGTAATGGTGGATGAAGGTTTGAACGAAAAGGGTTCCTCGGAATAAGCTTCACACCGCAAAGCAGTGGCGAGGTTAGAGTGAAGGGTACCGGCGTTCACTCCGACGCTCAAGTTAGCAAACTCAAGCTTTATGTAATCAAGAGAGCTTTCTCCCTCTGTAAATGGAGTTTGAGGTTGAAGAAGACTGTTTTGTGGAGTGTGAGTGTGAATATTCATGGGGTGAAGGGCGACGAATAAAGTTTGGGCACGCTTTATATGAGGTACCACGGCGTGGCGAATTTCCATTCGTTCTTGGCTGTCCTTTTACCTTTTTATTGTTTTGGGCCGTTAGGGGAGCATGCTTGAGGATCAGGTAGGCGATCATGGCGTATCCCATCGTTCTATGTACGTGGCTGAGTGGTCAGGTATCGTGAGGAATGTCGGTGAAGCGGTGGGGACCACTTTTGGCGGGGGGTAGCGGTGTCCCTCTCTGATTGTTTTTGATCATGGTTTTAACCGAATCAAGCCTGATCCTTTAGGCGATAGAGACGTCTCTCATGGCGGTTTTTGGAGAGTTTTCCGAAACCCGATATGCGAGGTACCCCCAATATATGGGGTACCCCTAGTTACATGGGGTACCATCTAGTAAATTTTAGTTGCATGGGGTACCCCACTGTAGAACCCTGGTTGCATGGTGCCTCAAATTGAGTAAGTATCCCAATTTATGCGGGGTAGGTCTTAAATTTTATCACCGTGGTTCTGGAAGTCGATTGCACTGACTGGCAGAGTCACTCTTTTATCTTTGGTCTTTTTCGACCAGGCGTCATATTTCTCCTCAAACACTTCATATGTTTGTTTTCTTACCAGATCTATAAACAGTCAAACTTAGTAGTTTTTGGTGATGCAGTTAAAAGGAATGAATGGATTTTAGCTCAACTTTGGTTAGTTGAACTTAAGCATATTGTAAGATAATGCCTTTGATCATTTTCAGGATTTGGTGGTTATGTATTTTTCATGTGCAGAAGAAGAAGATATTTAAAATAACTAATAAGTTTTAAAAATTTACTTTTTTTTTTTTGCCACAAGGTTAAATTTAAAAGAAGAAGAAGAAGAAGAAATTTAAAATAACTAATAAGTTTTAAAATTTACTTTTTTTTTCTTTTGGCCACAAGGTTAAATTTAGAACTCTTTAAAATTATCTAATGCAATTTTAATAGTAAGCTGGGACACCGTCACAAATTCAAATCAATTATGAAAAAATGAAATTACACTTCAAAATTTCCTAAAACTGACTGGGGACAGTATATTGGCTCCGCTATTGGGTTTTCATCATCGGTCACCATCAATGTCTCTTTCTAACGGCTTTTCATTTCCCAAGTTTTCAATTCGAGGAACCTCGCTCCAGCCAAAGGTCCCTTATGAAGAACCTCTCAGGAACTCAATACAACCCTTTCTTACTTCCTTTTGTGCCCAAATGGCTTGATAGCATATTTATATTCTATTTCTTTACCATAAAAGAACAATTTTTGTTTTGGTGTCAATTTTAGTTCAGTTGATAAAATTTTTTAAGTGGAAATAAGAGGTTTAGGATTCAAACCCACTCAAATGGGTCATGAGTAAGGAGAGAATTAGTAATTACTATTAGGATATAACTAAAAAAAAAAAAAATTACATAGGTGTGATCTAGTGTGCGAGGCGTGCGTGGCACGCTCTTACTAGGGGGTGCTAGGCCCTACAGTAGATTTCTCCAATAAAAGCTCACCGCAAGTGCCGTCGCATCATAACTTAGCCGACGGTGCACACTAAATCAACCTCCGGTTTTTACATTGTAATCTACTTTCCACCAAAGCTAAAGATGAGCTAAAAAAAAAAATGTTGCTGCAATATGGAAGTGTATGGAACTATTATAGACAGTACATACATTTTGAAACTCCTGCTCTCACTATTATAATGATTAATTTTCACATATATAAATGAGTGCAAGTAAGATTTTATTGAACCCGCATCTGAATTATTTTAATTATTTTAGAAGTGAAGATACATGTTGTAGGATTTCATTGAATAATATTGATAAGTCCTTATTCAATAATTGTATGAATCATGTGATGGAAGCATTCTCATGTATATAAATATATCTTTTTCTTTAAGATCTCAAAACCGTCAAAGTTGGGTTTTCAGGGATCTTATTTCAAGAAGAGATGCTATTTTGTAAATTATGTTTTAACAACAATTTTGATAAGCTAAGTCCTTGATTAATTTGGGAATTTGGTGACGATGTGCTTTAGTGTGCATGGCTGAGAAGAGAATAAAGGAGGTAGAGAATTGAGGTTAAAGGAGAGCACGTGGCATGGCTTCAAGTCAAAGATAGTCTGGAAGACCGTCATGCTGATCTAAGGCCTTAAATAAGCATTTAGCGCTAGCTTATTGTCATACGCCGTCGTCTTTAGTAAAAAATGAAAAAATATTATTATTCTTGTACCAAAATATTGCAATTTTTATGTTTATCTGTTTTATTTTTTATTACTTTGTATTAACAGGGAATGACGCACCATATTGAATCAGGAGAAGGAATCGTGTGGAACAAATCCAATGGTTCAAAAAGGAAAAGCCCAAAATTGTATTTGGAAAATTCAAAAGGATCACGGCATGCGTGATTGACCGGAACACCCTAAATATTATAAAAAATTAAAAACTAACTATTAGAGTCCCACGCCACAAGGTCAAAGAAATTTAATCACTCTGTGGACCTGGTTAGAAGACTTAGAAAGTTAACAACGGGAGTTCAAGAAATAGAGTTTGTTTCACACACTTTTATTCTCATAAATTGAAATGAATCCGATCTCAAAACAATTGTTAGAAAATTTTCCTTCCTGTTTTATGAATGGCGATACTTCCATGCTTCAGCATCTTTTGTTCTTTGATCTTGTTGTTGAGCATGAAGGTTTCATTAGCAGCCGATACAGTAACTCCCGCATCCTTCATCCGTGACGGTGAGAAGTTGGTTTCATTTTCTCAAAGGTTTGAGCTAGGCTTCTTCTCCCCTGGAAAATCAAAGAGCAGGTACCTGGGAATCTGGTTCCGGCAGGTCCCTGATACAGCTGTGTGGGTTGCAAATAGAGATAGGCCTATCTCCGATCATAACGCAGTATTAACCATTAGCAACAATGGAAATCTTGTTCTTCTCAACCAAACAAATGGCACTATCTGGTCTACAAACGTGTTTAGCGAAGTGAAAAATCCAGTGGCACAACTCAGAGATGATGGAAACCTCGTTGTAAGGGATAACTCCAGCGGTAATACTACTGAAAGCTACTTGTGGCAGAGCTTCGATTACCCAACAGACACTCTGTTGCAAGGCATGAAGATGGGCTGGGACTTAAAGAATGGTCTGGAACGATATTTGTCATCATGGCAAAGTGATGACGATCCATCTCCTGGGAAATTCACTAGCAGACTTGAAATTCATGTGCTTCCTAAAATGTGTACTTTCAATGGATCAGTAAAATTTACCTGTTCCGGACAATGGAATGATCAAGCTGGTTTTATATCTGCTCTTTCATATACAAACTTTCTTTATAAACAATTTTTGGTGGAAAATCAAGACGAAATTAGTTACTGGTACGAGCCCTACAACCGTCCAAGCATAATGACTTTAAAGCTCAACCCCTCAGGTCTACTCACGCGTCAAATATGGAACGAGAACAGCAATGAATGGGATTGGGACGTGATGTTCTCATTTCCAGATGAATATTGTGGTAAATATGGGTACTGTGGTGCTAATACTATTTGCAGCCCCGACCAGAAACCTATATGTGAATGCTTGGAGGGATTCAAACTCAAATCAGAAGTCAACCAGACAGGGCCTATAAAATGTGAGAGAAGTCATTCTTCAGAATGCAAGAGTGGAGACCAGTTTATAGAGCTTGATGAAATTAAAGCGCCCGACTTCATAGACGTTTCCCTAAACCAGAGTATGAATCTGGAGCAATGTAAGGCTGAGTGCTTGAAGAACTGTTCTTGTAGAGCTTATGCTAATTCCAATATAACAGAAGGCAGCGGCTGTTTAATGTGGTTTGGGGACCTGCTTGATGCCAGTAGGCCACCAAGAAACTTCACCGGACAGTCTGTCTACCTACGAGTACCCGCTTCAGAAACAGGCACAATTTTTGCTTTCCTGAAATTGATGTTGTAAAAATTTTTCAAGTTGAATCAAAATGTATTTAAGCCAACATGTTTGAGGAATTAAATGTTAGAGAAACAGATGAACAAAACTAAAACTAGGGGTGATTTAAGTTATCTGGATCAGCTACCTAGGATTTTTTTTTTTACTTTCTATTGAATTTATTTGAAAACATATATGTGTCTGGATGTAGGAAAAAGGAAGCTACTCTGGATACTTGTAATACTTGTTTTTCCACTGGTACTTCTTCCTTCCTTTTACATATTTTGTCGACGGAGGAGAAACTGGAAGGAGAAAGGTAATTTTTTTTTATATCACTCACTGGTATGTTGTATGATATGGCATGTGATAGACCGTGTATACTCACAGTTTTAAAAGTTGTCGTCTTACAGAAACACAGAATACGGAAACAAACCAGGATCTGTTGGCATTTGACATAAATATGGGCATTACAACAAGAACAAATGAATTCGGTGAAGTAAATGGAGATGGAAAAGATAAGGGCAAGGATTCTTGGTTGCCATTATTCAGCTTGGCCAGCGTAGCTGCTGCTACAGAGAACTTTTCTATGCAATGTAAGCTTGGAGAAGGTGGTTTTGGCGCTGTTTACAAGGTAAAATTGTTGATACCTTGAATGTCCTTAGTAAACTACTGCTGGTGTAAAACATTAACAATGTTTAGAATGCAGGGTCGATTACTTAATGGACAAGAAGTTGCAGTTAAAAGGCTCTCAAGTCAGTCCGGGCAAGGACTCAAAGAGTTTAAAAATGAGATGATGCTTATAGCAAAACTTCAACACAGGAACCTTGTTAGACTTTTGGGTTGCTGTGTAGAGCAAGGCGAAAAGATTTTGATCCTCGAGTACATGCCTAACAAAAGCTTGGATGTTTTCCTTTTTGGTATGTGATTTATATTCCCAAGAATTTACATTTTCATTACTTTGCATTGCTATGTCAGATTTTATCATCAGCATTTTTTTAAACTTGTATCATTTTGGTATTACAACAGATCCAACCAAAAAGCGCCTCTTAGGTTGGCAAGCACGAGTTAGAATTATTGAAGGAATTGCTCACGGGTTATTATATCTTCATCAGTATTCTAGATTTAGAATTATTCACAGAGATCTCAAGGCTAGTAATGTTCTGTTAGACAGGGACATGAACCCCAAAATCTCAGACTTTGGCCTGGCAAGAATGTTTGGAGGTGATGAATTGCAGGGAAATACTAAACGGATTGTTGGAACCTAGTAAGTAAATTTCCATTGCCGAAAAATGTTATTTGCTTGTCCCGTTTTCTTATATTAATGAATATTTGTTGAAACAATGAAATTTCAGTGGTTACATGTCACCTGAGTATGCCTTGGATGGTCTCTTCTCTATAAAATCAGATGTGTTTAGCTTTGGAATTTTGATGTTGGAAATGTTGAGTGGCAAGAAAAACACAGGCGTCTACAATGCTAATTCCTTTAATCTTCTCGGCTATGTAAGTAACAAGTCGTTTCACTTTTTTTTAATCTTTAGTGAATGAATTTCGAAAGTTAAGGATTGCCCCTGTCAATTAAACTAATATTATCTTGACTTTCTTTAGGCTTGGGATCTATGGAAAGATGATAAATTTCATGAACTACTAGATCCAGTAATAATGCAAGATGAAATATCGTTGCCAATGCTGGTGAGGTACATTAATGTAGCTCTTTTATGTGTTCAACATAATGCAGCAGACAGACCAACCATGTCAGATATTGTCTCAATAATTAACAATGAACATCTTGAATTACCTTCACCCAAGGAACCTGCTTTTATCAAAGGTATAAATGTGAAGAATTCATCTCATTCAAATGGTGGGATGTCTAAACTTTGTTCAGTGAATGATGTAACAGTTTCATTGGTTTATCCTCGATAGACATCAATCCTTCACAACTGTTTAATGTACTATAATTTGTATATTTATAGCTAAATGCTTTTTAAGTTGATGATTCTAAATTGCTTGCATTGTTGAATGGAAATGGCACGTCATATTAAAATTTAAAAGTAATAATCTTGGGACCATGAAAAATCTTTTAATTTAATGAATATTAATATATCAATACATTAATAATTATTATTTTATAAAAATAATATCACATTAATTTTTTTGGAGAATAGAGGTAGTATAATTAAGCAGCTTTTGTGTTTTTCATTTGAAATTTGAATGAGTTTGAATGCTATTGAAGTTTGAATAAGTTTTAAATACCTATGTTTTGAGTGATATGTTAATTTTTTTTATTTTTTATTTTTGATTGTAACTCATAGATTATTTGTTTTATAAACTCAATATATCTTAAATTTAGTATTTTTACATTTATATCCTTAAAAGAGTTATATATATTTTGGAGTATGTTTATATATTTACTGTGTTATCTAGTATAATAGCATTATTTACATATCGTAAATATTTATAAAGTAAACATTAGATTTATAGATAAAAATAAATAATGAAAAATTAACTTTGATGGCAAATCGCCTTGGTCCAACCAAGAATTTAACATAATATTTGAACATAAAAAATTGTTACCCAATGATAAATTCATTTACGTAAAATTAAAATTGAATGTCTGTTAGTTATTTAGTTTTCATTGGACCAAGTAAAAGTTGAGACCAAGATAATTCTAATAGGACATGTAAATTATGAATATCATTTTGGGGAGATGGAAAATGGCATCAATTTTTTTTTTTTGGAAGTAAATACACTTATGAGGATATTTATGAAAAAAAAAACAAATAATCTTTCATCCTGACATCTTTCATTTAGATAAAAGTTAGATTTTTTTTATTCATATGAAAACATCTTACAATAAGACTTCAAAGACAAAAAAAAAAAAAAAAGACAGCCAAAATATCAAAATATTTTAAAATAGGCAAAATTAAAACAAACAAGACGTTGGTGATTCTATAAAGTTGTATGACATAATTATGATTTAATCTTAATTGAGTAAATCAATTACTAGATAATTATTTAGCTAAATTGTATGGTTGGATCATGATTATATGGTAACTCATCAGAGCAGGCCTTTTTGAAGGCAATATATTAAGTTATTTCTTTCTTGTTTCTCTTAACATAGCACATAGAATACAACAATGTTTTCACATTGAAAGTTGTAAAAAAAAAATGCAACAACGATTAATGAAAATTATGCCAGCACAATAAAGAAAATCATAGAGATATGATATGTGTTATGACCCAACCCAGACCTAACAAGATATTGTCCGCTTTAGCCCTTAAACAAGGCCCGCACAGTTTTATTCTTAGAGTGCCTATACACTCCAAAACTAATCTTGTCAATTAAGGTGTGGATCACCTCTTATAAACTCAGTATCTCTCCCGTGCTTTGCCGATGTAGGATTCGCTTAAGGTGTTACAATACGTATTTAATTTCAAATTTGTTAATTATTAATTTATGTAATAATTGGGTCCTATAGAAAAATAAGATTTTTTAAAATTTAATTATGAAATAAATTTATCAAATTGTTAATTTATCACATTGACCTCAAGTTAGGATTGACAAAATTTATTATTTAATGAAAGTTAACAGAGTATTAACTTAAGATCTCATTAACTTTGTAGCCTAATTACCCTACTCTTTTTTAGATTTGAAGCCAGATTGTCCATAGTTTAATATAGTTAACAATCACTCTTTACGCTATGTCAGTTTTTCAAAGAAACATTTTGGATTTTGCCCAAAATATATATATATATATATAGAGAGAGAGAGAGAGAGATTTGTGACAAATCTAGTGCTAGCGATGGCAAAATCCCCACTGGGATGGGAACTCAAGGGTTTTCTCAATTTAGAGAAGGTACGGGGACGATTTTATACCCAATTTCTTATTTAGGGAAGAGACATGGATGATTTTTCACCTAATTTCTTTTTCAGGTAGGGATGGGGATGAGCTAGAATTAGGCATGGAAATAAAATCCAGATCGAGCTCGCATCTACAAGGATCTAGAAGATCCAGATCCGTAAAAATCCAGATCTGTATATTAAAAAATGCATATTTGAATTTAGAAAACCAAGATCCTCAAATATCTGGACTTGCATCGGGAAAACCAGATATTTGGATTCTGTAAATTTTATTTTAAATTAAAAAATTAAATTAAAAATTAAAAATTAAATTTTATTTGAGGATTTATGATGATGTTGTATGTTATTCATTTTGAATTACTAATTATTGAATTATGATTGAATTTTATTTGATATTATTAGGTAAATTATTGAATTTTAACTTAAATTAAAAATTAAATAAAAAATATATACTAAAAATTGAAAATTAAATTTTATTTGTGAATATAAGATGTTGTTGTATGTTATTCATGTTGAATTATTAATTATTGACTTATGATTGAATTTTATTTGATATTATTAGGTAAATTATTGAATTTTAATTTTCGCAGATCCACTATCCGAAATATCCACCAGCATCCGTTGCGGATATTACCCACATCGGGATCCGTATTTTGTTTTACAAATGTATAGATGGATCCAGATAGAGAAATGTAAATGTTGACTTGGATCTGGATGCACCTACATCTCGATCTGAATCTAGATTTTGCCAACAATAGCTTGAATGCCCATTCCTTCCTCAATTCCTCATTTCCCTATTTTAATTTTTTAAAATATTAGTGAATAAATAATAAAATTTAAATTATAAAATATTAAATATTAAATATTAGTATCAATAACAAATATTAAAATATCTATATAAATATACTATGAAACTTTCGGGTTTAGTTAACTAGTTGCAGTCCTAATTGCTACTTGATCAAGTCTTATTCAAAAGGTTTTGGTCCAAAATTTTTGTTAGACTTTACTTTACAAAAACTAAAGCAAAAGGTAAAGTTATAACATTCAAATTTTACTAAGATATATTGTTAAACTTTATTTTTGTTTAAATTTTTTATTTTAATAGATTAAATCAAATTTAAAAATTGAAAATATATAAGTTATTTAGGGGTTATTCAGGGATCGGAGACCTTAAGAATTTCCTCATTATTATTCGAGAAGGGATGGAAATCACTTTAAACATTTTCGAAAAAAATATATATATATGCATAATATCAAAGATGAGTACGTAAATATCAGCCCCCTCCCCTCCGCTCTCTCCACTCTGTTGCCATCCTCCCTAGTGCAAGTTTTAAAAAAAGGCTCAAGTCTATGAATTTGAGTAGGGAATAAGAAATTGAAAAAAGGTTAGTTTGGGACCACAAATGCCGTGTTTTTCAGGAATTTGGAGAAGACTACATAATTTTGAAAATTCAATGGGCACTGAAAAAATTATTACCTATAAATTGAATTTGCCAGCATTTTTTTTAAAATTATTATCAGCACATTCATTGTTGCTTTTAAAGGATGGGAACAATGCTGCCATACTAGTTCTTTAACAAGGATTTCTCTACCTTACAGTCAATGTAAGTTACATGTACTCACAAATTGATTGTGGGTTCTACTTGACCCAAACTAAATTGTGAGTGAATGTACCTTACATTGATTGTAACAATTCATTCGCTAACAATGCATAGGCCATGCATACCCCCATGTGCGATTGGGGGCCCTCAAATTGCAAAATGACGCAGGAAATGAGAAGAGTCTTCCTACAATGCACCTGGCCTATGCATGGTTCACCACGACATGACATACATCCAATTAAATTCTGACACGTGTGTAATAAGATGGTAAACTAACCGATTGTTTTGGTTGAATTCACAACTGCCCTTATTTGTGTATTTGTGTTTTAAGTTGTGCACGTTGTGTCGTGAGTTCTCTAGTTACTCCCTTATTATCACAACTGTTGCTCAGTAATATTTTAGGTAACATATTGCAGGTCATAGGTACTGTAGTTGGACTTTTATTGTCTCAAATAGCGAGCGTTAAGGTACAAATTTTGTAAGAAACGTTCCGAATAAAAGAAGATATTTAATTAGGATAAAATAATTATGTGAAAAAAATTAAAATTTAATTTTGAATCATTTTGACCAAAATTTAAATTATTTTATTGTTTTAATTAATTGGAAATAATGAACAAATTATGTAACAAAAAAAAAGCAAAACGGTTTGTTTTGGGAAAAATAATGGACAAATAATGTAAAAAAAAGAAAAGCAAAACGGTTCATTTTGGACATATTACAGTATTACCCTTCACCAAAACCACAAAAAAAAATCAAAAATTACTAAGTCATTGGTTTTTTAATTTAAAAAATATGAAAATTAATATTTTTACATTTTTTCCTTATAAATTATATACGTTAAAACATAAATAAGATTATATATTATCATAACTTAAATCATGCTCAATAGAATACAATACTTTAACATTCTAAATTAGTATATATTAATCAATTTTGTTGTAGTTTATGATATTTTTAAATGAAAAATATTTATAAAAATTATAAAGGTAAATAATGCTAATTTGAAGAAAACAAAAAGATAAAAATAACAATGGTCTAGAAATATATTATCACAAACTATAGAAATAGGTAATAATGTTAATTATTAAATTTTATTTAGGTAAAGATGATAATTAATTAATTAGATATGGATATTTTGGAGAGTTTCTTTTAATGATATTAGCTAAACGAATTGAATTAATAACTTAATAATTACTGAAAATTTTTACTAAGTTGGAAAAAAATTAATTTATAACTTAATTGATTGAAATTATTCAAATAAGTCATTAAGTAAAAAAAAAAAGCCCATTACACTAATATAATCCTAATTCCAATTAAAATATTTCCGAGTGATTTTTTTTTTCAATAGATGGCAGTTGAATTGAAATCAAGAGAGGAAGACAATTTGGACCATGTGGAGCATAAGATTGCAAAGCAAGATTTGGATGCAAGAGGCTTCAAATTAGTGTCATGAAACCTATTGAAGAAAATCAAAGTGGTGTTAATGAAGATGCCGTAGAGGTGGTATAAAAACTTTATGGCCATTGAAACGTTGAACCTTAGTATTATTATGCACACACATAAAAATCAAAGGCTTTCGGCTAATTTAACTACTATTTCTATAATTAAATGGTAGACTAATGGATTTAGATTAGGGAAGACTTGATTCAATTTAGTAATACATGATAATCTTGTACAAATGATCAAATACATTTAAAAAATAAATAAATGTTTGTGTGAGGATTCAAACAAAGGTCCCAATTGCCCTAAAACTAAATAAGACCCTTCACAGGTAAAGAAACTAAGCAATACCTAGAGATCCGGTAAATAGTCGATTACCTACCTAAATGTTAATTTTAGTGTTTCTATATGAATAGTGTTAAAGAAACAATATAACAGATATTATTTCAATTGCAATGATAATATTAAAATTAAAATAATATTAACATGACTTAAGTACATCAATTTAATTAGTCAATGGTTGTAATTATGGTTGAATTGAAATTAAATTGTAACTTTAATTATAATTAGAATTACGATTGGAACCGGACTTATAATTGTGATTAAATTAGAATTGTAACTTTATTTAGAATTGGAATTACATTGGAATCGAACTATTGTAATTTTAATTGTAATGGTAATGGTAATCATAAATGTAGTTGGAATTGAAATTGACTTTGGTCCCGTTTGAGATTGCTTTTGGGAGGGTTAAAAGTGATTTTAAAAATCTAAAAGCTAATTTTAGTGTTTGGTTAAAAAAAATTAAAATCACTTTTGTTAAAATCAGCCCCTCTCACAGCTGATTTTAAAAAGCAGGGAAGGAGTAACTTTTAGATTCTGATTTTGAGAATCAATTTTATCTTTTAATAAAATTCCATAAATATCCTTACTATTATTACTTAAACCCGAAATTATCCTTCTAAGAAATAATATTGCTGCAAGTTTAATGTGAATATGATATTGCATGACAATCTATTATTTATTTTTGTTTTGAGTTTTTTAACTCATTAAATTTTTTTTATGTTTATTTTTAGAATACGTAGTTATACTTTACTCGATGTTATTTAATGAAATTTGTAGTTGATTTTTTAATTATCAATTATTTTAAGATAACAAAGAAATAAAATCATTATAGTATAAATTTTATTTTTAGTTAAAATTATTATAATACACAATTAAAAATATTATATATGTACATTTTTATATGTGTAAGTAAATTTCATCCTACCTTATGTACATTTTAGTCTTTTATTTTCTTACAACAGTTTAACAGTAAGATTTACCAAACATCTATAACTGCTTTTAAAATTCACAGTACTTTTGAAAATAAAATTTACTAAATACTTAACCGATTCTCGTCACAACTGATTATTTCTACAGCACAGCTAACAACAATTATTTTAAAAATTACAGCATTACCAAACTGGCCCTTATAATTTTAATTGAAATTGCAACTGTAATAAAAAATGAAATTGTAATAGTAATTATAACTGGGATGAAATTATAATTGGAATTGTAATTATAATTCTATTTTGAATTAAGGATGGTAAATATTTAGAATTATCCATCATATTCGTATTCATTCATATCTAATTTTAGCCGCTGATATGGATATGGATAACTATAGATATTTGTGGATATTTAATGTTTTTTAAAATTTAATTTATTTATATTTCCCAAACTCGTTAATATTGTAAACTAATTAAATTTATATTTTATAAAACAATAGTAACTTAACATAGTCGGTGTTACTGTTCTCTAACAGTATTGCCATAGTGGTGCCATCACAAACGCAGATGAAGGTGATAACTGGCAAAATAATCTGACACCCTTATATTTATTAAATAGGGCCCAGGGTTACCGTCTTTCCTGTTGCTTGCTTCTTCTCTGTCAATAATCCAACCATTGATTTACTTTGAATTTACATCGAACGGTGTGAATTTTTTTATAATTTTTTATTCATCCTGATCTATTGATGCATCTGAACCATTGTAGTCGTGGCCAGGAAATGATTGTCGGTATAGGATTGGTTTTTGAGTTTATTTTAAGTTTATTTTAATGTTTTTTCTTTTTTTATTGTTGGTCAGACGTGTC
Organism: Citropsis articulata; assembly: GCA_030449925.1. NCBI lineage: Eukaryota > Viridiplantae > Streptophyta > Magnoliopsida > Sapindales > Rutaceae > Citropsis > Citropsis articulata. The sequence goes on along the minus strand of JASUUH010000014.1, from coordinate 417,323 downwards.
GTACTTACGGTCTTGTGCAGGGGGGTATTACTTGTTAGGATTAGAAGACATGGTCGACCGTCCACTGCATTGGTTGTAATCTAAAAAGAAATAATTAATTAACCATCTTAATTAATAAACTCACTTCTTTTATATTTCCTTTGTCGATCTTAAAATCTGTCATCCAGAATTGTTTACATCATAGCCATTTGATTGTTGACGTAAGGTGACTTTATCTGTCTATTAATTTGGACCTATGTTTATTAAAATAATGTAACGGAATATGTTTCAGCAATAGACGAGGTGTCATCATTTTACTTTTCTGCTTCTGCGATCTCACTGAGTCATAAAACAACTTCAGTGAATACAAGGGCCCTAATTAAAATTTTACCTTTAAGAAACCTTTCCGCCTCTAACAAAGCAAAGTATGGACCGTAATGGAAACTTCCTCGAGTTGACTCATACAACAGAGGTGGCTCCAGATCGCTTTAAATCCATCTCAAACACCAGCCCTGGAGAAGACTATGGTATCGCCAACTTGTTTGTCGTTTGCAATAAAGAAGCATAATTATTTTTAGCAGCCTTTTGAAATGGTATGTGACTGCAATTGAAGAGAGATATCCACCACTATCAGTAATTAATAATTCTAACGGTAATTTTTTCTCTCGATGAATATCTTGACGTTTACATGAAGTCCCAACAACATTAACAGCATTGGCAACTGCGTTAAAGAAACAATTAACTGCAGAAAAACTCTAAGTTAGAATTAATGTAACTTACCTCTCTCATCTTAATCATATAAAATTATGGGATCCACAATTTATGTGGTTGAGATGAGAGAGATAAGTTACATTGATTGTAACTTAAGGAGACCCTTAACTGCATTGTATTTCTTTGCCACAGACACAATAACTAATTATAATTGGGGTCCTCCTATTATGCACCCCGTGTATGCATGGTGCCTTTTGACATAACACGCAGCCAATTAAAACGCCACATGTGTGTAATAATGACAATAAAGTAACCGGTTCTTTCGGTTGAAATCACAAGATACCTTTTATTTGTCTTAGTATTCTAAATATGCTCTGCTTCGTCACAAGTCTCCCACTTTGTCTCCATTTATCACAAATTTTGTCATTAATATTTATAATCAATGTTGCAAGTACTGTAGTTAGGTTTTTGTTGAGTTCACTATGCAGAAAATTTCAATTTCTCACCAAAGGACGAAAAAATTCCTATTTTTAAATGGGCTCTTATCAGGAGTAATATTCACTGAGCAAGCACTCATCATTTTTAACAAGAATAGATTTGGCTCTTTTCAAAAATTTCAATCTCTCACCAAAGGACCAAAATATTCCTAAATTTTAGAAGGGTCTCTCATCAAGAACGCAGTTCATACTCCATTTACCAGGACATTAGAGTATTCAAAAATCCTAGAGAATCAAAATCTCTTCGTCGTATTGCAGGTAAATGGTGGCATCCTTTCAATTGTTGTATGTTTTGAAATTAATTTAAAAAATAATAGTGTCTCAGGATCTTTCACGGTTGCATCAATTATTGATTTTGCCCAAAATTTATAGTGTTATTATGTGTTGCTTTGGTTTAATTAGTTGCAAATAATTTGGTTTCTTGTTATTTTCTAAGCAGCAGCTTCGAAAATATTACCGTTATTAATGAATATTGAATTTTCATTTGTTATGGAAGAGTGAAGGATAAGAAGCAAAGGCGAAGCCACCCAGCAAAAAGGGGAAAAAAATATGGCAGTGATGATGGCTGAATCTCGTACAGATGAGTTGAAAAGTACGGCCTAGCCTGGAGTGATGATGGCTCGGGCTGAGGATCAGGGTAAAGTCCTTTATTAATGGAGCACCACTAAGTAGAATTATAAGCTATCCATTATGTTATCAGTTTTCAAGAGTAGTGTGTTTTGTTGTTGTATTTGGTGGATTTATTAGATTTCAGTGATGCTATATTGTGTTGATATAAAATTTTCGTTTAAGAAGAAATTTGATTTGAGTCTAAGATAATTTATTTGATGTATTTTGAATTTATTGGAAATGGAATTCCCCTAAATTTATCTATTTGTATAATTTATTTGGCTTTAATGTTAGCAAACTCTGAGCAGTAGAAGTTGTCCGGGCATTGTTAGGAGAGGAAAATATATGATTCACAAGCAAGCAAGAGAAATGAAGTTTGTTTCTCAAATAATTTGCTTACATGTTTGTATGAGTATATTTAATAAGATTCTTGCTAGTTAGAAATTTGATTTTGCGTTTTTTTTTTTTTTATGGTGGACATGCCTTTCGAGTTCATTAGTGTACCTCATTTTACTAATGTCAGTGAGTAACATTTCTCTGTTCTGACTGTATAACACTAGGTTAAATGAACAAGATTTTGTTATCAATAGTTTCAGTTTTGAAGTATAACTGACAGGGGTTTATATCAATGTTTTCCGTTATCGAAATTGAGACGTAAAATGAGGTGAAAGGCTGATTTTCATTTACTCTCTAGACTTGCAATTACACTTGTGGATGCAGTAGTAAAAAGCTGTTTTCGTTATTGCCTTATCTTTTATAGAATTATGGTATTAGGTTATTAAATATTTTAGTACCTTTTTCTTATTTAATTTTCTTATAATTCCCTAATTGTTGCTCAAAGAAGATGATAAGCTCGATGAAATGAGATACTGGATGGTCAGTGTAGAAATATAGATTCGTGATTTGGCTTTTATTCGAAATGTTTGTTTGTTTGGAAAATACTATAGCCAATTTATTTAGTTTCTTCAGTTTTTATTTTGCTTTTGCCCCTGGTTGTGTATGATTTTGTCTGTAAAACGAGAAATGCTTTCATGAAAAACTGGGCAAGATTTCTAGGTGAAAGTCTTTATTGAATTCCATTTATATATATCTATATGCTGTATGTGTTAAAGCAGCATGCATGTGCTCATCATCTCTGATGGAACTACTGTAGGCTTCCAATTTATAAAAAAAAAAGTTGATTTGCAGCACAAGGGAATAAAAAAAAAGTCTGTAAATTTATTTCTTATTGTTAATGAAATTGAAATGAGGATGAATCTAACTTGAAGTCTAGTGTCATTCATAATATATTTGGGACTGGCTAAATTGTCGAGCTGAGTTAGGTTTCTAAATTTTGAGTTAGTGTTGTGATGACAAAATTATTTGTAGCAGGTGGTAGTCCAGTAAAGGTGATATTTAGGCTTCCAGTGTAGCAAAGAAACGTTACTTTGTAGCACAAGGGAATAAAAAAAAAGTCTGTAATTTCTTTTGTTATTGTGTATGAAAATGACACAAGCGTAATTGTAGATTGAAGTCTGAAAGCATTTTTTGGTTTTGTGCGTTGCGGTATGGTTCTTTTTACTTGTTTTTTCATCCCCCAAAATGGATGTTAGAGTTGTTTCTCATGCATTTATAGATATCTTGTAATCATAATAGAATATTCAGACTAATTCTCTTGAATATCAATCTCCTTCAATTAGCAGTTGATGATTTAAAAGTTAGAATTTCCTAGATTCCTCAATTCATAGACAATACATAAAGGGCATGTTTGGTACCCCTCATTACATGGGATTGCATTGCATTAGCAATGCAGCCCCATGTTTGGGGCACCAAACTGCTGCATTAGGGTGCATTATAATGCACCCTAATGCAGCAAAAGCTAAACCTGACATTTAGTCGGGTTTAGCTTAATGCGGCACTTGCCGCATTAGGTTTTTTTTTTTTTTTTTAACTTTGTAATAATAATAAAAAATTTATTTATTTTTTTATTTACTATTATATTATATTTATTTATTTTTATATTATAATTTTAATATAAATTTATTATTTAATAATATTATATTATGTTTTTATTTTTATTATTTTAAATATATAACTAAATAGTATATTATTTAATTTGATTATATTAATTAATATATAAAATTATATTAATTAATCTTTATTAAGTTAATTAATCTTTGTTTTTTTTTTTTTTCGTTTTGCATCAAAACTGACAGTGATGCATGCTTTGCTTCATTTTTTTTTTCTTTTGCTTTACAATTTTTGTAACTGACGCATACTTTGCTTTTTTTTTTTTTGTGCTTTTGAATTTTTGAGTTGGGTTTCTTTGCTTTTTTTTTCTTTTACTTTATAATAATAATAATAATAATAATAATAATAAATATAATTTTTAATTTAATATAATATTTTTATTTTTTTACATTATAATTATTAATATAAATTAATAAATAAATAATTTTTTATTCAATAATATTATATTATTTTTTATTTTTACATTATAATGTATTAATAAATTTATAACTTATTATAACTAATAAAAAATATTTAACTATGAATAAATTTGAATAATATTAATTTAAAATTAATAATAATCTAAATAATAATCTAAAATATTACTACAATCTAAATATATTAATATAATATAAAATATTAATATAATATAATATTCAATTTAAATTAATTAAAAAATAATAATATAATACAATGTAACACCAAACATTGTACAACATTATTATAATACAGTCTTGTCTGATACGGTAATACAATACATCAAAGATAAAATGCGATACGTAATACAATACAGTGTGCGGTGCGTTTGGCACACTGTATTGTATTATGCTGTATTGTATTATTTTAATGTTGTATTGCATTAACATAGTATTATAATAATATATATTTAAATTATATTATATTAATATTTTATATTATATTAATATATTTAAATTGTATTAATATTTTATATTATTGTTTATTTGAAATTAATATTATTGAAATTTATTCATATTTAAATATTTATTATTAGTTATAATAAGTTATAAATTTATTAATAAATTATAATGTAAAAATAAAAAATAATATTATTGAATAATAAATTAGTTATTTATTAATTTATATTAATGATTATAATGTAAAAACAAAAAAACAAAAAAATTATATAATATTATATTAAATTAAAAATTTTATTTATTTATTTATTTTTATTATTATAATAAGGTAAAGGAAACAAAGGATAAAAAAAAAAAAACAAAAGCAAAGTTAATGCGTAAGGAAAAGTCAAAAGTAAAAGGATAAAAAAAAAAAAAAAAGCATCCCCTTTATTCCAATACAATTCTTTTTCAAACATGTCCTTGATATTAAGTTAATATGAACAGTATTATAATACACCATAATCACATACATCAAACACACCCAAAACTAACATACAAGGTTTGGATTAATTGTATATATGAGATAAATTTTGTTGTTTCTAAAAGAAACTTAAACGTCTAATTTTACTGTTCCTGAAAATAAATTCGGGCAATATAACCACTCCCTGTGTAGCTAATGGTCAATTTATGGTAAAGCAGCACAGCACATTAAGTTTCATGAAATTTTCAGGTCATGAAGTTTGGATTGTACCAACCACACAAAGTGTGGGTCATAGAATAATTTACTCCAGAGTGTTCAACATAGTGATTTTCCTGTAGTTATCATTTAGCCCATAAATTTGCAGAGACAAAAAAATTACAATTTTAATGACTTTGGCATTAACAATTAATCCATTCTTTCCGCTTGTTTTTTTCCCTTTTTTCCAATTTCACTTCTACTTTTTTTTTTTTCACGTTTTCCTCGATCTCACTTAAGACATCACAAGTGAAATCTCACGTGCATTTACGTCTTTGTTCAATAAATAACAAGTGGGTCACGGCCTCCTTCTTCTCCCGGTTTCCCTTAATGTTCATACTCACCCACAGCCGTTGAATGTACCACCCTTCAATATTCTACGGTTCTTAATTTTTTCGTATATTTAATTCCAAATGATCTATTAATGGAACTGGTGCATAGTAGTGGTAGCCTTATAATTGATAAGCAAAACAATGTATACAATAAGTGCACTCATTCTCATTCTCAATAAGTGTTCTAAAACCATTGAATTCGCTTTGCATGTTGGTACCCCCATCATAATCTTTCTTGCATAACCTAGTATACTTAATCCATACTTAGAAAATAACTGGTCAACAGCTTTCTTGAGCGAGATAGCAGTGGTACTAGTAACATGCTTAACACCTATAAAATGCTTAATAACAAATCCATTCTTATCTACCATATCGCAATATAATAGTCATCTGCTCCTTCATAGATGCATCATTGGATTCATTATTAGGCTCATCATGACCATGGAATGAAAGCTCTTGCTCTAAAAGAAGCCGAATAACATCAATGGATGCGAATAAGCAAGTTCAATAATCTTTTCAATCTTGATCAAAATATTTGTTGAAAAATGTTCGAACGTGCTGCTTTTATTTCATTAAATCTTCACAATAACTCTTGGCTTGGTTGTGAGTACTATTAGGACCTCTAATATGCTCTTCTAATCTTTCTAGTTTCTTCAAATTTGAGAAGCCATTCTTTGTAAATGTCTCACCACTTGCTTGCTCACTAATTTCTGGTTTGAAACCAATTTTCGTATTTATTGAAGTAAGCCGGATTGAATCGTCGCTGTTGTTACCTAAATTTAGACTTACGGAAATTATGAAATTTAGGTTGATAAGGACTCATTTATAAATATACTCTACAAACTTCATCTCAAACATTAGGATTGTAAGAAGAAATTGAGAGACATTGTCCAAGATCAAAAGGACGTTCTGATAATTCTAGACAAGACTTATTTCGTTTTCTTGGACCACTTTTATCTCTTTGGAAATGGCAGCATTACTGATTTTCTTTTAAAATACTTTTCCATATCTGTTTCAAAATTATATATGTGATTACTTATATAAAAATAAATTTAATTACAATTAAAAAAAAATGAGTGTAAAGTGTGTTCAATGTATAACTAATAACAACCGACATAATTACTAAGGAATTGTAAAGGTTAGAATTAGTCACTCAAACAATTACAATTTTATCTAGAGATCGATTAAGATAAGTTAGAATTACCCTGAAATTGACATGTGAGAAGGAATAAAATACTAAATTATTAACTTAATTCGAAGAAAAAAATGAAATGGACATGTTTACCTAATACAAAGATGCTGCGAGAAAACTCACTTTAACGGTCCCACCTAAGCCCATAATAATTAAATAAACTAAATACTTCTTTTGCTTTCTTCACTGAGAATAAAGAATGGAGAAGCGACTACTTGCAGCTTGGTTTTTCCCTTTAACACAATCCCTAATTACAAATGTGGTTCCCACGGCTCGGCAATTGAGAATTATAAATATTTTGGACCGTATGCTTTGATTTTTTTACAATTGTTAAAACAGTAGTTTAAATTAAAAAAGATGGGGCTATCTAATAACTTGACAGGGGCTATTTAGAATTTCTCTAATTTTTCATTAAAAAAAAAGAAGTAATCTTTTCTCCAGTTGAATCCGCCTCCCGGGTTGGCAGAGAGCTGGTCCCGTGGGTAGGAAAATACATAGCACAATCTTCAAATTAATTGGCTCAGTTCCTAGTGTTCAAGCGTGGGTGTTTTTCCATACTTAGTTTATTTATGACATGCCCTGGTCATGCTATTGGAAATGCCTCCATCTACGAGATTTTAAATTTGAATAAGCCTTTACCTGGAGCTCCAACAATTTTCACGGTATGTTGGTGTTCACCAATAATTTCTTGGATTAAAATTGATACGGATGGGTTGGTGAAAGGGAACTCAGGTGATTCGTCTTGTGCTACTATTCGTAGAGACTTTAATGGCATCGTTAAAGGTTTGTTCTACCTCGCGACTCAATCATCATAATGCCTTTTTTATAAAGATATATGCTATTATCCTAGCTATTGAGGGGGCCTTTCGTAATGGTTGGCGCTGAGCACACTTAGAAAGTAACTCTTTTATGGCGCTTTTGTGCCTCATTAATCAAGATTTTAACCCTCCTCAGCCTCTTCACAATGTATGGGTTAATTGTCTTCATTTACTAAAAGAGATGAATTTAAGTGTTCTTATATTTACAACGAGGGGAATTCTGTTGATAATTTTTTAGCGAACTTGTGATAATTTTTTCACTTTGTGGGATCACCCACCAGTTTCTATTCAAAAGAGCCCTTTCAGAAAATGTTTGGCATTTGCCTAGGTGTCGTTTTGTTACTTAACCTGTAATTTTTCTCTATTTTTTTCTTACTAATAAAATTTTTCTCGCTAAAAAAAAAAATAATCAGGCTAGACTGAACCAATCCGAACTTCAAGTGAAAAAAAAAATCTATTTAATAGTAAACCTTTTGACACTGCTCAAAATTCCTTTTCATATTTAAATAACCTAACACAAATTAATTCATCTGTTGTTTTGAATGAAAATTTAATTAAAAATTTAAATTATTTTCTTATCAAACGTTTTACACCTATCTCATTTCATAATTTATATTTAATTTTTAAATTATTTAAAAATAATTTTTTTGAAAAAATTATAATAGTTTAAGATTATGAAGATAGGAATTATTATAATAGTTTAAGTACAGGCATTTTGGAATTCCTACTCTCACCATTATAATGATTAGTTTTCAGATATATAAATGAGCGCACATATGATTTTATTGGATGACATATGAATTATTTTTAAAGTGAACATACATGTACTAGAATTTCATTGAATAGCATTGATGAGTCTTATTGAATAACTGTACGAATCATGTGGTGGAAACATTCTCATGTATGTAATATATCTTTTTCCATAAGATCTATGAACCTTCAGAGTTGGTGATTTTCAGTGATCTTATTTCAAGAAGGGATGTTATTTTGTAATTTACGTTTTAATGCAATTTTGATAAGCTAGACATGGACATTGAATTTTCGTTTAGTTTGGGTAGATGGCATTGTGAGATAAGTCCTTGATTAATTTAAGAATTTGGTGATGTACTTCAGTGATCATAGCCGAGAATTGAAGTTAAACGAGAGCACATGGCATGGTTTCAAGGCAAAGATGGTCTGGAAGACCGTCATGCTGAGCTTTTTTGTACAACAAATAAATTATAAAAGGTTGAAATAAGCTGAATTCCCCGGACTCAAAAATGAGTTAATTGTAAAATGAGTTAATTGTGTTTCGAATTTATACTATAGAATTTAGAAAAATCGAAAAAAAGTAAGTAAACATTACAAAAGGGCTTAATAAGCATTTAGAGCTAGCTTGTTGTCATACTTACGTCATATTTAGAAAAAATGAAAAAGATATTATTTCTGTACTAAAATATTGCAATTTTGACAATAACAGTTTATCTGTTTTATTTTTTATTACTTTATATTATCTGGGCATGAGGCACCCGATTGAAATTAGGAGGAGGAATTGTGTGGAGTGGAACAGGCCGATGGCAAATGATCGAAACCCTCAAATACATAAAGAGAGGCTCAAAATTTTATTTGGAAAATTCAAAAGGACCACCACATGTGCGAATGAATGATCGAAGCCCTCAAATACCAAAAAGAAAAAAAATCAAACTAACTTGTAAAGGGTCAAACAAATTTAATCGCGGTGTTGACCACGGGTGGAAAACGTTACAGATGCTCTCTACTTTCTACGTTCTGAAAAGTCTACAGGACTTCGAAAGTTAACAACAGGAAGTCAAGAGATAAATTTTATTTCACACCTGGCAAGACTTTTGTTATCATAATATTAAATGAATTCGATCTCAAAACAATTATTAGAAAATTTTCTCTCCTTTTTTATGAATGGCGATTCTTCCATGCTTCGACATCTTTTGTTCTTTGATCTTCTTGTTGAGCATGAAGGCTTCATTAGCAGCTGATACAATGACTAAAGCATCATTCATCCGTGATGGTGAGAAGTTAGCCTCATCTTCTCAAAGGTTTGAGCTTGGCTTCTTCTCCCCTGGAAAATCAAAGAGTAGGTACCTGGGAATATGGTTCCGGCGGGTCCCTGATACAGTTGTGTGGGTTGCAAATAGAGATAGGCCTATCTCCGGTCTTAACGCAGTATTAACCATAAGCAACAATGGAAATCTTGTTCTTCTCAACCAAACAAATGGCACTATCTGGTCTACAAACGTATCTAGCGAAGTAAAAAATCCAGTGGCACAACTCGGAGATGATGGAAATCTTGTCATAAGGGATAACTCCAGCGGTGATACTGCCGAAAGCTACTTGTGGCAGAGCTTCGACCACCCAACAGACACTCTGCTACAAGACATGAAGATGGGCTGGGACTTAAAGAATGGTCTGGAACGATATTTGTCGTCATGGCAAAGTGATGACGATCCATCTCCTGGGAAATTCACTGACAGACTGGACATTCGTGTGCTGCCTAGAATGTGTACATTCAATGGATCAGTAAAATTTACCTGTTCCGGACAATGGGGTGGAACAGGTTTTGTATCTGCTCTTTCATATACAAACTTTCTTTATAAAAATTTTATGACGGAAAATAAAGATGAATCTGTTTACTGGTATGAGGCCTACAACCGTCCTAGCATAATGATTTTAAAGCTCAACCCCTCAGGTTTCGTCACGCGTCAAATATGGAACGAGAACAGCAATAAATGGGACGTAGTGTTCTCCGTTCCAGATCAACACTGTGGTAAATATGGGTATTGTGGTGCTAATACAATTTGCAGCCTCGACCAGACACCAATGTGTGAGTGCTTGGAGGGATTCAAACTTAAATCACAAGTCAACCAGACAGGGCCTATAAAATGTGAGAGAAGTCATTCTTCAGAATGCATAAGGGGAGACCAGTTTATAAAGCTTGATAATGTGAAACCGCCCGACTTCATAAACGTTTCTCTAAACCAGAGTATGAATCTGGAGCAATGTGCGGCTGAGTGCCTGAAGAACTGCACTTGTAAAGCTTATGCTAATTCCAATGTAACAGAAGGCAGTGGCTGTTTAATGTGGTATGGAGACCTGCTTGATTCCAGAAGGCCAATTAGAAACTTCACCGGCCAATCTGTCTACCTACGAGTACCCGCTTCAGAATCAGGTACAATTTTTGCATTGTTGAAATTGATGTTGCAGAAGCTTTTAATGTTGAATCAACAGCGTATATGTGTCTGGATATAGGAAACAAGAAGCTACTCTGGATGCTTGTAATACTTGTTCATCCACTGGTACTTCTTCCTTCCTTTTACATATTTTATCGATGGAGGAGAAAATGCAAAGAGAAAGGTAAATTTTTTTTATATGACTCACTGGTATGTTTTAAGAACATGTGTACTCAGTTTTAAAAGTTGTCGTCTTACAGAAACACAGAATATGGAAAGAAGCCAGGATCTGTTGGCATTTGACATAAATATGGGCATTCCAACAAGAACAAATGATTTCGGTGAAGTAAATGGAGACGGAAAAGATAAGGGCAAGGATTCTTGGTTGCCATTATTCAGCTTGGCCAGCGTAGCTGCTGCTACAGAGAACTTTTCTATGCAATGTAAGCTTGGAGAAGGTGGCTTTGGCCCTGTTTACATGGTAGAATTGCTGATCCCTCAAATGCCCTTAGTGAAGTACTGCTCGTGTAAAACATTAACAATATTTAGAATGCAGGGTCGATTACTTAATGGACAAGAAGTTGCAGTTAAAAGGCTCTCAAGTCAGTCCGGGCAAGGACTCAAAGAGTTCAAAAATGAGATTATGCTTATAGCAGAACTCCAACACAGAAACCTTGTTAGACTTTTGGGTTGCTGTGTAGAACAAGGCGAAAAGATTTTAATCCTTGAGTACATGCCTAACAAAAGCTTGGATATTTACCTTTTTGGTATGTGACTTATCATTCAAAAGGATTAACATTTTCACTACTTTGCAATGCTATATCAGATTTTATCATCAGCAATTTTTTCCATCAACTTGTACCATTTTGATATTACAACAGATCCAATCAAGAAGCGCCTATTGGATTGGCAAGCACGTATTAGAATCATTGAAGGAATTGCTCAAGGGCTATTATATCTTCATCAATATTCTAGACTGAGAATTATTCATAGAGATTTAAAGGCAAGTAATATTCTCTTAGATAAGGATATGAACCCCAAAATCTCCGACTTTGGCTTGGCAAGAATATTTGGTGGTGATGAATTGCAAGGAAACACTAAACGGATTGTTGGAACTTAGTAAGTAAACTTTCTTTCTTGAAAAATGTTATTTGCATGTCCTATTTTCTTATATTATTTAATCTTTGTTGAAACAATGAAATTTCAGTGGTTATATGTCACCTGAATATGCGCTGGATGGTCTCTTCTCTATCAAATCGGATGTGTTTAGTTTTGGAATATTGATGTTAGAAACATTGAGTAGTAGGAAAAACACTGGCATCTACAATACTGATTCCTTTAATCTTCTTGGTCATGTAAGTGACAAACTTTTTCAGTTTTGTATGATCTTTAAAGAATGAATTGTAAAAGTAAAGAATTGTTTCTATCGATTCAACTAATATGATCCTATTTTTTTTTGTTTTTTTTTCTGTTTTTAGGCTTGGGATCTATTGAAATACGAGAGAGTTCGTGAATTGATTGATCCAGTAATATTACAAGATGAAATATCATTGCCAATGTTGATGAGATACGTTAATGTTGCTCTTCTATGTGTTCAAGAGAATGCAGCAGACAGACCAACTATGTCGGATATTGTCTCGATGATTAGTAACGAGCATCTTAATTTAGCTTTTCCTAAGGAACCTACTTTTGTGAAAGGTAAAAACATGAAGAATTCATCTTATTCCATTAGAGGGACATCCGAAATTTGTTCTGTGAATGATGTAACAGTTTCACTAATCAGTCCTCGATAGACGTCAACCCTCCAAAGCTATATAACGCAACATAATTTGTATATTTGTAGCTGAATATTTTTTATGGTGATTATTCTATATTGGTGCAATGATGCCATAAAATTTTTTATAAAATAATCCCAGGACCACCCTCGTGCGGAACTAAGTTGTGATGGCCCTCAAATTATAAAAATGAAGCAGGATGTGATTGTGATTGTAGGATTAGTTTTCGAGTTGATTTTATTTATTTATTTATTTATTATATGTTAGTCAAGGTTGAATCTCAAAAGAATTAATTAATTATCTTATCCAATAATCTTTTTGTTTATATTTTCTCTTTATTCATCGAGTCCCTCTAGAATCATTTAGATTATAATGTCATCAAAAGATGCTCGCGACTGCTTTAAATTCATTCTGAACACCAGGCCTTTGGAGAAGAAAATTATATGGTCAACATTTGTCTTGTTGCAATGACGAAGAAAAGTTATTTGTCTTTTTTGTTTTAATATTGTTTACACATTAGATTACTGTATTTCATATATATTTATAATTGTTATTATAACAAATATTACATTGATATTTACAATCAGATATACATAACTGATGCTTATATTATTACATTAAATTTTATTAAGTATATACTCAGACAAATAATCCCTCACAAGAGAAGAATATCCTTACTCCACTCGTATTTTATATGAGAAAAAAATTTATAAACATTTAACTCTCACAATATTTTTGTAGTACTTGATACGCTGACCTCACAACCACTTTGGTAACAGAGACCTTGGCAGCAAGCAACCAACGTTGACGTCATTATGGTAAAGTCAGGGGCCAGCTCTAGATTAACAGTGGTCCTTACATTTGGCAACATTCATTACTAAAAAAATCCAAAAGAGCTTAAAGTTCAATTAATTTTTAATTATATTTTAAATTCTAACAATTATTAGTAAGATCTTAAGAAATTTAAAAAAAAAGGTTAAGAATTTTTTTTTTTTATTTTCTTTAGAATTATTATTTAAGAAACTATTTTATTACTATAATTATTATAACTATTATAATTATAATTATTAGTTATTTTAAAAGTGAGCTAATAAATGTAATCATTTTCTTTATAGAGAAAATTGTAATAAATTTTCTAACATTAAATAGTTAAATTTTTAGCTTAACTAGAAAGATAAAACTCTAATATTTTTTTTTTTGGAAAATTTAATAATGAATGAATTAACAGTTAGATAATATTATTGATTATGATGCTTTAATATTAAAGTTATTAAAATTCTATGTGTGTGTTAAGGTTATTAAATATAGAATTAATAAAAAAAATCTTAGTTGGGGCTATTTATTCAGTTTTATAATGCTCATCTTTCTTTAAATTTTAGTCATTTATTGAATTTGTAGTCCACATCTACGCTGTTGCATTCATCAAATTTGTTTTATATTTGGATTATTTTTTTCAAAAGTTTACTGTTCATAAAAACTCTTCTTGAAGTCAACTGATAATTTCTTCTCAAAAATGAATTCTCTCTAGCACATACGAGAATGGGCAACCCCAATTTTTTATTTTATTTTATTTATTTTTTGGCGTTGCAAATGTTATAATTTTTTAAAATCTAATCTTTGAAATCATTTGTGATAATATGTTTAAAATTCAAGGGAAACAAAACTACTGTAAAAATAAATAATAAATAAATAAATTGGAGTACTTCGGTATAATTTTATGACAATTGACAAATAAAAGGCTACAGAAGATTGGAAAAGGAAGAGGTAAAGAAGGGCTGAGAAATTAAGTTGTGAAAGAAAAAAGGTAAAAGAAATTATGCTAATTTAGTTTAATAAAGGTATTTTATGTATTAAGGTTTGTAAGGTGAAGCTTTAATTTTTAAAAAATTCATAGTATTTTCATTTAGTAATATCCTCTTAGATAGTCACATGAATCCCAAAATCTCAGACTTTGGCATGGCAGGAATGTTTGGTGGTGATGAGTTGCAGGGAAATACTAAACGGATAGTTGGAGCTTAATAAATAAATTTCCATTCCTAAAAATTGTTGCTTGCTTATATAGTTATTGAACTCCATTAATATTTATTGAAATAATGGAATTTTAGTTGTTATATGCCACCTAAGTATGCTCTAGGAGGCTTCTTCTCTATCAAATCAAATGTATTTAGTTTTGGAGTATTGATGTTGGAAATATTGAGTGGCAAGAAGAGCATGACCATCTACAATACCGCTTCTTTTACCCTTCTTGGTCATGTAAATGACAAATTGTTTTAGTTTCGCATGATCTTCCATGAATGAATTACAAAAGTTAAGAATTGCTTCTTTCAATTAAACAAATATGAGTGTTCAATATTGATCCAGACCATTTCTTTACAGGCTTGGGATCTTTGGAAAGATGACAGTGTTTGTGAACTTATTGATAACTTTATGGAATAAGAGTTATCATGGTATTTTTTAGGCTTAAATCAAGATTACCTAGAGAGTAATTGATGCGTTTTAGTGCATTTTAGTGATAGTTTACATTACATCTATCTTAGTTTACGTTTGATGAAGTTTGTGAAATTTTTGAATAATTGTATGCCTAAAGATGTGGGTAATTATAGGTAATTGGAAATCTGAATTTTATGGAAGAAATGTTGTTGCAATGGATTTATAAAAAAAGACAAACAAACATGGTTGCAGGAGACTTGAAGCAAGGCTAAAAACAATGCAGATATTATAGCTGCTGTTGTAGCAACCATTGTTGTAGCAATCCTCGAGCATTAACGAAAAAATCCAGGTAGGATATTCAGAATATTGCGATCGGCAGCTTCCAAATCTAAAGATGCGCAGCCTAAAGTTTCCAGTTACCCTAATTTGGGAATATAAAAGGAGGCATTCATGAAAAGATGAGAGAGAGCCGTCAATCAAGATCAAAACACAAAAGAAACAACAAAGAAACATAATTCCCAAGCAGGATTTAAGGCTGCACCAGTAGAAGAAATTTGCATAATCAATTGGAATTCGTTCTTTCTCTTTCTTTTCTTGTTTTGTTGTTATTAATTGATCATGAAAATATATTCGATGGCTAAAACTTGGTTGTTTATTTACTTTTTACAAATTATGAACTAAATTTATTTATGGTTGAGTGTTAAACTATCTTGATGGTTAATTGACTGAATATAGGTGTTGCTAAGTATTTCCTATAGCATGTTGCTTTAATAACAATTATTTACATTCATTATTTCAGTTGACCATCCATTTAATGATATAAGTCAAGAAAAAGATGCAAAAGGGCTTATCTTAGTGGAACATATTAAAGTAATATTTGATCTTAGATTAAGTTGCCTGGATTTAGTTTAACTTGAGTCTTAAAAGGTTTATACTTGATCTAAAATTAGTAATGAACTAGATAAATGGATTCACCTTGTAGGGTAAGAGAACCTAAGTATATAATGCTATACTTATATTAATACAACAACTGGTCACTATTAGGTTACATAAGGATATAAGACATCCAACATACGATAGCTGAGGATACAACTGGTTTCTACCTAATGTTGTAGTAGATGCTACAGTAATTGAACTTAGCATGAACAAAACAGTTGACATCATAAAGAGAGTTGGATCACTCAATCACTTTATTCCAATTGAATTTGATTTCATGTTTAGCATGCAACTTTCATTCATTGTATTTTTAGTTATTGTGATTTATTTTACTTAGTCTATTAGTTTTATTAGTTACATCGATTTACTTAAGAACATATATTACACTATGGAATTGCTGTAGCAAATCTAAGAGCATCAATCCCTGTGGAGACGAGCTTGGATACTTATCCTTATATTACTTATTATGTATACTTGCACATTGACACTACCAGCAATTGAGTTAAAGAATACAACAAGTTTTTGGCACCGTTGCTGGGGATTGATTGTTTATTTTTGAGTTGTGAAATCAATTTTTACTGTGCTAATCTTTGATTTTATTTTGAATTCTTTACCTTGTTAACATATCACTCTTGCATGTGCAAATTCAAACTTGTTGAATTTTAATTTGATCTAAAAATTGAAAGAACTACAAGGAGATTGAGAAGAAAGGGGGAAAAAAAAAATTCAAAAGCTGCTGTAGCAATGGATGACTTACAAAGCTTAGGAAACTTAGACTCTCACGGACCAATACAACCTGTTAATGTTCAAGAAAGTCAGAATGGGCAAGTTAATCAAAGACCACTAGGGAATAGCAATATTAACTATATGGCAGATGATAGAGACAGAGCCATTAGAAATTATACTGTGTTGGCCTTTCAAGTTATACATCCAGGCATAGTCAGACCTGAGGTGGAAGCTATAAATTTTGAAGTCAAACTAGTGATGTTTCAAATGTTGTAAACAGTAAGACAATTTAATGGATTATTACTAGAAGATCCGTATCTCTACCTTAAGTTGTTTTTGGAGATAAATGATGCTTTTAAAACTGCTGAAGCATCACAAGATGTATTGAGACTCAGACTCTTTCCCTACTTCTTAAGAGATTGAGCAAGTGCATGGTTGAATTCTCTACCACCAGACTCCATCAAAATATAGAATGACTTGGCTGATAAGTTTTTGATGAGGTATTTCCCACTAACCCAAAATGCAAAGTTGCAGAATGGGATCATTTCATTTTATTAATTAGAAGACGACAGCTTGTATGAGGCTTAGAAAAGATTTAAGAAGTTGCTAAAGAGGTGCCCTCATCATGGCATTCCTTACTGCATATAGTTAGAAACCTTCTATGATGGGTTGAACTCGAGCATTAAATTGATGGACGATGCTTCAACAAATGAGGCATTATTATCTAAATCTTACAATGAAGCCTATGAAATTTTAAAGAGAATTGCTAATAACAATTATCAATGGCCATAAACTAGACAAACTGCAGTAAGAGGAGCAGCATGGATGCATAATATGGATGTATTTACAACATTATCAGCCCTAATAACATCATTGACCAATATAGTAAAAGTTATGACCACTGCTCCATCAATTACTAATCAAGTTACTGAGATTTCTTGTATGTACTGCAGAGAGGTGGGCATTTATTTGATAACTGCCCTGGGAATCCAGTTTTCGTTAATTATGTGGGTAATTTTAATAGACCGAACCAGAACAATCTATACTCCAATACATATAACCCGGAGAGAGGTAGCACCCGGATTTTTCATGGAGAAACCAAAACCAACATGCTCTAGCACCCAATGGATAGAACATACCTATTTAGCCACCTGGTTTTCATCAGCAGAATCAAGGGTAAAAAAGCACCAACAGTAATCAAATTAGTTCCTTTGAAACATTAATTAAAGAGTACATTGTGAAGAATAAAATAGTTATCCAAAGTCAGGTTGTATCCTTGAAAAATTTAGAAAATTAAATTAGATAGCTTGCCACAGAATTAAGTAACAAACCTCAGAGAAGTTTACCAAGCAACACAGAAGATCGAAGGAGAAAGGGTAAGGAATACTGCAAGGTAATTTACTTAAGGTATGGGAAGGGTATTAATATCCTTGTTGGTATGCCAAGAAAAAGAATGGAACCTATTTGAACTCCAGAGGAGCTTCAAGTTGAAAAATAATTGTAGCAATCCAGTTATCAAAACACTCGCAACAACAATCAAACTACAACAAATATAAAAAGAAATCACTTAGTACCTATTGAAGTAGAAGCTATAACACTAGTAGTGATAACCCATAGTCAATCAAAAGAACATCAACCTATATCTCATGTTGTAATACAACAGTTTAAGCATCCACTTCCTTTCCCATAAAGATTCCAAAAGCAAAGACAAGATAAGTAGTTCAAGAAATTCTTAGAAGTGTTGAAGCAATTGCATATCAATATTCCCTTTGTGGAAGCTTTAAAACAAATGCCTAATTATGTAAAATTCTTTAAAGATATTTTGGCAAGAAAGAGAAAGCTTGGAGAATTTGAAATTGTTGCTCTAATACAATAATTCAGTTACATGCTTGAGAATAAAATTCCTCAAAAATTGAAAGATCCAGGAAACTTTATAATACCATGTTCTATTGGAACTAGGTACAATGGTAGAGCACTTAGTAACTTAGGAGCAAACATCCATCTAATACCTTTATCAGTATTTAAGCAATTGAGAGTTGGTGAATGTGGACCAACAACAGTTACTTTGTAACTTGTTGACAGATCTCATACATACACTGGTGGCGAGATTGAAGATGTATTAGTAAAGGTAGACAAATTCATTTTTCCAGTAGATTTCATTGTCCTAGATTTTCAGGTAAACAAGGAAGTACCAGTTATACTTGGTTGACCTTTCCTGGCAATAGAGAAGACCTTAATTGATGTGCAAAAAGGAGAGCTAACCGTGAGGATGAATGACCAACAAGTCACCTTTAACGTACTGGAAGCTATGAAGAATCATAATGAGATCGAAAACTGTAATTTTATGATGATGGTAGATTTTATTGTGACAGAAAGAATAGATAGTTACTGTAATAAAGAAGACATCAAAGTTACCACTTTTGAAGAACTTGAAGAAGAATATGTTGCAGCAAATCCTATAGCATGGTATGGAGAAAAGCAATCTGTAAAATATGACAGATACTTTGAATCTCTAGATCTTTTAAATAAAAACGTAAAACGAACAGTTCCATCTATTGAATCACTTACTATTTTAAAATTGAAGCTTTTACCTTTACACTTGAAATACGTTTATCTTGGCAAGAATAATACACTTCCTGTAATCATCTTTTTTAAATGCAGATCAAGAAATGAGCTTAGTAGATGTGCTGGAAAAATACAAAAAAGTAATTGGATAGATTATGGCAGATATTAAAGGAATCAACCCATCTATATATATGCACAAGATTCTGCTAGATAAATGTTACAACAATTCAATAGAGTAACAAAAGAGACTAAACTCAATCATGAAGGAAGTTGTGAAAAAGGAGATCATCAAATGATTGGATGCTGGAATCATATACTCGATATCTGATAGTTCCTGGGTGAGCTTAGTACCATATGTTCTAAAGAAAGGCGAAGTAAATATTGTGGCAAGCGAATAGAATGAACTTATTTCCATAAGAGTAATAAGGGGATGGAGAGCTTGTATTGACTATAAGAAACGTAACGAAGCCACAAGAAAGGATCACTTCTTACTACTATTTATAGATAAGATATTGGATAAACTTGCTGGAAAATAATACTACTGCTTTTGAGATGGGTATCAGGCTATAACCAGATTGTTATAGTACCAGAGGACCAAGAGAAGACCACATTCACCTGCCCTTATAGAACTTTTCCTTTCAGAAAAATGCTATTTGGTTTATGCAATGCTCCAACAACCTTCCAGAGGTGTACGGTGTTTATCTTTTCAGATATAGTTGAGTGAACCTTAGAAATTTTCATGGATGATTTCTCAGTTTTTAGAGAAACATATGATGATTGCTTGTACAACCTAAAAGATGTGCTTAAGAGGTGTGAGGAGACCAACTTGGTACTGAATTAGGAAAAATACCATTTTATGGTATAAGAAAGTATAGTTTTAGGTCATAGAATATTTAAGAATGGGATATAGGTGGAAAAGGCAAAGATAGAAGTGATAGATAAATGGCCACCTCCAACTTCAGTCAAGAGTATTAGAAGCTTCTTGGGACATGTTGGGTTCTACATAAGGTTCATCAAAGACTTTTCAAATTAGCTAAACCTTTATGTTTGCTGCTGGAGCATGACAGACCTTTTAATTTTGATGAAGATTGTTTCAAAGCCTTTAGTGAATTAAAGAGAGCTTTAGTGACAGGACCAATTGTTATAGCATCAGACTGGAGTCTACCTTTTGAATTGATATGTGATGCTAGTGACCATTCTGTTGAAGCAGTGTTGGGTCAGAGAAAAAAAAAAGGATTTTTCACTCCATTTACTATGCCAGCAAAATTCTTGCTACTGCTCAAATCAACTACACTACTACTCTAAAAAAGATGCTAGCATTGGCGTTTGCCTTTGATAAATTTAGAGCCTACTTGGTGGGCACCAAAGGAATAGTTTACACAGACCATGTAGCCAAAAAATATCTAATTTTAAAGAAGGATGCCAAATCAAGATTAATCAGATGGATTCTGTGTTATAAGAATTTGATTTGTAAATCAAGGATAGAAAGAGGACTGAAAACCAAGTAGCAGATTATCTCTCAAGGTTAGAAGCAGAGGCCAAAACATTGACCAAACAAGACATCACTGAAATGTTCCCTAATGAGCAACTGCTGATGCTCCAGCATGCACAGAAGCTGTAGAAAGCTGGACTTCTATAGTATGTAGATTTTATCAATTACTTGGTGAGTGGGCTATTACCACTTGATTTGAATTATCAGTAGAAGAAGAAATTTCTTCATGATATGAGAAGCTACTAGTGGGGTGATCCATACTTATACAAGCTATGCTCAGATTATGTGATCTGGAGATGTGTACCTAATGAATAAATTCCACACATTTTGGGGGCCATAGAATAGCTGCCAAAGTTCTACAATTAGGTTATTACATGCCTTCTATTTTTAAAGATATTTATGAGCTTGTTAAATGTTGTGATAGGTGCCAAAGAACAGGAAACATATCTCGAAGACATGAAATGCCATTAACAAACATTTTGGAGGTAGAGATCTTTGATATATATGGATAGACCTCATGGGTCCATTCCCACCATCTTTAGGGAATGTGTATATTCTGGTAACTATAGCCTATGTGTCTAAATGGGTGGAAGTTACAGCACTCAACAAATGATGCCAAAGCAGTGGTGAACTTCCTTCAGAAGAATATCTTCTTAAGGTTTAAAACTTCAAAAGCAATCATTAGTGATAAGGGTACTCACTTTTGCAACAAAATTTTTGTTGCAACATTATGTAAATATAGAATTAGGCATAAGATTGCTACAACATACCTCCTACAATTTAATGGACAAGCAGAGGTATCCAACAGAGAGATTAAATAGATTTTAGAGAAAGTAGTAAATCCCACTAGAAAAGACTGGTCATTGCATTTGCATAATTGTTTATGGGCTTATAGAACAACATACAAGATACTAATTGACATGTCTCCATACAAAATCATCTATGGAAAAGCTTGTCACTTACCTTTTGAGCTAGAACATAAAGCATATTGGGCATTAAAGCAACTAAACTTGGATATGCTTACTGTAGCAGAATAGAAGAAGCTTGACGAATTATGGTTGTTCTCTAATGAAAATGCAAGAATCTATAAGGAGAAAACAAAACAATGGTATGACAAGCACATCTAGCAAAGAAGTTTGATTCCAGGCCAATTAATTTTGCTCTTTAACTCAAGATTAAAACTATTTCCGCGAAAATTGAAATCCAGGTGGTCAGGACCTTTCAAGCTAATCCGAATCTATCTTCAGGGGCTGTGGACCTCTTAAACGAAAGACCAGGTTAGGAATTCAAGGTTAATGGCCACAGAGTAAAACATTACATGAATGCTGCAGTGCCACACTCAAAGGAGGACTTGTCCCTCAAAGATCTAACATTATAAGAAATCAAGGAAGGTCAGGCTGAAGGACCGAAAATCAAGTACTGATTGGGAGGCAACCCAAAAATTGGGGAAGTTATTTTAAATTTCTTTATTTTACTTTAGACTTAAGTCATCATGTTTTCTTTTATAAATTTCATCAATTCCTTTATTCTACTAATCAGTTTCCTTTTATGCTTACATTTTTATGTTAAAAAAAAGCGTAGAGCGAGAAGATAAGATGCGACTTTAATTTTGATTGCTGTAACATTGCACTTTATGGGACAGACGGATGAGTTTTCAGTACAACATGGAGCTTGGCAACAACATGTTGTAGCACATAAAATTGACTACTATAGCATAAAGATTACCAGTTATAGTGATATACTGAGGGAAATTACTTTTTACTATTGAGGCTACAAAATGTTGACAGCTGGTGTAGTTAATATGGCTCATGATTTAAATGTTTTACAATTCTTAAATTACTGTCACAATCATTCTCCATTCCAAATTGGCATTGTTTTAAATTTAAAATCCTAATTTCCAAATTTATCTCACAAAAAATTAATTTCCTTCCTAAATTCAATTTGTTTTTACCACATGTGTAAATAAGGATTTTACTGTGTAAAAAGGAACACCCTAATTCTATTTTCTCTTGCTCTTCCAAGAACCAAACTGATACCCTTATGACTCTTTGTCGCCACTGTACCTTTACTCCCTTGCCAGTACCTTTAACTTTTTTCAGCCATGCCTAAATACAAGGTTAGAGCACAACTTCTTAAAGACCCTTCCCGTTTCTAGAGCTACAAGGCAGAAGAGAAATTTAAAGAATTTATCGAGCTTAGAAAAATTTTGGAAGAAAAAGGATTCTAATTTCCTCTAAGAACCTCGAGAATCATTTAAACCATTCAAGCTGTTGTAGCACGAAGGGGATAGAGAGCCTTCTGCCAACATCCCAGGGACCATGTAGTGCCAATAATAAAGGAATTCTATACCAACATATTGGGTCAGGATCAGAAAATGAGTTGGGTAAGAAATTCCCTTGTCCCTCTAGACCCACGAGTCATTAATGCTTTTTATGACTTGCCCTCTGACGTGGAGCGTGAATATTCTAAGTTGATTGCTAACATGACTGATAAAATATGGAATAGAGTACTAAAAGCATTTACTGTAGAAGGGACATCATGAGCTAATGAGGAAGGTTATGTAATCCATCAAATTGGCTTTAAACCTGCTGCTAAAGTATGGGTTAAATTTTTAAAATCTAGATCAATGCCTACTACACACATCACCACTATATCACAAGAACAATTGGTGCTTTTGTATGTCATTGTTCGGGGGCTACCAATTGATGTGGGAGCCATAATTAAAAATGAAATTAGGGAGTGTGCCATGAAACAACATAAAACAATAGCCCTCTTTTTCCATCTCTTATTACTAGCTTATGTTTAGTATCTGGGGTGAAAGCCATTTTTCAAGATGAGCACATTAAGAACACAGGAGCTTTGAATGCTCGAACAATCGAATGAATTGCTGGAGAAACTGCTACATCACAACTAGAACCAGTTGTGTTAACAAGTACAAGAAGAACTATTAGAGTTGAGAGAAGAATGCAAGAACTAAGATATTACCCAATCTGTTACTGTACAACAAATAGAGAATCACTAATTTTGGTATACTTGATGCATTTGGAAAACTATCTGCATCAATTTGCTGTGTTCATGAGAAATTAATATCCGAATTTGCTAGACTCTCTATTACAACAGTTCACCTTTAGAGACTCAGCAGTAGGGAGTGAGGAAGTTGCAACAAAACTAGATAATGAAGCTGAGCCAGAAGAGAAAGACCAGCTAGAACAACAGAAGTAAAGGGTCCTAAAACAGCAACCCACAGCTGTACAGAATAGGAAAAAGAAGGGTATTCCGGGGATGACAAAGCTGAGCCATCAAGGCTCCCACCCTTTAGGTAAAAACAAAAGCACACCATTAGAGATGATGATGATGATGAGTAGAGAAGGAACCACCAGTCCTACTCCTATCTCGTAAGGGCAATGAAAAAGTCAAAAGTCAAGAGGATACAGAAGATGTTTCAGTAGTTATTAATGCAGATCTAGAAGCAGCTGCTGAAAAGGTCACTCAGATACCTGCAGCAAAGAAGTGTCTCTTGGACATTATTGCTGAAATAACTGCTGAGGACTTTGCTACAACAAAATACGCCTCAGCTGCATCCCTTCAATCTCTAGTTAAATCTTCTCCCACCACAACCAAGACAACTAGTAAACGTAGAGGGGCCACCTTTGGAGGTGCTACAGCACCAGAAAAACCAAAGCCTAAACACCCACGATCCACTCAGCCCCATCTACTGCCACTGCTGGTACCTCCTCCACCAATCCTACACCCCACCAGAAAAAACAAATATCTGTAGTCATACCTCAGAGTTCACCTAAAGACCGCCTGAGGAATGCTACGGAAAAGAAGTGAATCTATGCTACAGCAAAATAAACCACGCCAGGGGAGTCCTCCCTACTAGCTCAATTTAATTCCTTTTATTTCAGAATTTTTTTTTAGTTTTACCTTTTTTTTTCATAATTTACATGTGTTGTGTTGTTCTTCTGGTGCATGTAAGGGCACAACACCTCTTCAGTTTAGGGGGAGTTGTGCTAAGTTATATTTTGGTATTTAGAGTGTATGTTTGGATTGTATATATCTTTGTTATCTAACAGTGAGTTGATCTAATAAAAGTCTAATAAGGATAACTTGAGTGTTAATTTTAAAAGTACTGCATAGAGCAGTTGATAGACAAAGGCTGAATTTTATCATTACACACAAGCTTTGATTATGTCTTTTGAGAATGAGGTAGAAAAACTAGAGAACAAAGGGCAGAAAACTCTCAAGTTTGAGGGGAGAAAATACTTATAATTTGTGCTTGTTGTTAAATAATTGCTGCTCCCATGGCTTAAGTTATCGAGTAACTATAGCTGAGTATGTATTATGTATGCAGACTTGAGTCCAAAAGCAAAAAAAGATATGAGCATTGTTGTAGCTATAAAACAAAGGCCTTTTAGGTAAAGTTCTCTGTCTAGGGTATTGAATTAGCCAGGTCTATTTATGAGCCCCATGTTTAGCCTTGAGTTAAAAGATATCTATAGATATGACTGTATTGTACCTACTGCAGCATCAACTCTGATTTGTACATTGGTAAAGTAATTGGGTGTCATCATTACAAGTGATTCACATGAAAAATTAATGATACATGGAAGAAAGTTTCTTGATAAATTGACATGTTTGCTATACAGCACAATTTGAGTTAAATTGTAACTTTTGTCCTCTCAATGTGAACATAACTGTATTCCACTTCTGAATTTCATGTGATCTCTATGTAATGCTATAACACCTCTAGAATTTGATCACAATGACACACACACACACACTGGATACAATGAGGCCTAAGTTTAGAACTTCAACTGCTATGGAAAATTTTGCATGGTTAAGAGTGTGATCTGAGGGTTTAAGATTCCTTGCAATTTTGATGACAGAGCCAAGTTATTTATTGTATGATTGTGTGATTGTAGTGTTAGTGTTGTTGTCATTACTCGAGGACAAGTAATGATTTAAGTTTAGGGGTGTGATAACTCTATGAATTGAGAGTTATCATGGTATTTTTTTTGACTTAAATCAATACTACTTGGAGAGTAATTGATGTGTTTTAGTGCATTTTAGTGATAGCTTACATTATATCTATCTTAGTTTAAGTTTGATAAAGTTTGTGAATTTTTGAATAATTAGATGCCTAAAGCATGTGTGTAATTATAGGTAATTGGAAACCTGAATTTTATAGAAGGAATGCTGTTGCAATGGACTTATAAAAAGGACAAACGAACATAGTTGTAGAAGACTTGAAGTAAGGCTGAAATAATACAGATGCTATAGATGCTGTTGTAGCAACCATTACTATAGTAATCCTCGACCATTGATGGAAACATTCGAACTGGATATTCAAAATATTGCGGTCTGCAATTTTCAAATCTTAAGACGCGCGGCCTAAAGTTTCCAGCTACCATAATTTGCGAATATAAAAGGAGGCGTTCATGAAAAAATGAGAGAGAGCCATCAAATTATAAAAACAAAGCAGAAAAGAAACAACAAAAAAACAGAATTCCAGAGCAGGATTCAAAGCTATACCAATAAAAAAAATTTACAGAATCAATTAAAATTCGTTCTTTCTCATTCTTATCTTATTTTCTTGTTATTCATTGATCATGAAGATGTATTCGACAGCTAAAACTTGATTTTTTTATTTACTTTTTACAAATTATGAACTGTATTTATTTGTGGTTGAGTGTTAAAGGATCTTGATAGTTAATTGATTGAATATAAGTATTGCTGAATGTTTGCTATAGCATGTTGCTTTAATAACAATTATTTACATTCGTTATTTCGGTTAACCACTAATTTAATGGTACAAGTTAAGAAAGAGCTGCAAAAAAACCTATCTTAGTAGATCATATTAGAGCAATACTTGGTCTTAAATTGAGTTTTCTGGATTTAATTTAACTTAAGTCCTAAAGGGGTCATGCTTGATCTAAGATTAGTAATGAACTTGATAAAGCGATTCACCTTGTAGGTTAAAAGAAGCTAAGCGTGTAATGCTATATCTTATATTAATACAACAACTGGTCACTGTTAGGTTACATAAGGATATAAGAAATCCAATAAACGACAGTTGAGGATACAATTGGTTTCTGTCCAATGTTGTAATAGATGATGCAGCAATTGAGCTTAGCATAAATAAGACAGTCAACACCATAAAGAGAGTTTGAAATTGAGAATATAGATTGCACTATGGAATTGCTGTAGTAAATATGATAACATCAAGCCCTGTGGAGATGATCTTGGATACTCATATTTATATTACTTGTTGTGTACACCTGCACATTGACGTCACTGGCAATTGAGTTAAAGAATACAACACTTATCAATCCAGTAATAACGCAAGATGAAATATCATTATCAATACTGATGAGATATGTAAAAGTTGCTCTTTTATGTGTTCAAGATGTTAGTCTATATGGCTATAAAATATTAATTTTAATAATAACAAACTATATGTTTTAGATAAATAAAGAATTACGCATTATGTATTAATAATAAGAAAATGATTTTATGAAATTAGTTGTTTTTAAGTTTATGGTTTAAATTGAAAAGTTTTGAGAATTTTGAAATCAACAAGTATTGTTTTAAAATTCTAGAAATGGATCTATTTGCAAAGTCTTATAAATATTTGGGCTATAATATAATTTTATAAAGTATTAAGGCATAATTATAATTTTAGAAAATAGATGTTTCATTGTAGCAAGTGGCTAGCCAGATTAATCAAAGTGGTAAATAGGTTATGGGTAGAAACTCTCTGAAACAAAAGCAACTAACCAGATTCCTAAAAGCGGCAGACCGTTATCAAACAGAAGCTATCTGAAATAAAAACGGCTAACCGGAAATGAAAAGCGGCAAACTAGATATTCAAAAATTTAAATATTTGAACATAATGGTAACATAAAACGGCAAGCCGGATATGACCAAAAAGTCCATAACGACTAGTTTTCTTCTTCAACTATAAATTGGCTCAAATCAAATTAAGTAAAGATGATGCAACCATTGTTATTATTGAACATTTCTCTGTAATGTAAGTAAAAACTTTGTGCATTCATTTCATTCATTGACACATATTGGGCTTTCATTTGTAATTAAATACATTGTGTGAGGAAAATTTATTTGTAATCAGTTTTGTAAAATCAAGTTGAAAGGTTGTAAGTGTTGAGATATACTTGGGTGAAGAGATTGGAGATAATCTCTTGTGATAAAGGTCCATTGACACCTTAAAAGTCAATTATAAGCGTTTAAAGTATTGGGAGGCTTGGATAGTGCAATTCTCAAGCTTGGTTTGCTTGAAGGTGTGGACTTAGGTAGGGATTACCAAACCACGTAAAAATATTTGTGTTTGCCCTCTCCTCCCTTACTTTTTTTACTTTAAGCATTGTTAAATTCATTGTTTTTGATTTCATTAAGGCATTAGATTAAATTTTTGTGTGGTTTGCTTAGCTTAGGTTTTAAAAACCTAATTCACCCCCCTCTCAGGTTACATAACTAGGATTTCATTTCTTATCAGAGCGTGGTTCTCTTATTAGGACTTAACTATTTAGAGTAAAAGATCTATGGCAACCCAAAATGACTCTATCTTTAAGGAAGGACAATCTACAACTAGGCCACCATTCTTTAATGGTAATGACTACCTTTGTTAGAAAACTAGAATGAGAATTTATTTACAAGCACTAACTTATGAAATTTGGGAAGTTTAATGTGATGTTCTTTTTATGCCGACTACTAAAAATTAAGAAGAGGAAGAAATTCCAAAACCTTCTAGTCAATGGAGTGAACTAGAAAAAAAAAAGATGTCTTTAAATTCTAAAACAATGAATACTCTATTTTGTGCTTTAAATAAGAAAGAATTTCATGGAGTTTCTAGTTATGAAAGTGCTTATAAAATTTGGAAGAAACTTAAAGTTGTATATAAGAGAACAAATCAAGTCAAGGAGTGTAAAATTAGTAGATTCACTAGGCAATATGAAATGTTTAAAATAGAATTATATGAGAGTGTTCATGATATGTACACTAGATTTACCGATATTGTAAATTCTCTTAAAGCACAAGGAAAGACATTTAGTAATTATGAAAAAGTGAAGAAAATTATTAAATCATTGCCAAAAGAGTAAATACCAAACAGAACGGCTATAGAAGAAGCAAAAAATCTTAATACTTTATCTCTTAATGATCTTATTAGTTCACTTATCTCACATGAAAAAGATATAACTAATGAAAGAATTGGTGAAGATAAAAAGAAGAAGAGCTTTAATTTTAAATCTTCTATAGTTGAAAGAGATGATGATGGAAATGACTTTGAAGATGAAGGCATTGGAATTATCTAAAAAGTTTAAAAAGATCTTCAAGAAGCAAATTAAGAGAATAAACTTTAAAGATCTTATAAGAGAAAATCTTAAGGCAGAGAAAAGGAAGAAGGATCCAATTGATTATTTTGAAAAAAAACTTAGCCATATAATATCGGAGTGTCGACTTCTCAACAAACTCAAGAAGAAATTTATGGTGGCTATTTGGGATGATAGCGATAAAGAATTGAGTGGTGAAGAAGATTCGCAAAAAGTATCAAACCTAGCACTTATGGCAATAATAGATGATAAACTTGATGAGGTAACTGATCTTCCTACTTATGATGAATTATATGATGCTTTTAAAGATTTGTATGATGATTGGATAAAAATTACTAAAAAGAGTGCATGTCTTAAAAAAAATAGTAAATCTTACAAATGAAAATGAATCTTTAAGTGCAAAGATTACATGCTTAGAATTAGAAAATAAATCATTGCATGATGGAGTTGCATTATCAAATGAGAAACCTAGCACTTCACATGAACATATAAAATCACATATAGATGATTTGAAAAAAGAAATTGAAATGCTAAAAAAAAGAATATTGAACTTAATAATGTTGTCTAAAAATTTATAAATAAGCAAAAGATGTTGAATAACTTATTTAATTCATAAAAATATGTGCTCGACATATGAGGCATTGGCTATAAGACTAATTTAAAACAAAAGTTTTATAAGAATTACTTTGTGAAGAGTACCTTTATAACAATCTTGTTGTATGTCTCTATTACAATCAAAATAGTCATATAAAGCTTGTTTTTTATAATGAAGGGGAAGAAGAATACATGTATTCAAAGTTATTAATTTAGATGATTGGAAAATTGTTTAAACTTATAATATACTCAAGGGGAGCATTCTACTTTTTTTATGATGAAAGGGGAGATATGATATATAACTATTTCTTATGAAAAATATGCATTCATGCAGGGGGAGCATTTTGAATTAGTTTTTAATCTTGCATTTATTAAGGGGGATTTTTTTATAACTAAATCAAACTTTTATAATGTCTTTTGTCATCATAAAAAATGGGGAGATTGTTAGTCTATATGGCTATAGAATATTGATTTTGATGAGAACAAATCACATATTTTGGATAAATAAAGAATTACACATTATGTATTTATAACAAGAAATTGATTTAATGGAATTAGTTGCTTGCAAGTTTATGGTTTAAATTGAAAATTTCATAAAGTGTTGGGGTAAAACTATAATTTTAAGAAATATTAGTTTCTTTTTAGCAAGTGGCTAGCTGAATTTATCAAAGCGACAAACCGGTTATGGACAGAAACTCTCTGGAACAAAGACAGCTAACTGGATTCCCAAAAGCAGCAGATCAGTTATCAAGCAGAAGCTCTCTAGAATAAAAACAGCTAACTAGAAATGAAAAGCGGCAAATTGGGTGTTCAAAATTTTAAATCTTTGAACATAATAGTAACATAAAGCGGCAAGTCGGTTAACACCAATTAGCAAACCGAATATCACCAAAAAGTTAATAATGACTAGTTTTGTCATATAAAGATGATGTAACCATTGTTATTATTGAGCATTTGTTTGCAATCTAAGTAAAAAATTTCTGTATTCATTTCATTCATTCACACATATTGGGCTTTCATTTATAATCAAATACATTGTGTGAGAGAAATTTGTTTGTAATTATTTTTATAACATTAAGTTGAGATATTGTAAGTGTTAGGATATACTTAGTTGAAACGATTGGAGATAATATCTTATTGTAAAGGTACATTGACACATTGGCACTCAATTGCAAGCATTTAAAGTCTTAGGAGACTTGGATAGTGAAATCCTCAAGCCTGATTCGCTTGGAGATATGGATGTAGGTGGGGATTGTCGAACCACGTAAAAATATTTGTATTTACTCTCTCATCCCTTATTCTTTTTATTTTTTAGCATGGTTAAATTTATTATTTTTATTTTATTATGGCATTAAATTAAATTATTGTGTGATTTGCTCAACTTAAGTTTTAAAAACCCAGTTCACCCTCTCTCGTGGGTTGCGTAATTATTATTTCACAAGAGATTGCAGCAGATAGACTAACTATGTCAGATTTTGTCTTAATGATTAGCAATAAGCATCATAATTTATCTTCTCCCAAGAAACCTACTTTTGTGAGAGGTAAAAATGTGAAGAATTCATCTCGTTCCAACAATGAAACATCTGAATTTTGATCAGTGAAGGATATAACAGTTTCACTAATCAATCCTCGATAAACATCAATGCTCCAGAGCTATATAATGCAATGTAATTTGAAAGTTTGTAGCTGAATTGTTGATTCTAAATTGGGTGCATTGGTTAATGGTAAGGGCACATCATATCAAAAGTATCTAATTATTTTTTAAGCCTAGTTGCCCTTTTCTTTCATAGGCTTTTGACGCCCAATAATCTAGTCTTCAGCATAGTTTACAATTATTCATTGTTCCATATCAGGTGAGAGAAACATGTTGTATTTTTTCTGTTTTGTAATGCATAAAGATTTATGGCAATTGCAGTGCATTTGCGCAAAACAAATTTCCTTATGTAAGTTTTAAATAGAGCAGTAATATTGAGAAAAACAATTATTGAATGTGATGTGTTGTTTAATAATCAATTTTAAAGTTAATCAATTTTAAAGTTTCGATTGTACTACTTCTAATTTGTTGAACTAACATTGGAGACTTGATGATGCAAATAAGGAGTGGAAGCGGAGTGAAAGGATGAATGAATATTAAATATGATTTTAGAGACAGTTCAACCTAATGCAATTAGGATACACTCTAATAAAGCATGGTTAAATCTCATTTGGATCCAAACGACACTGCAAGAGAGATTTCGAAAGATAATCCTGAAAGGAAACCATACAAGAGGAACTTTATTAATCAAAAGTTCTACTAAAAACAATGACAAGACCTCCAGGGTAAACTTAGTTTCCCAAGTTAACTCAAATAGGGAAAATAAATTACAATCATATTGAAAATAAAAATATTTAAACACATACTTGATGAGATGCTAATTTCTATTGAAAATAACAAGAAAAGACAAAAATAATAAAAGTATAAAATCTTCTAAAAGCATCTTACATCATTCTCATTCTCTTAATCCTCAACTTTTGAAACAGTTCAGAGGATGAAAATTGTAGTGCAGGAGCAAATCATCTTGCAACTCAAACTTATAGTCTTTTTTATCAATCTTTTATGCAACTTTAAAGAATTCTTACTCTATCAATTTTCTTTGCAGTGCGGTAGTGGAAGCAAATTGATAGTATAAATGAACACTAGATATCATTTTACAAATGTGTTGAGTGTTAGAAAGTGTATATTTATAAAGGAGAAAATCGTCATTTTACACTTCAAGTCTCACTAACATTGCTACTTTTATTTATTTAAGTATTTTGTTATTTAATTATGTGTGTTGCATTTTAATTAGGTATTTTATGTATTTTAGGGGAATCACAATGGTTTCACAATGAACGAGTGATCGACAAAGAAACGGACGCTACATTTGAACTCGTGACGATCGAAAACCCAAGGAGGAGCATAAAGGAAAAATGTCACTGCTCACATATGTATAAATAGTATCGTACAAAACCGCCATCTTCTTGTGCAAATAGTGGTCAAACCGTGAATCGTGCAAATAGATACTGCTTTAAATAGTGGTTGATCGTTGACCGATAACGTGCAATCGAAAGGCCCAAACTGTTTTTAATCCGATGGTCATGATTCACTCAATGTACCTATAAAAAGGGGGCTTCCCCCCCTAATTTGAGATCCCTGAATTCATTTCTGAACTTAGATTTTTGTAATTCCTTCTCCTTCTTGTATTTTCTACGTATTTTAATAAATTTCCATTTTACCCCTAGTTCAAAAATGAGTAGCTAATTTTCTTTTAAGCTTGGGTTGAAGGTGAAGTCTCAACATGTTCCATGGGCTTAATTTGGTAAATTTACTTTCTCTTCCCCTCTAATATTTGTGGTTGTTTTGACTTTTCGTCGACAAATAATACTAGTCTTGTCTAGATACCGCCAAGTTAAACCCAAGACACTAGTACAAGGTTATTATTATTTGGCACGATAAGCCCTTAGCACCATATTTATTTGAGCGTGGTTCATGAGGTGTGGAATACCCCCTCATGATTTAATTGGTATTAATATGGAATATTTAGCCCATAGAGCATGTTGATGCAGATCCGAATACCAAAGTGCTTCAAGTACAATAGTTTTCATTTCAATTTACTCTTGCCATTTTAATTTAAATTCTAGCATATTTTAAATTCCTTTCACCATAAATCTAACCACCCATTTAAAAGAAAATTAATTCTACATATAATCAAAATCAACCTCCTCGTGGGATCGACACTCGTCACCATTAATCTATTCTATAATAGATTCGTGCGCTTGCGAGTTCAATAAAATTTGCACAACAAGTTTTTGGCGCCGTTGCCGGGGAGGTAAGTATTTTAATTCGTAGAATTAGTTTTTTTTTTCTTAATATTTATTTATTTTAGTTGTTTTCTTGTACTTTTTTTCCTTGTCTCATTAAAAAAAAAATTATATTAGAATTTTATTTCTCTCTCTCTTATTTAAATTTGTATAATTTAATTTTGATGTTATTTTTCTTTGTAATTTTTTTTAATTTATCTTGTTATCTTTCTTTGTTATTTATTTTAATTTTAGTAATATTTGTTTCACGTAATTTCTTTTTCTTATAGCAATTGAGTGTATTTTCATATTAAGATTGTAACAACGTCACAAGGTTAGTATCGTAATTTCTCCCTCCTCTTTATTTTTATTTGTTTTATTTTCATTTATTTTGTTCTTTGTATGCATGGTCGAAGGTCATTATCACCTAATCTTGAGCCTTTAGACCTTGAATTAGAAAAAACACTTCGCACACATAAACACACCGCATTTAAAAAGAAATTTGACATGGATTTACAAAACCAACAACCAGAACCACAAGAGAGGCCATTTAAGGACTATTTTAGTCCCTTAGCAAATTTGAGCACATCATGCATCAGATACCCAAATGTAGCTGCTAGGAGTTTTGAATTAAAACCTAGTGTGCTAAATTGTCTCCCTACATTTTATGGCCTAGAAAATGAGGACCATATAATCATCCGAATGATTTCCATGCTATCCGTCGACTTTTAAATATGAGAATTTTTCAGATGATGATGTTAAACTTAGATTATTCCCATTTTCTTTAAAGGATAGAGCTCGTTCATGGTTTAATACATTGCCTGCTAATAGCATTACATCATGGGAACAAATGATAACAAAATTTTTAAATAAATATTTCCCAGTTCATAAAACCAATGCTATTCGCAGGGAAATTTCAGAATTTACTCAAAGAGACGACGAGCAATTTTTCGAAGTATGGGAGCGATTTAATGGGCTACTCTTGAAGTGTCCACATCATGGGTACGAGAAATGGCACCAATGCCAATACTTTTTGGAGGGATTATTGCCACATGTGCAAGAATGGCTAATGGCAACCAGTGGAGGAGAGCTTATGTCAAAAAGCGCTTCAGAGGTTTGGGAATTCTTCCAGCGCCAATCAGATAATTCCCAACAACGAAGTCGATCACTCAGAAATACCAGGAGAATTAAGCGAGTGGATGAGGTTCAAGTTGGTGAGTCAAGCTCAGAAATTAAAGAAGTCAAAGCAATAATCGAAGGTCTTTCTCGACAAATAGCATCATTGACGATCGCCACAATGTAACCACATGACCATGACTCATATTCAGATCAAGCCAATGCCATAGGAATCATGAGAAAACCATCAAACTACAATCCTTACTCCAACACATATAACCCTGGATGGAGAGACCACCCCAATTTTTCATGGTCTCAAGGATTCCAACAAAATGGACCAGCAGTTCCACCTCCACCAATTCAACCAAATCCACCAATTCCTCAAATTTCTCAAGCCTCTCAGCCACCATTTAGACCACACAATCCAAAATCAAACCATTCTCAACCCAGACCATGTGAGGATACATTCCAGAATTTTAAAAATTCTACTTATTCCAGAATCGAGCAGCAGAACCGCACCATTGATGAATTGCGAAATGAGTTGAGGGCGGGCTTCAACTCACAAGCTCAACCGCCTAAGCCTCGAGAAAATGGTGGACAACTTGCTTCTTCACTCAAACCTTGGCAATGACCGCTTGAGAAAGGTAAATTCCCAAGTCAACCAAAGGCTCAACCCTAAAGCAGTGAATGAAGCAAGTACCAGTTCACCACAACATCATGGAGAGGTCAAAGCAGTGATGACCTTGCGAAAAGGGAAAGAAGTCGATAACAAAGTGGAGATGCCAAAATCAACTCAGATTGTACCTGTGAATGCTGAGGATTTATCACCAAAGGAGAAAGAGGAAACCAACCCGCGATAATATGTTCCTAAAGCTCCATTCCCTCAGAGGTTAACTAAAAGGAACAAAGGAAAATCCACAGGTGAGATTCTTGAAATCTTCAAACAGGTAAGTGTAAACATTCCTTTACTTGAAGCTATAAAACAAGTGCCATCATATGCCAAGTTTCTTAAAGACCTTTGCACTAAAAAGAGAAATATTCATGTTCAGAAAAAGGCCTTTTAATGTAAAATGTTAGTTCTATACTCCAACATAAAATACCTCTAAATGCAAAGATCCGTGCTCCCCACTATCTCTTGTAGTATAGGAACCACACAATTGAGAATGCTTTGTTGGATTTGGAGCTAGTGTAAATCATGCCTTATTCTCAGATTTGTGAAACTTGGATTGGGAGAATTACACCCAACCCAGGTGTTACAACATAGATCGGTCCACGAAAATCCCTTGGGATTGTGGAGGACGTGCTTATTCAGGTAGACAAGTTTTATTTTCCTGTTGATTTCATTGTAATTGACACTCAACCAGTACAGGATTCAAAGAAGCACATCCCCATTATCCTAGGCCGACTTTTCTTGGCAACTGCCGATGCTCACATTCAATGCAGAACTGGAAATATGCAGTTGTCCTTTGGCAATATGACCATGGAGCTCAATATTTTCAACATTGCCAAACAACCTCACAATGTGGATGATGGAATTGTTGATGTGGATTTAATAGAAGCATTAGTTGATAATAATTTTCTTTCAAACCTTAGTGATGACCCTTTACAAACATGTTTAACTCACTTCGATTTGGATTTTGATATTGATGATCAATTGACGAGGTCAATGCCCCGCTGACTCAAAGACCATCCATGGACACAAATAAATGGAAGTCAAGAGCTGACCAACTAGTGCCATCCGAGAAAAAACTCAACCCATCATCAGAATCACCACCAAAACTCGAGCTCAAGCCATTACACAACACTTTGGAATAAGCATTCTTGGGATAAGAAAGCACTTTGCCGAATCATCTCTTCCTCCTTGATGATGAACAAAAGGTAAGTTGTTGGATGTTTTAAAAGAGCATAAAGGAGCATTAGGATGGACCATAGCAGACATAAAAGGTATAAACTCAGTAGACTGCATGCATTACATTCACCTTGATGAAAATGCTAGACCTATTAGGGAAATGCAACGTCGGTTAAATCCTAACATGAAAGAGGTTGTTCGCACTGAAGTCCTTAAGCTATTAGATGCAGGTATTATTTACTCCATTTCTGATAGTTCATGGGTCAGTCCTGTGCAAGTTGTCCCAAAAAGTCAGGAGTCACAGTAGTTACCAATGCTAATAATGAATTAGTGCCCACTAGAGTAACTACAGGATGGCGTGTATGCATTGATTATAGGAAGTTGAATTCTGCCATATGTAAAGACCATTTTCTTTTACCATTTATCGATCAAATGCTTGATAGATTAGAAGGTCATGAATTTTATTGCTTTCAGATGGCTACCGTGATATAATCAGATTTTATAAGACCAAAAGATCAAGAGAAGACTACCTTCACTTGCCCTTTTGGTACTTTTGCATATAGGAGAATGCCATTTGGATTATGTAATGCACCTGCTACATTTCAACGATGCATGTTGAGCATTTTTTCTGATATGGTTGAACGATTCCTTGAGGTCTTTATGGATGACTTTTCTGTTTTTGGTGATTCATTTGATCAATGTTTACATCATCTAACACTAGTTCTGCAGAGATGTATCGAGAAGAATTTAGTCTTAAATTGGGAAAAATGCCATTTTATGGTAAAACAAGGTATTGTTCTCGGTCACATCATTTCAAGCAAAGGTATTGAGGTTGACAAAGCCAATGTGGATCTCATTTCTAATCTTCCTTCACCTAAAACAGTCAGAGAAGATCTAGTATTATCTCTGATCCTAGCAGACTGATCTGTATCAAATCTGCCATAAAACTGATACATTCCTCAGAAGCAAAGAGACCAGATCTCTGTCTTCTGTTGTATTTCTCTTCTCCCTCCTCAATCAGAATACTAGTTTTGGGATCCAGATCTAGTATTATCTCTGATCCTTTGTGTTGCTTAGGCTTGCTTAATAAAGATTAAAGGTATATCGGCGGGAAACCAGAACGTGCGGGCTACTGGTCCAAAGAGACCAGATCAATGTTCTACCTCCTGTACTAAAAGCCGACTCCGAGGCAACAGTTGTCACAGGTATGGCTAACAAATCCTTAGCCATCTCCGCCAAAATAGGATATTTACCTTTGTTCATCTTCCACCATTGTAAAACATCAAAATCCGTAGTTCTTTTGACTAAAGGATCGTCTAAATACCTATCTAAGTCGGATTGCGAACTAATTGGTTGGCTATTTTGGGTTGCATATGCATCAAAATCACCCATATCATCTATATCATCAAAATTAATATGAGGTTGGTCAGAAGGAACAACAATTGAGGTAGAATGCTCACCAATAACACTGAAACTCGTAGTTGCGGATTTAGCCTCATAATAATTCATCATTTCATCACAAAGTTCTCGCACTCTCTTAAGTTGATTTTCAAGACCGACTGTATAAATCTTTGGATAATAATAATTGATCAACATCATCTTGTATCTCGGATCAAGAATAACAGCCATGACTAATATCCCACTAATCTCATCCCAATACTTCAAAAATTTTTCAATCATGTTATTCGCCATATTCTTAACTACAGGAACATCAGATGTTTGCCACCCTTTCAATGCAATCCTCATTTTACATACTAATGGAAAAAATAAATTAGCAGTGGGGTATGTGGTACCTGAAAACATCTCAGTCAACCTTGAAAAAGGCTTCAAATAATCCAACATTTGCTTAGCCAATTCCCATTCGTCACTGCTAGGCAAACACTTATATTGCGGGTCAAGTGTTTGCAGTCGAGAAAAAACACTTTTGTACTTCACCGCAAGTTCAAGCATCGCAAAAGTCGAATTCCATCTAGTTGGACAATCAAGCCCCAACTTTTTCACATCCATTTGCATTTGACGGCACGCCAACTCAAACTTTTCCACCCGTTTTGGCGACGAACTCCAATAAGACACACTGTCTCTAACACTTGCAATACCACTCTCAATCACCGACAACCCATCCTTAACAATTAAATTCAAAATACGGGCCGACACCTCATATGAAAAAATTACCACCCAATATCATTGACTCATGATAACAATCGCCTAATTTTTCCACCATTCGCTTCATTAGTTTAACAATTATCCAAATTAACTGTGGATATCTTTCTTTCCAAATTCCAATCCAATAAACACTTCACCAAAATTTGCGAAGGCAATCACCGATGGAGCTTGCACATATATAAACCTAATCATTAAAAACAATAATAAGAATCATGGTTACAAAAAAATTTAAAATTTAATAAAGTACTTATAAAATTTAAATACAAAATTTTAATATTTAATAAAGTATAAATACCTTAGGATTCGACTTTGCAAATTCCAAGAATTGTCAATGAAATGTCCTGTAACAACCATATAACCTTTCTTTTGATTACAAGCAGTCCACATATCTGTAGTAATTGCCACCATACTATTATTATTCTCCAACAAATTCATTGCCTTCGCCTTTTCAACATTATATATCTTAAAGATCTCACTTTTTAAAGTATTTCTGGACATATGCTTCACCAATGGGTTGCAATAATCAACAAAATTTCTAAACGCCTCATACTCCACAAACCTAAGAGGAAGCTCATGCTTTACAACAACTATTGTTAATTTTTGACGAGCAATCAATGGATCAAATTTCTGAATTCCAAGCTCACCACTTTCAGTTTTCACCAAGTGTTGCTTATTCTCAAGAACTTCTTCAATTGTCGGTTGATTAAAACCGTGAATTTGTTTAGTGTGTCTATTCAAATGACTAGTTCCCGATCCACAAGAAAGAACTGTTCCGCAATGATTGCATTTTGCCTTCGCTGCACCACCGACATCTATCTTTGTGAAATGATCCCAACAATTTGAGACAGTCCTTTGTTTCCTTTTTTTATCACTCCGTGTTTCTTCTTCAATAATTTGTGACTCCACAGATGGATTTGAAGGCAAATTAGAAGATACAGAAGTATTTTCCATTATAAACCTATACAAAATTAAAGGAGATAAGACATTAGATATTTAAATTAATTAATTTTTAAGAATGCAGAATATTTCAACCAATTACATATAATATAATGGACTGTGTGAACTTAAGGGATTATTCTAATTCTATCAAATGGCTAGCTACCGAATCATTATATATTTTGCATGCCACACACATCTATCAATTATCATTACATGATATTATTAACAGACAATATTATTAACACCTCTCAATTATCTATCATTGCACTTGTGAAACAAACAATATTATTAACAGAAAAAACAAAATGCCTGAAATTTGGAGCAATTACACAACAACCAAAAGTGATTTGTAAATATGAAGACGGGTTTGAGTTTGAAAAGAAAAATTCCAAGAAAAAGGAACCTAAAAATCCTAAAAGAATCTCACCGATTCACCGCTTTGCCGGTGAAGCGTGATGGCTCGCCGCTTTGTCAGTTAATCGCGCATCGGAGTCGCAGGCCGGTGAGCCGAGATCGAGTTGCTGCCGCTGGCCGGTGAGCCGGGGTTTGCCACGCCGCGACTCGCGGAGATGTTGGGTGGCTCGGGCCGACGCCGTGGCTCACGGATGGTCGCTTGGTTGCCGGACGCTTCGGATGCGGGGTCGCTGGTTGCCGGACGCTGTCATTGGACGCGCGCTTTGCCGCCGTCATGACAACACCAAGAGGTCAAGACGGCACAGCAAGCACGAACGATGAGTGGATGATGGCTAAGAGAGGAGGCTGTGAGCCTGTGACTTGTGAGGGAAAGAGGGATTTTGGTTTAGCCGTTTAGGGATTTTGGATTTTGGTTTGAGGGGGCAAACGTGAAACGTCTACCGTCTACGTGTCTTTGTTTGTGACTTTTTTTTTTTAAATTAGAATTTCATAAATTTATAATGTAATATAAAGTTTTGAAATAAAAAAAATGTATATATAATTTTTTTTTTTTTATTTAAAGCCTAGGCTTAAGCCCGGGCTTTTAATAAAGCCTATAACTAAGCCCATCATATATGGGCTTTACAAATC
The DNA here is from genome assembly GCA_030449925.1 of Citropsis articulata. Lineage (NCBI taxonomy): Eukaryota > Viridiplantae > Streptophyta > Magnoliopsida > Sapindales > Rutaceae > Citropsis > Citropsis articulata. The sequence goes on along the minus strand of JASUUH010000014.1, from coordinate 376,622 downwards.
ATGAGCCTTTGTCTATGTTTTTATCCTATGGGCTGGGCTTAAAGCCCGCGGGCCCGGGCCGGGCCAGCCCGGGTTTGGGCCGGCCCGGGCTTTTCTGCCAACCCTAAATAGCATCAGTAGTTTTAGTAGAGCAAGCCCTTATAATATCTTTTCGAATTAAATGCGCAATCAACATGTTATTTCCAGAAGCATTCTTCAAAATAACTTTTTTGATATCTTCATTGTGATTAGCAAGAAATCTTAAAATTTAAAAATAATTTCCTTGGTTACTTGAATTATTAGGTGGCATGCAAGCCCTTTTTCTAAAAGAAGCCGAACAACATCAATGGATGCGAATAGGCAAGTTCGATAATCTTTTAATCTTGATCAAAATATTTGTTCAAAAAAGTTTGAACATGCTTTTTTTATTTCATTAAATCTTCACAATAACTCTTGGCTTTGTTGTGAGTGTGGGAAAATATGCTCTTTAAAAGCATATGTGTTTATTTAATTGTAATAAACAATTTTTTTGATTAATAACATAAATAAGGTATTTTATTCAAATATCTTAATTGCATTATTTTTTAGTAAAGTCTATTTAATCATATTATATGTATTTATGTGATCACCAAGTGGATTCACAAAAGACATAAATACAAGTTATCTTATGATTAAATAAATTAAGTTCATAGTTGATAAATAAAGTTGAGCACTTTATTTAGGTTTAGACTATAGTAAATTCATTGAATGATTTATCTTAATCATGTATGAATTTACTGATGTAGTTTGACTACATTGAGTTAGATCATATATTAGATTTAATTGATCTTGAAATGATTGCAGACTTATTAAATCTCATAGGTATTGATTTTACTGTAATCTTAATCTTGAGTTAGTTATGATTTCATGATTGTAATTGTTATTCCAATTGAGTTCCCAATAGGCATGACACACACTTATGGTCAAGATTACCCGGTATCTCGGTAGGAGTAATTATAAGTATTGGAGTTAGAGATTAACAATATAGAATTTGTACGATACATCTCCTGATGGATATTTGGCACTTGATCATAGAATTCTCTGGCCATAGTGCGTCAATAAATTTCATATGTTGAAAATGATCATTAGAGAAAACCAGTAAACATCAAGGAATAAGATGTTATTAAATCGATTGGACAGTTGAAATACCGATTTAATTAATGATGTGGTAAAAAGAATTATGCAATAAAGAAATCAATGTGGCAGGGGTTGAATTATTATTTGAGAACACTATCCTGGATAGCATACAATTATGTAGGTCAGTTCTAATATTTTAATAGAGTAGATTTAGAATTAAATAATTAGGATAGTTTAATTACAGGTCTAATTATCCTAGTCACTACAATATGTACCCATATAATCCCCGGGTTAGCTCACTTAATTGACTACGCCGCTACTAGATTAATAAGTAAGATAACTAGCTATTTACGTTAAAAGCCTAAATATATTATTTAGTGGGAGGCTCCATATAATATGCTTATATTTAAGGGCCTTGTATTATTTTACAAGATGGACCCTTATGACAAGAAAAAACAAGTAAAGTGAATTTTATTTTTTAGAGCCTAGGGTTTCCACTACATAGAGATATATAAAGGCTTATTTTCTCCCAAAAAAGGTTAGCAGTCACTTTATACCGATCAGAGAAAAAAAGATTTTTCTCTCTAATTTTGAAATAAAAAATTTCTCGTACGAGTTGCCTATAGTGGTGATAAAGGCACCCACACATTAAGTGCAGATCAAATCTGAGTCATAACCTGAAAGATCAGTGGTGACGGATCGTGACCTAATGGGCGTGGTACTAGCAAATCGTGATCTGGGAGCTTAAATCACTTCAGTAGAAAAAGCAAAGATCGTTCATCTTATCATATTTTTAAGGTACAATTTCTAGATTACGAATTCTTATATATTGTATGAGATCGGTCCTAGAAAATCTTTTTTAAAAAACTGATTTTTCTCCAACAATTAGTATCCGAGTCATCTCATATTAATATATAAAAATTTTGTATGAAATCAATCTTGATAATTATGTATTAGAGTGAGATATATATTATTTATTTAATATGTGAATAAAGCATATTTATGAATTGTTTTAATTAATAGTTAGATTCCCTATTGTATTTTTTATTTGGATCTGTAACAAGAGGAATGACTTTTTATCATTTTCTCTCTTGATTTATTTTACTATTATAGAAATTTTGTAAGCCAAAATTGGTCTAGGCAATTTGTAATTCGCTGGAGAATAATCATAATTGTCAGATCAAAGTAATGAAGGCCAGAAATTTCAGCAGCAACCAGAGGGGCACGTTCACACACAGCGGCCAAGAGTGCACGGAAGCAGTCCACGACTAACATCGCGTGGCCAGCAGCACGTGACCAGCATCGCGCAGCCAGCAACGTGCACTGCACTACACATGAAACAACTGCAGCTCGCGCTGTAAGCAATGCTACTAGTAGTGCAGCGGGTGTTGGTTGCGTGTGCATGTCAACCATTGGCGGAAGGCATCGTGAGTAGCTCGGTGGCATTTTGACGTGGCGGCAATGGTCAGATCGGCGTCAGAGATGGATGAAAATTCTAAATAATGGCTACTTTGTGGTGGTGGCGGCTAGGGAAAGGAAAAGATGGTTTCATGGTTTTTTTTCATAATTTTTATCATTGGGATCCCTATGGTTCTATAGTTTTTTTCTTTAGGCAGAATTGTTTAAATATTTTTCATTTAAGTCCAAAAACAGTGTTGGGCTTAATAAATCCTAGTTTTAGGCCCAATTAAAATTTGCACTCAATGGATTAAAATACATAGATAAAATTGAACACATTAAATTTATTTTTAGTCCAAAACTTTTATTTTAATAAAAAATTTTAATTATTTATTTATTTCCTTTTAAAATTAAAATTAGATCAATAATAAATTTAAAAGCTCAATTTCCCCTAGTCCATTAACAAAGATAAGCCTATAGAGGATGGGCATTGACAAGAAGCCTAATAAAAATTAGGCTTAGGGTTAATGTATTTTTTCTTTTTAGGAAAACCATTAATTAAGATTATTTAATTATTTTTCTATATGTTATGTTTTGGATGATAACATGCCATATAGAATAGGTAGTACCACTCTATGCATAATGATACATGTTATTCATTAATTATGAATCTCATTATATTGTTTGAAATTTGCAAATGCTTAATAATATTAGATATCATTTAGATAATATTATAGGAAGCATACAATTAACAATATAATTTATGTATGTTTTAAAAAAAAAGGAAAAACCAATTTTAAAATATTGAGTGGGAGAGAAAAAATTTAAGATAATTTTTGCCAGACGCTCCATTGTTAGTTCAATAATAAAATTATATATATATACCTTGACTTCATGATACGGTGATACTCCATACGGAGGGTATGTATATTAGATATTTTATTTGATAAAATTCTTCAAAGATAAAATTGAAATATTTTTCAATCATTGTTTACCCCAACGGTGACTATTGATTTGAAAAATATATAGATTGAAACAATGGTTATACGCTCAACTAAATTTTGTTATTCACCTTGCCAACGAAGCTTTGTTAACAAATTTAGACCCAAAAGGATAACGATAATTATTTATCACGTCTCTACATGAAAGTAAATAATCTAACAGATAATTGGGTCTAGTAAGTGTAGACTTGACTTTCCTAATGGATAGCTTGTCAAAGCGGTACTAGATTATCATTATAATAAATTAAAATGTATTTTTTGTTTTTTACATTTTTGTCATTTATTATAAATATTATATCAAATTATTTATGCATGGATGCTTTATTCTTCAGAAAATATCTTCCTTGAGCCCACTTACTATTATTCTGAGACAAAACAAACTCACTGGAGAGAATAATATAGATTGGAAAAGAAATCTATTCATTGTCCTGACTGCTAAAAATTACAAATATGTCTTAACCCAGTAATGCCCTCCAGGTCCAGCGGAAGATGCTCATAGAAATCAGATGAAGCTTTATGAGAAATAGTGGAAGGCCAGTGAAATGGTAAAATACTACATTTAGCCTTGATTTCTAATATTCTGCAGACCAAACATCAAAACTGAATAATAGATAGACTTCAAGAGATGTTTGGGCAGAGTACTCACTCCGCGAGACAAGCAACGCTAAAAGGCATTATGAACCGCAAAATGGAGAAGGGCATAAGATTTTGTGATCATGTCCTCAAAATGATGGACTATTTGAATGAGGGTAAGATTCAGGGAGCACAAATCGATGATAGCTCAAAGATTCACATGGTGTTAGAATCTTTGCCAGAAACATTCAAAGAGTTTGAGGTCAATTATAACATGAACAAAAGAAATATGACCTTAACTGAATTAATGAATGAACTTCATTTTGCTGAAGCGATTTATCGTGCTGAGAAATCTCTGGGAAGCATAAATATTGCTGAAAAATGTTCTTCTTCTAGGCCTAAGCTGAGAGGTAATGGTAAGAAGAAAGCTGGGAAAAAAAATCGTCTACCAAGCAAGATGGCAAGCCAAAAGGTAAATGCTTCAACTGTAGACAGAAAAGTCACTGGAAAAAAGATTGCCCTAAGATTATGAAATCAAGTATGAGAAATCTTTTTGTAATTAAGGCTTGTTTAGTTCAAAATCCTATTGACACTTGGGTTAGATTCAGGTGCAACTAATCATATTTGTAATTCACTTTATTAGTTTCAGGAAACTAGGAAAATAAGTGAAGGAAGCGTCAACCTACAGTTAGGAACAAGACAATTCATGCCAATAGTGAAGATTGGATCTATTTTATTATTTTTGAATAATGAGACTTTAGTTTTGAATAATTTTCTTTATGTTCCAGACATTAAGATGAATTTAATTTCAGTAGCTTGTCAAAGTAAGAATGCACTGAAAATTTTAGATCCTCTGTTTTTATTTTTTATAATAAGAGACTTATTTGTTCTGGTACATTGGAAGATAATTTATATCATTTAGGTTTGATGATCCATTCTATGCATGACACAGTGATCAATAATGATGAGCATGCACATTTATCTAAGGAAAGAAATAATTTTTGCAACTAATATTACCTCTATCATTTACGCTTGGGTCATATAAACCAAAATAGGATACAGAGAATGATCAAAGATGGGCTCTCGGGTCCATTAAAAAAGAATTATTGCCACTCTTTGAATCCTGTTTAGAAGGAAAATTGACCAAAAGGCCATTCTTAGCCAAAAGCTTATGTGCAACAGTACCACTTGAATTGATACATACAGATGTATGCGGACCAGTCAATGTACAAGTTCGAGGAGGTTATGAGTATTTCATCACTTTCACTGATGATTACTCGAGATAAGGTTATGTTTATCTGATGCGTCATAAGTCTAAAGCTCTTAAAAAGTTCAAAAAGTATAAGGCTAAGACAGAAAAGTAATTAGATAAGAACATAAAGAAACTTTAATCTGATCGAGGTGGTGAATTTCTCTCGGGAGATTTCAAAGAGCATCTGGTTAAAAATGAGATTATATCTCAGTTGACTGTCTCAGGAACACCACAACAAAATGGGATAGCTGAAAGAAGAAATAAAACTCTTTTGGATATGGTGAGATCTATGCTTAGTTATTCGTCATTACCAATCTATTTTTGGGGACTAGCACTGGAAACTATAGTTTACCTTTCGAACCTAGTTTCATCCAAGTCAGTGTGTAAAGCTCCAATAGAATTATGGTCAGGTCACAAACCAAGTTTACGACATGTCCGTATTTGGGGATCACCAACACATGTGCTGAAACTAAAGGCAGACAAAATGGATTCATGTTTTAAGGTTTGTATATTTGTGGGGTATTCCAAAGGATCAAAAGGAGGTTTATTTTATAGTTCTCAAGATAAGAAACTGATCGTGAGCATACATTTCACTTTCCTCGAGAAAGACTATGTGAATAACTTCAAACCTAAGAGTAAGGTAATACATGAAGAACTATTAGGTGATCAAGTTGATCAGCTTTCAATACCTGTTATAGAACAAGAAGAACAACAACAATCGTTGATCAATACAGGATTATCCCTGAATAACCATCATTTTTAGAACCTCGTCCTAGTGGGAGGGTAACTAAGTTACCTGCGAGATACATGTTATTGGGAGAAACCTATACGGCTATCTCAAATGAACATGTACAAGATCTCAATAGCTACAACGAATCTCTAATAGATATAGATGTTGAATTTTAGAAAAATGCTATGAATCAAGAAATAGAATCTATGTATTCCAATAAAGTCTGGGAACTTGTAGAGGCACCAAATAGGGTAAAACCTATAGGGTGCAAGTGAATCTACAAGAGAAAAAGAGAAGTAGATGGAAGGGTGGAAATATTTAAAGCAAGATTAGTAGCCAAAAGGTTTACTCAGAAAGAGGGAATCAATTATAAGGAAACATTTTCTTCAGTTGCTATGCTTAAATCCATCAAGATTTTACTCTCTATTGCTGTAGGCTAGATTATCAAATTTGGCAAATAGATGTCAAGACTGTCATTCTTAACGGGCATCTTAAAGAAGATATCTATATACAGTAACCAGATAAATTCATACAAAAAGGCCAAAAACACATGGTACGTAAGTTGTAGAGATCTATTTATAGATTGAAGTAAGCATCCCGGTCATGGAAATCAAATTTGATCAAGCAATTAAATCATTTATGTTCATTTAGAACATTAATGAACCATGTGTGCACATGAAAATTCAAGAAAAATATGTAGTCTCTCTAGTTCTTTATATAGTCAATATTCTCCTAATTGGAAACGATATAGGAGTATTGACTACAATAAAGAGTTGGTTAGCAAAACAATTTGATATGAAAGACATGGGAAGGTAAGTTATATTCTTGGTATCAAATTGATACGAGATTGGAAGAATAAAACTTTAATCTTGTCTCAAATGGTCTATATTGATAAGATAGTGGCTAGATTTAGCATGGAAAATTTTAAGACTGGTTTGCTACCATTCAAATATGGAATTACAGTCTCTAAGGATCAATCACCTAAAATATCTGAAGAGCTTGAGAAAATGAGACCCGTTCCCTATGCAGAAGCTATGGGAAGTCTCATATATACCATGCTTTGCACTAAGCTAGACATCTGTTTTGTGGTAGAGATGGCTAGCAGATATTAATCTAATCCTAGACCTGAATACTGGACTGCAGTCAAGCATATAATAAAGTATCTGAAAAGAACTAAAAATTATATACTTGTGTATTCTGACGATGAACTCATTCCAGTGGGTTATACTGATTCTGACTTTATGTCAGATAAGGATTCCAGAAAATCAATTTTCGGCTATGTGTTTATATTAGGAAGTGGAGCTATTAGTTGAAAGAGTGTGAAACAATCTTATACTGCAGACTCCACAACTGAAGTTGAATATGTGGCTGCATCTGAAGCTGTATGGCTCCGCAAGTTCCTATAAGATATTGAGGTGGTACCTGCTGTAACTGCACCCCTTAAACTATTTTGTGATAATAGTGGTGCAGTAGCTTAATCTAAGGAACCAAGGAACCACAAGAAACAAAAATATATTGAGAGGAAGTATCATCTTATAAGGGATATAGTCCAGAGAGGTGATGTGGAGGTTACTTAGATTACGTCACAACAAAACTTGACATATCATTTTACTAAGGCTATACTTGGGAAACTTTTTAACTTGCACTTAGAATCCATGGGCATGCGTGAGATGCCAAATATGCTTTGAGAGCTAGTGGGAGATTGTTGGGAAAATATGATCTTTAAAAACATATGTGTTTATTTAATTATGATAAATAATTTTTCTGATTAATAAAATAAATGATGTATTTTATTCGAATATCTTAATTGCATAATTTTTTAGTAAAGTCCATTTAATCATATTATATGTATTTATGTGATCACTCTCTGGATTCACAGAAGACATAAATATAAGCTATTTTAAGATTAAATAAATTAAGTTCGGAGTTGATAAATAAAACCGGGCACTTTATTTAGATCTAAACTGTAGTAAATTCATTGAATGATTTGTCTTAATCATGTATAAATTTACTGATGTAGTTTGACTACATTGAGTTGGATCACATATGAGATTTAATTAACCTTGAAATGACTGTTAGACTTATTAAATCTCACAGGCATTGATTTTACTGTAATCTTAATCTTAAGTTAGTCATGATTTCATGATTGTAATTGTTATTGCATTTGAATTACTAATGGGCACGACATACACTTGTGGCCAAGATTACCCAGTATCTTGATAAGAGTAATTATGAGTATTAGAGTTATAAATTAACAATATAGAATTTGTACGACACATCTCTTGATGAGTTTTCAGCACTTGATTATAGAATTCTCTTACCAGAGTATGTCAACATATCTAAATGTTGAAGATGATTATTCAAGAAAATTAGTAAGTATCAAGAAATAAGATGTTATTAAATCGATTAGACAGTTGAGATATCGATTTAATTAACGATGTGGTACAAAGGATTATGTAGTAAAGAAATTAATGTAGCATAGGTCGAATTATTATTCGAGAACACTATCTTAGATAGCATACAATTATAGAGGTTAGTTTCAATCTTTTAGTGGGATAGATTTGGAATTAAATAATTGGGCTAGTTTAATTACAGGCCTAATTATTCTAGCCACGATTGTATATATCCCTATGATCCCTGGGTTAGCTCACATAATTAACAGCGCAACTATTCGATTAATAAGTAAGATAACTAACTATTTGGGTTAAAAGTCTAAATATATTATTTAGTGGGAGGCTCCATATAACGTGCTTTTGTCTCAAGGGCCTTATATTATTTTACAAGGTGAGCCTCTATGACAAGAAAAAGCAAGTAACATGACTTTTGTTTTTTAAAGCCTAGAGTTTTTATTATATAGAGATATATAAAGGCTTATTTTCTCCCAAAAGAAGCTATCAGCCACTTTATACAGATAAAAAAAATTCTCTCTAATTTTGAGAGAAAAATTTTGTCCTGCTAGTTGCTTATAGTGATAATAAAAGCGCCCACACGTTAAGTGCAGATCAAACCTAGGTCATAACTTGGAAGATCAGAGGTGACGGATCGTGACCTAAAAGGCATGGTGGTGACAGGTCGTGATCTATGAGCCTAAATCACTTCAGTGGAAAAAGCAAAGATCGTTCATCTTCTCAGATTTTCAAGCTACGATTTATAGATTACGAATTCTTATATATTATATGAGATCGATCCTAAAAAGTCTTTTTTAAAAGACTGATTTTTTCCTAATAGTGAGAACTATTAGGACCTCTAATATACTCTTTTAATCTTTCTAGTTTCTTCCAATTTGAGAAGCTATTCTTTGTAAACGTCTCACAACTTGCTTGTTCACTAATTTCTGATCTATAAAGATAACAACATCAACAATATACAACATTTTTGTGATATACTATATTCTAACCAATTTTCGTATTTATTGAACCAAGCTGGATTGAGTCATCTCTATTGTTACCCAAATTTAGACTTACAAAAATTACGGAATTTAGGTTGGTAAGAACCCATTTGTAAATATGCTCTACGAACTTCATCTTGAACATTAGTATTGTAAGAAGAAATTCGGGGATGTTTTTTAAGATTAGAAGGAAGTTCTGACAATTAGACTTATTTTGTTTTCATGTACCACTTTTATCTCTTTGGAAATGGCGGCATCACTGATTTTCTTTTAAAATACTTTTCATATCTGTTTCAAAATTATATTTGTGATCACTTATATAAAAATAAATTTAATTACAATTAAAAGAAAAGACTGAGTGTAAAGTGTGTTCAGTGTATAACTAATAACTATTTAGAATTCCTCTTATGTTTCATTTTGAAAAAAAAGTAATCTTTTTTCCAGTTGAATTTGCCTATGAGGTTCGCAAAGTGCCGGTCCCAGGGATAGGAATATCCATAGCACAATCTTCAAATTAATTGGCTCAGCTCCTCGTATTCAAGCGTGGGTGTTTTTCCATATTTAATTTATTTAAGTATGACATGCCCTGGTCATGCTATTGGAAATGCCCCTATCTACGAGATTTTAAATTTGAACAAGCCTTTAGCTAGAGCTCCAACAATTTTCACGGAATTTTGGTGTTCACCAATAGTTTCCTGGATTAAAATTGATACGGATGGGTTGGCGAAAGGGAACTTAGGTGATTCGTCTTGTGCTGCTAGCCTGCTATTTGTAGAAGCTTTAATGGCATCTTAAAAGGTTGCTTTGCCTTGTGGCTTGGCTATCATAGTGCCTTTTTTTATAAAATTATATGCTATTATCCTAGTTATTAAGGGGGCCTTTTGTAATGGTTGGCGCAGAGCATGGTTAGAAAGTGACTCTTTTATGGCGTTTTTGTGCCTCACCAATAAGATTTTAATCCTCCTTGCTCTCTTCACAATATATGGGTTAATTGTCTTCATCTACCAAAGGAGATGAAATTTAGGTGTTTTTATATTTATAGTGAAGGGAATTCTGTTGATGATTTTTTGGCAAACTTGCGATAATTCTTTCACTTGGTGGGATTACCCACCAATTTTTACTCGGAAGAACCCTTTAGAAAATGTTTGGCATTTGCCTAAGTGTCGTTTTGTTATTTAACTAGTAATTTTTCTCTACTTTTTTCTTACTAATAAAATTTTTCTCATTAAAAAAATTAATCAAGCTAGACCAAACCAATTCGAGCTTCAGGTAAAAAAAAATATCTATTTAATAGTAAACCTTTTGACACTGCTCAAAATTCCTTTTAATAGTTAAATAACCTAACACAAATTAATTTATCTTTTCTTTTGAATAAAAATTTAATTAAAAACTTAAATTATTTTTTTCAAACTTTTTACACCTATCTCATTTCATAATTTATATTTATATTTTTAAATTTATTTAAAAAACAAATTTTTTAAGAAAATTATAATAATTTAGAATTACGAGATAGGAATTACGACATTTTACACTCCTACTTTCACCATTATAATGATTAATTTTCAGATATATAAATGAGCGCACGTAAGATTTTATTGGATGGAATACGAATTATTTTAAAAATGAACATACATGTTCTAGAATTTCATTGAATAACATTGATAAGTCTTTTATTGAATAACTGTACGAATCATGTGGTGGAAACATTCTCATGCATGTAATATATCTTTTTCTATAAGATTTATGAACCTTCAAAGTTTTCAGTGATCTTATTTCAAGAAGAGATGTTATTTTGTAATTTACGTTTTAACACAATTTTGATAAGCTGGACTTGGACATTGAATTCCCTTTAGTTTGGGTAGATTATATTGTGGGATAAGCCCTTGATTAATTTGGATGTACTTTACCAAATGTGGCTGAGAAGAGAATAAAGGACGTAGAGAATTGAAGTTAAAGGAGGGCACATGGCATGGTTTCAAGGCAAAGATTGTCTGTAAGACCGCCATGCTGGGCTGGGGCCTCAATAAGCATCTACAGCTACCTTGTTGTCGCGCTTACGTCATCTTTAGAAAAAAGTAAAGAAGATATTATTCCTGTACTAAAATATTGTAATTTTGACAATAACAGTTCACCTGTTTTACTTTTTATTACTTTATATTATCTGGGTATGACGGACCACGGGCAGAAAAGATGACAGATGTGGAGCAAAATTTTCATTTCTCATTCAAAGGAAATGAAATTTTCGGAGAACATGGTGCTGTCCACTTTCTACGTTTTGAAAAGTCTACAGGACTTCGAAAGTCAACAACCAGAAGTCAAGAAATAAATTTTATTTCACACCTGGCAAGACTTTTGTTTTCATAATTTAAAATTAATTCGATCTCAAAAGAAATACTAGAAATTTTTCTTTCCTGTATTATGAATGGCGATTCCTCCATGCTTCGGCATCTTTTGCTCTTTGATCTTCTTGTTGAGCATGAAGGCTTCGTTAGCAGCTGATACAATGACTAAAGCATCATTCATCCGTGATGGTGGGAAGTTAGCCTCATCTTCTCAAAGGTTTGAGCTAGGCTTCTTCTCCCCTGCAAAATCAAAGAGCAGGTACCTGGGAATATGGTTCCGGCGGGTCCCTGATACAGTTGTGTGGGTTGCAAATAGAGATAGGCCTATCTCCGATAATAACGCAGTATTAACCATCAGCAACAGTGGAAATCTTGTTCTTCGCAACCAAACAAATGGCACTATCTGGTCTACAAACATATCTAGGGAAGTAAAAAATCCAGTGGCGCAACTCAGAGATGATGGAAACCTTGTCATAAGGGATAACTCCGGCGGTAGTACTGCCGAAAGCTACTTGTGGCAGAGCTTCGACCACCCAACAGACACTCTGTTACAAGACATGAAGTTGGGCTGGGACTTCAAAAATGGTCTGGAACGACATTTATCATCATGGCAAAGTGCTGAAGATCCATCTCCTGGGAGGTACACTTACGGACTTGACATTCATGTGCTGCCTAAAATGTGTACTTTCAATGGATCAGTAAAATTTACCTGTTCCGGACAGTGGGGTGGAACTGGTTTCGTATCTGCTCTTTCATATACAAACTTTATTTATAAACAATTTATGACGGAAAATACAGATGAATTTGTCTACTGGTATGAGGCCTACAACCGTCTTAGCTTAATGACTCTAAAACTCAACCCCTCAGGTTTCGTCACGCGTCAAATATGGAACGAGAACGGCAATAAATGGGACGAACTGTTCTCGATCCCAGATCAATACTGTGGTAAATATGGGTATTGTGGTGCTAATACTATTTGCAGCCTCGACCGGACACCTATGTGTGAGTGCTTGGAGGGATTCAAACTTAAATCACAAGTCAACCAGACAGGGCCTATTAAATGTGAGAGAGGTCATTCTTCAGAATGCATAAGGGGAGACCAGTTTATAGAGCTTGATAATGTTAAAGCGCCCGACTTCATAAACGTTACTCTAAACCAGAGTATGAATCTGGAGGAATGTGCGGCTGAGTGCCTGAAGAACTGCACTTGTAAAGCTTATGCTAATTCCAATGTAACAGAAGGCAGTGGCTGTTTAATGTGGTATGGAGACCTGCTTGATTCCAGAAGGCCAATTAGAAACTTCACTGGACAATCTGTCTACCTACGAGTACCCGCTTCAGAATCAGGTACAATTTTTGCATTGTTGAAATTGATGTTGCAGAAGTTTTTCATGTTGAATCAAACCGTATTTAAGCCAACATGTTTGTAGAATTAAATGTTAGAGAAACAGATGGACAGGACTAAATCTAGGGGTGATTTAAGTTATTTGGCTCAGCTACCTGGGATTTTTTTTACTTTCTATTGAATTTCATTGACAACACATATGTGTCTGGATGTAGGAAACAAGAAGCTACTCTGGATACTTGTAATACTTGTTCTTCCACTGGTACTTCTTCCTTCCTTTTACATATTTTTCCGACGGAGGAGAAAATGCAAAGCGAAAGGTAATTTGTTTCATATCACTCACTGGATGTTGTAAGAACATGTATATGTTGTAAGAACACGTATACTCACAGTTTTAAAAGCTGTGGTCTTACAGAAACAGAGAATACGGAGACAAACCAGGATCTGTTGGCATTTGACATAAATATGGGCATTACAACAAGAACAAATGAATTCGGTGAAGTAAATGGAGGCAGAAAAGATAAGGGCAATGATTCTTGGTTGCCATTATTCAGCTTGGCCAGCGTAGCTGCTGCTACAGAAAACTTTTCTATGCAATGTAAGCTTGGAGAAGGTGGCTTTGGCCCTGTTTACAAGGTAGAATTGTTGATACCTGAAATGTCCTTAATGAAGTACTGCTGGTGTAAAACATTAACAATATTTAGAATGCAGGGTCGATTACTTAACGGACAAGAAGTTGCAGTTAAAAGGCTCTCAAGTCAGTCCGGGCAAGGACTCAAAGAGTTCAAAAATGAGATTATGCTTATAGCAGAACTCCAACACATAAACCTTGTTAGACTTTTGGGTTGCTGTGTAGAACAAGGCGAAAAGATTTTAATCCTTGAGTACATGCCTAACAAAAGCTTGGATGTTTACCTTTTTGGTATGTGACTTATCATTCAAAAGGATTAACATTTTCACTACTTTGCAATGCTATATCAGATTTTATCATCAGCAACTTTTTCCATTAACTTGTACCATTTTGGTATTACAACAGATCCAATCAAGAAGCGCCTGTTGGATTGGCACGCACGTATTAGAATCATTGAAGGAATTGCTCAAGGGTTATTATATCTTCATCAATATTCTAGACTGAGAATTATTCATAGAGATCTGAAGGCAAGTAATGTTCTCTTAGATAAGGACATGAACCCCAAAATCTCCGACTTTGGCTTGGCAAGAATGTTTGGTGGTGATGAATTGCAAGGAAACACTAAACGGATTGTTGGAACTTAGTAAGTAAACTTCCTTTCTTGAAAAATGTTGTTTGCATGTCCTATTTTCTTGTATTATTTAATATTTGTTGAAACAATGAAATTTCAGTGGTTACATGTCACCTGAATATGCCCTGGATGGTCTCTTCTCCATCAAATCAGATGTGTTTAGCTTTGGAATATTGATGTTAGAAACATTGACTAGCAAGAAAAACACTGGTGTCTACAATACTGACTCCTTTAATCTTCTTGGTCATGTAAGTGACAAACTTTTTCAATTTTGTATGATCTTTAAAGAATGAATTGCAAAAGTAAAGAATTGTTTAATTCGATTAAACTAATATGATCCTTTTTTTTTTCTTTTTATAGGCTTGGGATCTATGGAAACATGAGAGAGTTCGTGAACTGATGGATCCAGTAATATTGCAAGACGAAATATCATTGCCAATATTGATGAGATACGTTAATATTGCTCTTCTATGTGTTCAAGAGAATGCAGCAGACAGACCAACTATGTCGGATGTTGTCTCAATGATTAGTAATGAAAATCTTAATTTACCTTTTCCTAAGGAACCTATTTTTGCGAAAGGTAAAAACGTGAAGAATTCATCTTATTCCACTAGTGGGACGTCTGAAATTTGTTCTGTGAATGATGTAACAGTTTCACTAGTCAGTCCTCGATAGATGTCAATCCTCCAAACCTGTATAATGCAATATAATTTTTGTTCTGTGAATATTTTTTATGGTGATTATTCTATATTGGTGCATTGGTTAATGGAAATGGCACATAATGTTAAAATTATAGCATTAACTTTGTAGCTGGATTTCCCTGGTACTTTTTTGGCATTTGAAGCCGAATTGTCTATTCTTCAATACAATCAACGATCATTCATTATGCTATGTCAGCTTCTAGAGAAATATTTTGGATTTTTCCGTCTTATACACACACATGGTTGTACCTTATTAAGGTGCGGAAAAATTATTATGCAATATGTTATTATATTATATAGCGTAATAATTTTCTTGCACTTTTAATAAAATGCAATGCTGATGATAGTAATTGATAAAAATTAAAATATTAAGTAAAAAAATAATTGTTAGAAATTTTTAATGATAAAGTAATATATAAAAAAATATTTAGTGTTAAAATAATAATATCCCTTACATTAGTTTTGATCGAAACCGTTATTTTACTAAAATGAAATCAACGGCTGTTGCTGGATTGCTCGTACTTAGAGCTAATCCAATCCGAAAAAATGATTAAGCATAAATTGAAATTTTCTTGAATTATTTATTATTATTATCATCAGCATTCATTACTTCCTTTTAAGGATTGGAGCAATGATGCCATGATATTTTTTATAAAAAAAACCCCACGACCTCCCTCGTGCGGAACTAAGTTGTGATGGCCCTCAAATTATAAAAATGAAGCAGGATGTGATTGTGAGTGTAGAATTAGTTTTCGAGTTTATTTTATTTATTTATTATATGTTAGTCAAGGTTGAATCTCAAAAGAATTAATTAATTATCTTATCCAATAATCTTTTTGTTTATATTTTCTCTTTATTCATCTAAATCCCTCTAGAATCATTTAGATTATAATGTCATCAAAGATGCTTGTGACGGCTTTAAATTTATTTTGAACACTAGGCCTCCGGAGAAGAAAATTATATGGTCAATATTTGTCTTGTTGCAATGACGAAGAAAATTATATGGTCAATATTCAGCCTTTGGGAATGGTTAAATAACGACAATGAAAATATTATATACACCGTCACTGTCCGTAAACAGTCATGCAGCAACATTAATCTTCTAGAAAGTCGTTGCTGGAAGTCATTGGTCAGTAACTTTCGTTTACAGACAGAGTTAATAAATTATCTGTATTTCGAAAAAGATTAATTACTTCGTCAAAAGGGTGATTGGTATCCATCACTTTCAATACTTAATAATGCGACAACATTAATCTTCTAGAATTAAAGTGTTCATAAGTGATAGGTTGGGTCAGTCTGGGCCGGTTAAATTGAAGAGTGGGTGATGGATTTCGTACCCTGGATTTTCGTACTGACAAAGCCCATGTTTACCCATGTTGGATAAGAAAAAATGTGAGAAGACAAGAGAAAATTTAAAAAGAAAAAAAAATCAATCTCAATTTCATTATTTGATTTGATATAAATTTTATTTATTTTTTCTTTATTTTTTTCTCATCTCCTCCTTTCCTCTCTTCTTTTCTCCTTTCATTTCTTTAAACAAAACATGCCATAATTTCCCATTCCTTTCCATTTGGGCTTTTTAACTTCTCTTATCAATTTTTTTTAAGGCTAGTAATAGAAATTTCTATGGATATTGGGTGATGGAGACTTTTTTTTTCCCCTAATTAGAGAAGGTTCAAGATGAGAATAATATCTTGTTTGAAAAAGAGACAACGATTTATTGAAATTCTCATCCTTTCCCTTCCCTTCCCCATTTTCCATTTTCTATTTTTAATTTTTAATTTTTAATTTACATTTTATTTTCTCTAAATTTAAGTGAATACATTTAAAATTTAAATTATAATAGTTTGGATGTAAATAACCTATCATATTATAAAAACTATGCAAATAAGAGTTAAATGAAACTTGCGGCAATTATCTATGGGTGGTGATATTTTTACCTCACAATTTTTGTAAATCCACCATCCTCCCAAAAAAATAATTATTAAATTTCATATTATTTTTAAAAAATACAAATAAGGAAGAAGTTTATATGGTAGAAGAATTGTTAGACAAGCCTTTTGACCAATTTCAGAATTTAGTGGTGGTTCACTTTAGTTTGATGTGAAGTCATTTGACCTTGGTAGCAAGCAAGCAACGTTGAAGTCATTTTAGCAGTTAGGCCGGCCCACTAAGGTTTGCATAACTTTATTAAATAAAGTTTTATAACAGATGATTTATATGAGAAATTTATACCAATGAAACTTTTGACAAAAAAAGTCATTAGGTGTTTGGTTGTCAATTAAAAAAGTACTTTTAAACCATTAAATTGTTTGGTTGTGTAAAACTAAAGGATATGTATTTATAATTATATAACATCTAACAAAATGCATCCAAGCTATTAATTAATAAGAAAAAATCAGTTCAATCACTTCTTTAATTTTTAAAATTAAAAATTACATCATTGATATATTCTCCCAAACAAATACTACTATTTAATTAAATTGCATCATTGGTATATGCTCTCTCAAGTGTTGGGTATGTGTAGAGATTACAAAATTAAAGTGCTGGTTATTTCAAAAAAAAAAAAAGAGAGGGAAAAATAAAGTGAAGTGGCGGCAGCAGCGATATATTTATATAGCGGCAACAATTTTCATTGGGTAGGTTTTATACAAAAAATATTATGTAATTAATGAAATATGTCAAGTATATTTTTGATATTATATATTTTTTTAGAAAAGCTCTCTAACCTCTACTCCCAAAAGCTCAAATTTTGGGCTTTTTCTACTAGAGGTAAATTAGCTTATTTAAGCTAAAAAACCTCTACTTAAAAAATGTTATCATTTAACCGTTAATGGTTAACCTTGATCCGTTTTCTGGCAAAAAGTGCATAACTGCTAGTTTTTGAGCTCCAACTATAAAAACTCAAATCCAACTCATTTTCAAGCTCTCTAGCAAGCATAAACAAAAGGCATACAACATATCTTGAGCTCTCAATTCGTGAATCATAAATCTTTGAATCATATTTGTTCTTCATTTTGTATATCTACTCTTTGAGAGAGTTTTTGTTGTAATTTTCAATTTCTCATCAAATTTGTGAGTGTTTAAGCGTGTGATATACTTGAGTGAAGAGATTGGGAGATAATCTCTTTGTTGTAAAGGTTCATTGACACCTTGGAAGTCAATTGTAAGTTTTTGAAGCCTTGGAAGGCTTGGATAGTGAAATCCTCAAGCTTGGGTTGCTTGGAGGCGTGGACATAGGCAGGGATAGCCGAACCACGTAAAAATCCTTGAGTTTGCTTTCTCCTCTCTTACTTATTTATTATTGTACTTTCATTGAATTTATTATTTTTAATTTTATTAAGGCATTAGATTGGATTGTTGTGTGGTTTAATTAGGATAATTTTTAAAACACCAATTCACCCCCCCCCTCTTGGGTTGCACACTTGTATTTCATTTGGTATCAGAGCGAGGTGCTCTTATGTAGACTTAACCGTCTAGAGTTAAAGATCAATCGCAACCCAAATTAGCTCAACCTTCATGGAAGGTCAATCCACCATTAGACCTCCATTTTTTTTATGGTAATGACTATCCTTATTGGAAAACTAGGATGAGAGTATTTTTACAAGCATTAGACTATGAAATATGAGAAATAGTTTGTGATGACTCATTCATTCCTAGGAAAAATGCTTTAAGTGAGTTAGATAGGAAAAATATGTCTTTAAATTCCAAGGCTATGAATGCTTTATTTTGTGCCTTAGATAAAAGTGAATTTCATAAAGTTTCAAATTGTTCAAATGCTTATGAAATATGGAGAAAACTTGAACTTGTGTATAAGGAGACGACAAATGAGGAGGAATCTCATGAAGTGTCAAATTTGGCACTTATGGCAATTGGAGATGAATCGGATGATGAGCTTGATGAGGTAAGTGATCCTACCTATGATAAATTGCATGATGCTTTTAAAGAATTGCATGATGAGTTAATGAAAATTGGTAAAAAGAATGCATGTCTTAAAAGAAAAATTATCAAGCTCACAAATAAAAATGAATCTCTAAGTGCAAAGATTACATGTCTAGAATTAGAGAATAAAATATTGCATGATAAAATTGCCTTATCAAATGAGAAATCTAGCACTTCATACAATCATCTAGAATCACATGTAGATAACTTGAAAAATGAAAAATGATCGTTTACAAAAATGCAATGATTCATTAAATGAAATGATTAAAGGACTAGAGTTAGATAATAAAATGTTGCATGATAAAATTGCATCTTTTAAAGGCAAACAAAGTATTTTACATGAGCATGAAAAATCACATGTTGATGAATTGATAAAAGAAAATGAAGTGCTTAAGAAAAAGATTAATGAGCTCAATGAAATTGTGTTAAAATTCACAAGTGGTCAAAAGAACTTAGAAAAATTGCTCAACTCTAAAAAATGTGTTTTTGATAAAGGAGGACTTGGATATAAGCCTAACTTGAAACAAAAATATTATAAGAATTATTTTGTTAAGGCTACCTCCACATGTGATCATAAAATTGTTTGTCATTTTTGCAATCAAAATGGTCATATGAGTTTTAGATGTCCTATTAAGAGAAATATATATTATGGAGCAAAATATATTTGGGTTCCAAAAGGAACCATCGCTAACATTCAAGGACCCAAGAATATTTGGGTACCAAAGCACACAACTTGAATTTTTCTTTGTAGGTACCATAAATCAAGGAATGGTGGAGAGTTCCTTGATGAAAGCTTGTGAGGATAATCATTTGATCATGATCTAGGAGAAAAAGATGAGGCAAGATGATTTAATTATTTTGGTAACAATTCTTGTCATATTGATTTTGTTGAATGGATCATGATAGATGAACAATAGCTTGAATTTGTGAAAGTGTGCTTATATGTTTACATGATGGAATTATCATTGTGTATAACATTGAGTGATTTATCATGATGCCTTTGTTTGTTTTTGATAATTGTATGGTTTTTGATTTCATCTTCTTAATTGTCTATTATCATTGTCCATCTATTAAGTATATGTGAATTCATATGTCATTTATTGTGTTATATATTCATTCATTAATTTGGGCTATGTGAGTATTTGTAATAATAGATTTGATCACTTGTTATTTAGCTTATAATGATGGCTTATCTTAATAGCTAATATTGATTTTGATAATCCATTTATTGCCATTATGTGCTCATGCTTTGCTTAAGCTTTGATGATAAATACATATACTTCAAGATTTTGATGAATTGATGGAGTTGTTGATTTGTTATAATTACTTAAGCTTATATGAAAATCTTTTTAACCATATTGTGTATTTGAGGATTTCTTCATTTCTAAGGGGAAACTTTGGCAAAATTGTTGATCGCACAAAATGGGTAATATCTTCTTCAAATTATTATTATTATTTATCTTATTTCAATTGCATCTATTTATCTTTTCCTTTTCATGATGAAAGTGGAGATAAATATGATATGTTTTTGGATAAAATCTTTTTGATTAGAATTTTTAAATTGGCCATATATTTAGGGGGAGCATATAATATAATTTTGAATACTATGCATTTTAAATTTTGTTGTTGTCCAAAGGGGGAGACAAAACAATATATCTTTTTGATGTTGTAAAAAGGAGGAGAAGTAAAATGCATTTTGAGTATTCATTTGATGATTAATATGTGCTTATGGTGATGATTTTGAGATATGGTGATGTTTTGATTATATGGTTTTTATATGATGATTTTATGTTTTGAGTTTTATATCTGATAATTGATGGAATCATGATTCATGATCATTTTATGGTTGATGGATTATGTGATCATGATAATTTGGGAGTGATATTATTAAAACTTGTATTTGAGGTGATGCTTGTTGTTAGGAGAATGTGTCAAGATTTTTACTTTGACAACATGGGTAACAAATTTACTCCTCTCATTTTTTTCCTTTAAGTTTTTTTTTTTATGTTGAAGGGGGAGAAAAATACATGTTTTTAAATTTATACAAAAATTTGCTATTTATTTTCTTTTCCACTAAGTTTCTTTTTGATGATGAGGGGGAGAAGAATACACGTATTTAAATTTGTCAATTTAGCTAAATTGTAAGAGAAGCTTACATTTAGGGGGAGTAATTTGTGGAATCACTCTTTAAATACATTCAAGGTTTGTCATCATCAAAAAGGGGGAGATTGTTAGTATTTATGTATCCATAATGTTGATTTTGATGATAACAAACTAGATTAAGAATGATTAAGTTTTTAAAAGCTTCAATTATTTTTTACACATTTTAAATAAATCATTATTTTCACATTATAAAGGTTTTATATTTAATGGAAAAATAATTTTATGAAATTAAGTTGTTTCTCAAGTTGTGTACTAAAATAAAAGAATTTTACAATATTTGATTTTAAATAAATATTATTTGGAATTTTAGATTTGGACCTATTTGAAAATATTTTAATATTTTGGATCATTTCATAATTTTAAAAATTTGTGGGATTAATGAGTATTATTTAGAAATTCTGAAATTGGACCTATCTGTAAAGTTTTATAACGTTTTGGGTCATAATACAGTTATAGAAAGTTTTGGGGTAAAGCTGTAATTTTTGGTAAATAGTTCACTGTAGCAAACGGCTAACCGTTTATGAAAAACGGTGAACCGTTTATTTCCAGATTGCTAACCTTGAACCGTTTAGGAAGAATGGTTAAGCCAAATTTATTTTGCAAGTCTCTGGAAATTACCCTTGAACCATTTACGGAAAATGGTGAACCATTTATTTCTAGATTGCAGGTCTCTGGAAATTACCCTTGAACCATTTACGGAAAATGGTGAACCATTTATTTCTAAATTGCTAACCTTGAACCATTTAGTAAGAACGGTTAAGCCAAATTTATTTTGCAGGTCTCTGGAAATTACGCTTTCACTGTTTAAAGAAAACGGTGAACCGTTTATTTCCAGATTGCTAATCTTGAACCGTTTAGTAAGAACGGTTAAGCCAAATTTATTTTGCAGGTCTCTGGAAATTAACCTTGAGCCGATAGTGACTAACGGTTAACCGTTTATTTGAAATTCAGCCTAACGGTAACTTTGACCAACGCAAACGGTTAACCGTTAATGGTTAATCTTGATCCGTTTTCTGGCAAAAAGTGCATAACGGCTAGTTTTTGAGCTCCAACTATAAAAACTCAAATCCAACTCATTTTCAAGCTCTCTAGCAAGCACAAACAAAAGGCATACAACATATCTTGAGCTCTCAATTTGTGAATTATAAATCTTTGAATCATATTTGTTCTTCATTTTGTATATCTACTCTTTGAGAGAGTTTTTGTTGTAATTTTTAATTTCTCATCAAATTTGTGAGTGTTTAAGTGTGTGATACACTTGAGTGAAGAGATTGGGAGATAATCTCTTTGTTGTAAAGTTTCATTGACACCTTAGAAGTCAATTGTAAGTTTTTGAATCCTTGGAAGGCTTGGATAGTGAAATCCTCAAGCTTGGGTTGCTTGGAGGCGTGGACGTAGGTGGGGATAGCCGAACCACGTAAAAATCCTTGAGTTTGCTTTCTCTTCTCTTGCTCATTTATTATCGTGCTTTCATTGAATTTATTATTTTTAATTTTATTAAGGTATTAGATTGGATTGTTGTGTGGTTTAATTAGGATAATTTTTAAAACACCAATTCACCCCCCCTTTTGGGTTGCACACTTGTATTTCAAAAAATAACCGAACACTATAAAAAATTTTAAAAAGTGCTTATGGGATTAAATAAGCACTTATAACTCTTAAATAAGTCATACCAAACAGGCTCTAACAGTGGTCCTTATATTTGGCAACTTTCGTGAAAAAATCTAAAAGAGATTAAAGTTCAATTATTAGTTAACTATATTTTGAATTCCAACAATTATTAGTACGATCTTAAGAAATTTTAAAAAAAAAGTCAAGAATTTTTTTTTTTTACTTTCTTTACAACTATTATTTCAAGAAACTATTCATTATTGTTATTATTATTATTATTATTTACTTCAAAAGTGAGCCAATAAATGTAATCATTTTTGTTGATGTGAGATTCTGTCTGTTCGTCAACAACTAAAATTTCTCCTTGTCTGATCGGTTCGATGTTACCCTCTGGTCCCCTCTTCGCTAATCTCCACTATTATCACGAGTAGGAAAATCTGTTTCCTTCTTCTCCGATACCCTGCATGCACAAGTACCAGTCAGAGTGCGCCGGGTGGTTTTCCCGGAGTAAACCCTCCGACGCTCAAGTCAGTGTTTCGGGTGTTTTAGAAAACCTTAGCCACAAATCCCGTGGCTTTCGCTCAATTCAATGAATACTCAAACAAAGCAATCCCTCTCTTAGCTCTTCAATTTCTTCTTAAAAAAAAACTGTTACTCTCTTTTTTGTGTTTTTTTGTCCAACCCCTTTACCTCTTTTGATTGCGCCATTTATAGCTTTCCTACGGATTCGGTTTCCGTTATCCACGTTTCCCACTCTCCGCTCAACATGCGTCATGGGTGGTTGAGCGGTTGATGGTGGCAGTTTGAGAGGCTCGTGCCTGGAGTTCCGGAAGGTGGGAGTGATAAGCGGACCTCGTGGCTTGGATCTTGCCGAGTGATGCACGTTCTAATGGTCGGTGTTAAGTGAACCTGCTACCTCTGCTCCCGCGACGACCCCTTCTGGGACTGAGCAGGAGAGCCTTGCTCGTGACGGCATCCCCATGGGGAATCTTTGAACGGGCGAGCAGAGATCCTGTTCCACCAGTTCGAGCTGGAACTTCTGATTCTTGGTGACGATGAGCAGAGATCTTCAGCGATGGCGAGTAGGGGATTCTGGTGCTTGGTGGTAAATAGACTTCTGCTTTTGGGTGTATCGTGCTCCTAGCTTCGAAGCAGAGGGGGTAGCATCTTGTGTGGCTGTACTAGTCGTTATTTACCCCCAACAATTTTCTTTGTAGAAAAGATTGTAATAAAATTTCTAATGATAAATGGTTAAAGTTTTTTTGCTTAACCAGAAAGATAAATCTTTAATTTTCTTTCTTGGAGAATCTAATAATAAATGAATCAACAGTTAGACAATATTATTAATTATGACTTTTTAGTATTAAGGTTATCAAAAGTTTATATGTGTGTGTGTTAGGGTTATCGAATATAAAATTAATTAAAAACAAATCTTAGTTGGGGCTATTTATTCGGTGGATCAGGATTCTCTCATGATCTGATTTTCTCCTGATAAAAAATACATGTGGTGATTGGTTGTTAATAAATAAAGAAAATAAAGAAGTTAAATCCTATCCATACACTACCACTTAAATACACATGGCACAAGATCTTTAAAAGCTCATGAGAGCTCAGATCATGAGAGAATCCTTTTCCATTTTATAATGCTCATCTTTCTTTGAATTTTAGTCATTTATTGAATTTGTCGTGCTCATCTACACTTTTGCATTCATCAAATTGATAAATTGATAATTTATTCTAAAAAATGAATTCTCTCTAACACATGCGAGAATGGGCAAGCCCCATTATTTTGATTTTTTTTTTGGTGTTACAAATATTATAATTTTTTAAAAATATAATCTTTGAAATCATTTGTGATAATTCATTTAAAATTCAACGGAAACAAAACTACTGTAAAAATAAATAATAAATAAATAAATTGGAGTGCTTGGGTATAATTTCATGACGATTGACAAATAAAAGGCTAGAGAAGATTGGAAAAGAAGCCGAGAAATTAATTTGCGAAAGAAAAAAGGAAAAAGAAATTATGGTAATTTAGTTTAATAAAGGTGTTTTATGTATTAAAGTTCGTAAAGTGAAGTTTTAATTTTTAAAAAATTCAGAGTATTTTCATTTAGTAAATGACTTTAATTTAGTGGACCCAAATAGCACATCTAAAATCTTTAGTTGTGGGCAAAATGACGAATTAGGCTAAGGCCGAGATTTTTCGATTTTGGGAAAAGCCAATGGATTATGGCATATCCGATTATCCGGATGATCGAAGCCCTCGAATAAACAAAAATTCAAAGAAACTAATAGAATTCCACACTACAAGGTGAAATCAAATGTATTTGTCGGTAAGGAGTAGACAGTCTGACAGGGCTCAATTTTCTTCTCACATTAAAAAAGAATGATTTTTTCCACCGCTCCTAATCGTGTTGAACGCTATAATTCAAAATTCAACATCATGAGGACTGAACTCCAAAAATAGACTTATTTCGCGCTTGGCAAGAATTTTGTCATCATAATAAATTCCATGAATCCGATCTCAAAACAGTTAAACATTTTTCTTTGCTATTTTATGAATGGAGATTCTTTCATGCTTCAACACCTTCTGTTCTTTGATCTTCTTTTTGAGCATGAAGGCTTCATTAGCGGCTGATACAGTAACTCCAGCATCATTAATCCGTGACGGCGAGAAGTTAGTTTCATCTTCTCAAAGGTTTGAGCTTGGCTTCTTCTCTCCTGGAAAATCAAAGAGCAGGTACTTGGGACTATGGTACCGGCAGAGCCCTGATACAGTTGTGTGGGTTGCAAATAGAGATAGGCCTATCTTCGACCATAACGGAGCATTAACCGTCAGCAACAATGGAAATCTTGTTCTTCTAGACCAAACAAATGCGACTATCTGGTCTTCAAACGTGTCTCGCGACGTAAAAAATCCAGTGGCACAACTCCTAGATGATGGAAATCTTGTTGTTGGAGATAACTCCAGCACGAATGCTAGTAAAAGCTACTTGTGGCAGAGCTTCGACTACCCAACAGACACTCTATTACAAGACATGAAGTTGGGCTGGGACTTAAAGAATGACCTGGAACGATATTTATCATCATGGAGAAGTGCTGACGATCCGTCCCCTGGAAAGTTTACTTACGGACTTAACATTCAAGTGCTGCCTAAGTTATGTACGTACAATGGATCTGTAAAATATACCTGCACTGGGCAATGGAATGGCTTTGCCTTTGTAGGTGCTCCATATTCAAACTTTCTTTATGACCAAATTTTGGAGCAAAATGAAGACGAAATTTCATTCAGGTATGAGTCCTACAACAGTCCAATCATAATGATTTTAAAACTCGAGCACTCAGGTCAGCTCACGCGTCTAATATGGAACGAGAGGAGAACTGCGTGGGATCTTATGTTCTCAGTTCCAGATAAATATTGTGCTAAATATGGGTATTGCGGTGCTAATAGTATTTGCAGTCTAAACCAGACACCTATGTGTGAGTGTTTGAAGGGATTTCAACTCAAATCACAAGACAACCAGACAGGCTCTATAAAATGTGAAAGAAGGCATTCTTCAGATTGCAAAAGTGGAGACCAGTTTACTAAGCTCGACGACTTTAAAGCGCCCGACTTGCTAGAGGTTTCCCTAAATGAGAGTATGAATTTGAACCAATGTCAGACTGAGTGCTTGAAGAACTGTACCTGTAGAGCTTATGCCAACTCGAAACTAACAGGAGGAGGCAGTGGCTGTTTGATGTGGTTTGGGGACCTGATTGATCTCAGAAAGCCAATTAGCAACTTCACCGGACAGACTGTCTACATACGAGTATCCGCTTCAGAACAAGGTACAATTCTTGCATTGTGTAGCAAAACTTCTTACTTGTTTGTCGTTGTGAGGCTTCATCCTAAAAGAACTGTGACCCAACATGTTTTAGGAATTCAATGTTTGGAAACCAGATGAAAAAAACTAAAATTAGGGGTGATTTTGTTAATTAAGTTATTTGGCTCGGCCACCTAGGAATTTGTTTACTTTCCATTGAATTTGTTTGATGACATGTATGTTTCTGGACGTAGGAAACAAGAAGCTACTCTGGGTAATTGTAATACTTGTTCTTCCCCTAGTAGTTCTTCTTTATGTTTACATATTTCGTCAGAGGAGGAGAAAACACAAAGAGAAAGGTATTTTTTTTTTGTGTTCATATAACTCACTGATATGTTTGTATTGATAAGGCATGTGATAGAACATGTGTACTTGCTACTTAAAAACTTGGTGTCTTACAGAAACAGAGACTATGGAAATAAACCAGGATCTGTTAGCATTTGACATAAATATGAGCATTACAACAAGAACAAATGAACTCTGTGAAGCAGATGGAGAGGGAAATGATAAAAGCAAGGATTCTTCGTTGTCATTATTCAGCTTGGCCAGTGTATCTGCTGCTACAGAAAACTTTTCTATGCAATGTAAACTTGGAGAAGGTGGCTTTGGCCCTATTTACAAGGTAGAATTCTAGATAACTCAACTGTCTTAATGTAGTACTCCTGGTATAAAATATTAACAATATTAAGAAAGCAGGGACGATTACTTAATGGACAAGAAGTTGCAGTTAAAAGGCTCTCGAGTCAGTCCGGACAAGGACTCAAAGAATTTAAAAATGAGATGATCCTTATAGCAAAACTACAGCACAGAAACCTTGTCAGACTGTTCGGTTGCTGTATAGAACAAGGCGAAAAGATTTTAATCCTTGAGTACATGCCTAACAAAAGCTTGGATATTTTCCTTTTTAGTATGTGATTTATCATTCACAAGTTCACTACTTTGCAATGCTATGTCGAATTTTATCATCAGCGTTCTTTTTAACTTTATCGTTTATGCTGATCAGCAGTATTCATTTGGGTATTGCAACAGATCCAACCAAAAATCGCCTGTTAGATTGGCAAGTACGTGCTAGAATCATCGAAGGAATAGCTCAAGGACTATTATATCTTCATCAGTATTCTAGATTAAGAATTATTCACAGAGATCTGAAGGCAAGTAATATACTCTTAGATAGTCAAATGAATCCCAAAATCTCAGACTTTGGCATGGCAAGAATGTTTGGTGGCGATGAGTTGCAGGGAAATACTAAACGGATAGTTGGAACTTAGTAAGTAAATTTCCATTCCTAAAAATTGTTGCTTGCTTATCTAGTTCTTGAATTCCTTTAATATTTATTGAAATAATGGAATTTCAGTGGTTATATGCCACCTGAGTATGCTCTAGGAGGCGTCTTCTCTATCAAATCAGATGTTTTTAGCTTTGGAGTGTTGATGTTGGAAATATTGAGTGGCAAGAAGAGCACGGTGGTCTACAATACCAGTTCCTTTAACCTTCTTGGTCATGTAAATGACAAATTGTTTCAGTTTCACATGATCTTCCATGAATGAATTACAAAAGTTAAGAATTGCTTCCGTCGATTAAACAAATATGAGTGTTCAATATTGATCCAGAACATTTCTTTACAGGCTTGGCATCTTTGGAAAGATGACAGAGTTCATGAACTTATCGATCCAGTAATAACGCAAGATGAAATATCATTATCAATGCTGATGAGATATGTTAATGTTGCTCTTCTATGTGTTCAAGAGACTGCAGCAGATAGACCAACTATGTCAGATGTTTTGTCTATGATTAGCAATGAATATCTTAATTTATCGTCTCCCAAGGAACCTGCTTTTGTGAGAGGTAAAAGTGTGAAGGATTCAACTCATTCCAACAGTGAGAACATCTGAATTTTGTTCAGTGAATGACATAACAGTTTCACTAATCAATCCTCGATAGACATCAATGCTCTAGGGTTGTATAATGCAATGTAATTTGGATGTTTATAGCTGAATTGTTGATTCTAAATTGGGTGCATTGGTTAATGGCAATGGCACATCATATCAGAAGTATCCAATTAACTTTGAAGCCTAAATAGTCTAGTCTTCAGTACAGTTTACAATCATTCATTGTTCTATAACAGGTGAGAGAAATCCGTTTTGTTATGCATAGAGATTTGTGGTAGTTGCAGTGCATTTGCGAACAAATTTCCTTATGTAAGTTTTAAACAAAGCAGTAATATTGAGGCAAAAAAATTATTGAATTTGTTGTGTTGTTTAATAATCAATTTTAAAATTTCGATTGTACTAGTTCCAATTTGTTGAGCTAACGTTGGAGACCTGATGATGCAAATGGGGAGTGGGAGCTGATTGAAAGGATGAATTAATACTAAATATCATTTTAGGAACGGTTCAACACAATGTAATTATACTACACTCTAATAAAGCGTGTTAAATCTCATTTGGACCCAAACGATACTATAAAAAAGATTTCGATAGATAATCCTAAAAGAGAACTATAAAAGAGAAACTTTATTAAT
This sequence comes from Citropsis articulata, assembly GCA_030449925.1. Lineage (NCBI taxonomy): Eukaryota > Viridiplantae > Streptophyta > Magnoliopsida > Sapindales > Rutaceae > Citropsis > Citropsis articulata. The sequence goes on along the minus strand of JASUUH010000014.1, from coordinate 347,432 downwards.
CAAAAGTTCTACTAAAAACAATGACAAAGACCTCTAGGGCAAACCTGATTTCCCAAGTTAACTCAAATAGGGAAAATAAATTACCATTATATTGAAATAAAAATATTTAAACACATACTTGATAAGATGCTAATTTCTATTGAAAATAACAACAAAAAGACAAAAATAACAAAAGCATAAAATCTTCTAAAAACAACTTACATCGTTCTTACTCTCTTAATCCTCAACTTTTGAAATAGTGTGGATGATGAAAATTGTAGTGCAGGAGCAAATCATCTTGCAACTCGAACTTATAGTCTTTTTTTATCAATCTTTCATGAAACTTTAAAGAGTTCTTACTTGATCAATTTTCTTTGCAGTGAGATAGTGGAAGCAAATTGATAGTATAAATGAACACTAGATATCATTTTAAAAACGCCCAAGCCAACGCAATTATGTTACATTCTAATTAAAATATGATTAGATCTTGTTCTAACCCAAATAACTCACTGAGACTTTGATATCACTTTATGAAAAGATTAGATGACACTGTAATTCCACTAAAATAATGACAAGATCTCCTTATTTGTCATAAGATAAACCTACTTTCAAAGTTAACTCAAATACGAAAACTAATTAATCACAATTATACTATAATTATTAAACATACATGATAAGATGCTACATGAAATGGAAAATAACAAAAAAAAAAGAGACTAAAATAAGAAAAGCCTAAATTTTCCTACCTCAATTGTTATAGAGAAGAATAGGAATTGAATAAGAAACAAGAAATAATAATAATAATAATAACAATAAAAAGAACATGCGTCACCCAAAATGCCCATTGTACTGGGCGATGGGTCCATCGCCCATTTCAATAGTGGATTTTGTGATTTTTAAAAATTAAATTAGTTCATCGCCCATTTCAATAGTAGATTTTGTGATTTTTAAAAATTAAATTAGTTAAAACATAATTTAAAATTTTTGTTCGTTAGTTTAGTGATTGTTGTATGTTATAATTATGTGCCGTGCATAATGTTTTGATTAACAACGTTGTTGTTTATTGGACTACTTTTGTATAAATGATGTAGTATATTTAAAATTTTCATTTTGCTACACAATTTCTTAAATTGGTGCTGCTTATTACGACGAATGTGATATTGAGCTCGTCCAATGGTTTTTATTGATATGAACTTATTGTAGAAGGGTGTTGATAAATATTTTCTCTCGTTTTCTGATAGCTTTTCTGTGCCGTACACATCAGACATGTTTTCCAGCATATGCCCAGAGTGCTGATGGAGAAAAACTTATATCAGGCTTTATGTTGAGCTGGTGGGATGGTCTAGTAGAGCTCGGATTTCAAAATGAAACACGCCAATTTTGAGACAAAAACATATGAAGGTTGGGGAGACGGGGGGAAAATCTATACTTAACTACTAGGGGTAAGATTGCCTATTTGCCTTAGACCTTTACAAAAGGGAATATTGTGATCTAACATTTGTGATATCTGTAAATTGTTTTACTGCTGCTGGAAATGAAGCCACCATCGAGAACATGATAAATGAACAAGAACTAGATGACAACTTGGGAGGGATTTGTGACAAGATGAAATGATGTGAGATAAAGCTGAGAGATGAAGAGAATTTGGGCCCGACTGATTTTAATCTACTCCTCTCCAATTACCCAACAAACACGGTGTTTGTGGTTCCAGACTAACCATTTTTTTCAAGTTCCTTTTCCCGAATCCCCACTCCCCTCACTCTGGACTGTCTTTAGGAACATTTCTTTCCCTCTACCTTGTAGAATTACCTATTTGAAGGTCTTAAATTAGTTATTTCGAAGTGAAAGATTTTTTGTTGTTGTAAGTACTCAAAAAGTTATTAGCTCTAAATTGAATTTGGCAGCTTATTGTTCTCCTTTTATTATTATTATTATCAGCGTAATCATTGGTTCTTTTTAAAGGATAGGGGAAATGCTGGACAATAAACCCACCCTCATTCTGAATTATGTCGTGGGGCCCTCAAATTGAAAAATCATGCAGGACAAGAAGTGATATTTGAGTTCTTTGGGAAATTTATAAAAATAACCTAAAAAATTGTATAATTTTCACAATTGACCTATCTAATTTTTTTCTATCAACATTAGCTAAATATGAAGTATGTTACCGAAACTACCCTTATTTACATCAAAAGCAGCTTATCTTCTTCGTTCTGTTATCAAACCAAAGGCAGCTTTCCACTTTTAATCAATGCCGGCAGCAGCAAACAACAACGACAAACAATAAAAGTAAATTCATACCAAATACAGCCCAATCTATCCAGATTCAAACATCAATCTACTTTATTTTTGCATCACCGATGTATTTTTGTTTACTCAGCAAAAATACAAAGAATGCTCTCAGACGATACAGTGCGTCACCCGGTTTTGGTGGGATGCACCGTCGCACCAACTTCAATCGACTTCCTTGCGGCGAGCTCGTATGTCAAGATGATTTTGGTGCGACAGGCTACCTGTTGCACCAAGAGTTCGTGTGACATGCAGCCTGTCGCACTAAGAGGCAGATTCAATGTCTCTACCTTTTGGTGCGACAGGCTGCCTGTCGCCTAAAATGTCACACTTATAGGCAGATTCATCGCACAAATCCAACTTCTATTTTTTTTTAATTTTATGTAATTGTCTTAGTTTTATAGTGCTTAATTAAATTATTTTTAATAATTTCAGGTTTAATGGATGTAGTCGTGCTTCAATTATATTATAATGGTTTGTGGGAGACATGAGCGGATGGACGTTTGGAGTATGTGAATGCTAAAAATACTGCTTTTTTAGTTCAGAAAAATTGTTTATTTGATGAGTTTTTGGCAAGAGTATATGAGGTGTTACAAATAAACCTCCAATGAATATAACATCACAATGAAGACAACTTTGAGGTCAAGTAACACATATTATCGTCCATGTTCACTGCCTATAGACATATCTAATGATGAAATGGTGAAGGTTGTATTGCATATGGCATCCAATGTGTCTAACTATGGATGCATTTCTATATTTGTTACGACATCTCCTTAAGTTCCAAGCGAAGATGTTGAGCCACCTGTTGAAACTAAAACTTCTTTTATAGTAAATATGGCTAGGCCTGATATTGAAGAGGAGGTGCTGCCAAGGACGATGTCATTGTAGCAACATTTTTCTCCAATCCACGACAATAACGATAACATTGATGACAACGGCATTACGTTAGTGGATGTTGGAGAAGAGGTATTTCCACTAACTACGTCGTTGGAGCAACGTTATTCTTCGTATCACAATAATGATTTCCGCGATAATGATGATCTTGTTGATGATATTGGCAACACAGAGGCAGATAATGTTTGTGTAGAAGGTTCTAATAGTATGTGGAGCACTCATTTGAATAATGCAGGTGATGATGGAGGTGTTGGTCCTTCCAATATTCCGCCATTTCAGCATGAAGATGAGGGTGAAGATAATATTCCTATGAATAACAGAGACAACCGATTTATTCTTCCAATGGCCGGTTCGAGAAAGAGAATTGACCCCCTGACAAGTCTTGCACCAATTTTGCCTTCGAGCATGGTTGCTCCAAGTTTTCGTAGCAGTTGTGACTCAGATGATATCAGTGTGGGCAAGCTATTTGTTGAGAAGAACGAGTTAATATTACAACTACGCAAGGTTGCCTTTAGAGATAAGTTCGATTTCAAGATTGTTCGGTCTACAACGACACGTTTTGAGGCTCATTGCTGTTCGGAATCATGTAAATGGCGTATTCGAGCAATTAAAAATTCGAACGAGCAAAATGGTCCTTGGGTGGTGAGGAGAATTGACAATACCCACACTTGTCATAATTAGGTATTGGTTGGTGGTCGTCGTCAAGTTAGGAGCCGAGTTGTTGGTCACATTATCGCAGATAAATATATTCAGGAAAAAAGAATAAACATTCCGAATGACATTAGGGCAGATATGCAGCAGGAATACGGTGTGCAGTTAACTTATCAGCAGGCATATAAGGCTAGAGAAGTTGGTCTTGAAATAGTTCGAGGGAATCCTGCTGAATCATATAATTTACTTCATAAATACTCTCACGTATTGACTAAAGCGAATAAGGGTACAGTCACTCATCTCCAGCTTGATGGAAATAATAATTTTTTGTACTATTTTGTAGCACTTGGATCTTCCTTCAAGGGTTTTATGCAGTACATTCGGCTTGTGATTGCTGTAAATGATACTCATTTAAAGGGACTATATCGTGGAAGTATGTTTGTGGCCACATGTCTGGATGGTAATAATCAACTGTATCCGTTAGCCATTGGAATCATGGACTCGGAAAACAATGAGGCTTAGGAATGGTTTACACGGAGTGATTAGCGATAAGTCGGAGTTGGTTATTATCTCTGATCGATGCACTGCCATAAGAAGAGCCGTTTTAAAAGTATTTCACAATGCAGCTCATGTCATTTGTTTTTATCATGCGAAAGGTAATATTAAGTCGAAGTTCAGGATGTCCAAAGCTTTTTGGGATGAATTTAAACCTGGCTTTATTAATGAAGCAAAAGCATATGGACACGAAGATTTTAAAAGACAACTTGAAGGTTTATGGATGCTCCACTCGGGTGCGGCTGATTACTTAAATAATAATGTGGGTACATGTAATTGGACAAAGTCTCAGTTTGAAGGTAGGAGATATAATATACTTACCACCAACATCGCAGAGAGTGTTAATTCTTTCATGAGAGAACTGCGAAAATTTCTTGTTACTCATCTTGTTGATCACTTTAGAAAAACATTGCAGCAATGGTTTTATGATAGAAAAATTTTGGCTGAATCAATGAGTACTCGACTATTAGAAAAAAAAAATTTATAATAATGGATTGCTAGAATGATTTATAAATGAAAAAAATAAATAATTTATAACCTCGTAATCATGTAGGTCATCAGAAATATCTGTCTGCTCCTGATGGTCATCCATAGGCTGCTCATTCCCAAATGTGTCATGATGCTGCTCTGGTGTTGGGCTAGGTATGTCATCATACTATTCTGATTGCCTTGTAATGGGTGGCGGCACGTTGATTGAAGGTTGATATTGTATAAAGTAACATTTAAAATAAGTATATCATAATCAAGAAATTTCAAGTAAATAAAAAAAAGTACTTATAGGATACCAACCTTATAAACCCAACTTGTAATACGTGGCATGTAATCTTTCGCAGTCAGCCAATATTTTTTGCGACTTTCCTTTGCATTCGGCTCAAGGGTTTGTAAAACGTCCCCCTGTTATGAATTCTTCGCATTTAGTAATGTAAAAAATAATACTATACGTCTACTAATATATATTACTTACAAGACGAGATTCGTCGTTTAAGAACGAATAAACTTCAATAAAGTTTATTTTAGAAGAAGCCATGAGTTTCCATCACACGATACGGGGAATGTCGTTCTTCGTTTTCATGACCCATGCTGACGGAAGACCACCGATTGCTTCGTAAATCCAAGCCTGCAACAACTAAAGTAATAAAGTTATTAAAAATACAATTACATATTTAATGTTGTCATAAAACTCTCCAGTCCAAAAAATAAAAAACAACGCACCTGAACCCCGGATGTGAAGCTGTAAACATTATATTTTTCAATTTTATAATTTTGCTTTTCCAGTCGAATCGTCTTAAATTTCTTGTCTTTCTCACTTAGTGCATTGTCAAGACTTTCGTATATTATTTCCCACGACAAACGACCCTATGGACGATTTCGGAAGTGTTGAATATCATCTACTTTGTTAAGCCACGAAAAATTGATTTGACAGTGACTTTTTCTTCCATTTAAAACTCTGTCTGCAAAATAAAAGAGTGTGATCTTTAATGCATCCATGTTGGCTATAGCCTCGAAGTCCAATTCCTCAAATAATGCATCGAATTGCTTAAGATTGATGTTACGAAACAAACCATCAAAATACGTATTCAGGAGCCTATGGATTGTTGTTAAATCTGTTACTGTAGTATCTACACCATAGGTAAGTCCAGTAACCAAACACCATTCTTCAATTGACAAGCGTATCAAATGCTCACCAATTTGAAACCATAACTGATCATCTCTCTCGGAATCCCCATGGGCCACTTGTCTAAGCATCACATTATGCAAAATTACGCCACTAAACGGAAAACTTCGGCACTCCAAGAAATGCCCAAATATATCTTTCTTGAATAGGCGCAATTGCCGTTTGTCAATTTTTGCTCAATGGCTTTTATGACGGTAACAAAGTTACACATACTTGAAATTCGCCCCGGAAAGTGATCGGCATAAGCTAATTTCATCTTGTCCAGTTCATTTCTTGATTCTTTTGATTTCTACATGTATCAGCAAAATTTATAACATTATTACATTACATTCATAACAAAATAAAAGTGAAATTAACTTCAAAATAAAAAAAAAATCTAAAACTATTAAATGGTGCTACAGCAAGTGTGATGGCGACTGGCACTTATTCGCGATAGCGATAAACTGCGAGGCGTCTGACAGCGCTTGCGTGTTCTTACACGCCAGGCGCGATGCACGGCGATGGGTAAGTCGACAGCCCCCGTCAGACAGGCAACATAGTGACAGTGCCTGCACGCACCCCGATTACTAAAGTTATGGCTTCCGAAACCCCCATTACCACCTCCAAACTTCACCCACGCCAATTTCTTCCACACCAACAACTTCAATCATACAATTAACATTACAAACTCTTCGATCTTCACTTCCCATCACCAATACAACAAGAAAATAAAAACATAGAACAAGAATAAAAAACAAAGTATCGTTCAAAGTCTAGGGCTTTTACCTAAGTTTTTATTTCCGGTCTTCACTGTAAGTTTGATGTTGTTGGCTACTGAAGAATGATTCCGGGAAGCTGCCGGCGATGATTAAGCTCGTTGGAAACAAACTTTTGGTGAAAAGATGGAGAGAGGGAGGAGAGGGAGAGAGATAGGCGAAAATGGAGGGGTAGTTTTGGTATTTGGAAATTTTTTGGCTAATGTTGATAGAAAAAACTTGAGGGGGTTAGTTGTAAAAAACCTAAAATTTTTTGGATTATTTGTGTAAATTTCCCGAGTTCTTTTCCCCAGTCCGCACAATTTTTTCCTCTCTTAGTTAGATGTGTGATAGGTTATAAATAGTCATATTATATTTAGTTTAATTCCCTCATATTTTGATTGATCTCGTGCTAATTTGTGTAAATTATGTTTGATTTGATCTAGGAGCCAAAGCATGGAGATTATGATAAAAAGAGGATAAAAAGAGCTTTATTTGGGCTTTGCAATCATGGGCTGACCGTTGACTTGAAGGAGACGGTTTCCTAGCATTAAGAGGAGAAGAAGCCAAGAAGGATTAGAAAAGCTAGCAAAATAGGAAAAGAAATCGCAAGGAAAAAGGAAAGAGAGCAAGAAGAGGAAACCAAAAAGAAGACAAAAAGCAAGCATTATAAAAGGGCTTGCTTTTGGACGTGAGGAAAAGAGAGCTGGACGTGAGCAAGGGGGAAGTCAACGGCTGCAATCAAATAATTCTTTTGTTTTGTTTAGCCACCATGAGTGGCTAAGCTTTTAATTCCGGTCCAGGGGTTAATCAAATTCCAGTTGTAGTTTTGTGAGGCTTTGAACTTAACTAGAATTTCTTCAATCCAAGTAATTTTTATTTCTTGTTCTTATTTTCTATGAATTATTTATATTGATTGAGTTGACGCCTTAATTCAATATTTATTTTTCTATCGCTAGCCATGAGTTTGTGATCCGTGAATTGTCATGAATGATTGAATCGAGTAGCAAGGAGTTGGCTCATGTGTATATATTGATGGCCACAATTACATAGCTTGCATGATAGGCTCTAGGAAATAAAAATACAAATTGATTGAATTGAGTAATCAATTAATTAATCTTGTTTTAGTCATTCTCACTATTCTTAATGCTATCACTTAATTTGATATGGAACGATGATGCCCAGTTAAATTGGTGATAAGTTCGATTTAAAGCGATTGTTCGAGTCTATTTACATTAGGAGAATAATTACTTTCGCGGATTCGATTAAGTAGACTAAGTTCTTGGATTGAGTAATTTATATTTTTGGCCTATGATCAAAGTTACAATTGGATGGAATTGACACCTTGGATTGGAAGTTTGGTAAGATTGAATTTCTCTGCTTAATTTTAAAAGTCTTGTTATTTTTTATTTTATTTTATTTCATCTAAATCCTTGTTAAAGAACTTAAAACCTAAAAAGGTTAATCGTTAATCCCAAACGGCTGACCGTTAGTGAGCGAAAGTAGAAATCACGAATCGGTTTATTAACCGGATTGCCGATTAGCTCCGTAGAGAGTTCCCGCAACCGGTCTTCCGGTTTCTCCTCATCCGGCCAGCCGAAATTGTTCCAGAAAATAGACAGCGCGCATTCGGTCTTCCGGATTCTCTCAACCGGCTAGCCGATTGAGACAGCAAGGACACAACCAGCATTCTATTCTTCCGGTTATCCTCATCCGTAATCCAATAATTCCAAACCATCACAACTCACATTCGGTCTTCCGATTTTCCATTACTGGCCAGAAAAGCATCCAGAAAGTTCAAATCAAATTCGGTCTTCGGATTTTCCTCAACCGAAATAATCGCGCCGTAATTCTTCAACTCAAAGAAACGGATTTCCGGATTTCCCCAACCGGCTAGCCGAAACAAGTCAGAACCGAGAGGAACGAGAAACGGCTTTCCGTTTTCCTTAACCGGTTATCCGGTTCATTCGAAAATCACAAGTCACAACCGGATTGTTTGCTTTTACTGCTAGTTATTATTTCCCAGAAATTTCCGATCAACAAACGGTCTTCCGGTTTACAAAATCCGGTTATCCGGTTTTGGGCAGAATCTTGAAAATTTGATTTTTCTTGGAAAATTAATTGTTTTAGACTTTGAGAGATTAAATACATAGTTCCCTAGGGATTCGACCTGGTCTCACCATTTCTACAATTCTATTTAGGTGAATCAGCATTTGTTTTTGAGGAGCTTCGACAACCTCCGTCGAAATTGGCGCCGTTGCCGGGGAGCTAATTTTAGTTTCTCATTGTTTAATTGTTTATTTGATTTAGTTTATGACTCGTTCCTCTCAGGGTACTAATTTGGCAAAGATAATCCTCGAAATCGATGACACAATCGAGAAAAGAAACTAGAAGGAAAACGCCGCCTCGAGAACGGAGATAGACTTAACTACTGGTGGAACATCCATCTTTGCTGAAATTGAAGAAAAGATGGCAGACCGAACTCTCAAAGAACTCGCCGCACTAGATTTGAATCAACAACCCCTATGCATTACTTTTCCTAATATTGCTAATGATTTTGAATTAAAATATGGTTTGATTCATTTACTTCCTTCTTTTCGTGGTTGTGCAGGTGAAGATCCTCATAAACATCTAAAAGAATTTCACATTGTTTGCTCTGGAATGAAGCCACATGGTGTATCCGAGGAGCAAATCAACCTTAGAGCCTTTCCCTTCTCTTTAAAGGATCAAGCTAAAGATTGGCTCTATTATCTACCTTCCGGTTCTATCACCACATGGAATGAGATGAAGAGGCTATTTCTGGAGAAATTCTTCTCTGCTTCGCGAGCGGCTAGTATTAGGAAGGAGATTTATGGCATTACACAAATCACGGGGAGAGACGAGCACGGAACGATTCAAAAGATTACGTGCAGCTTTCCCACCATCAATTTCTGATCAACTCCTTATCCAATATTTCTACGAGGATTATTGCCAATGGATAGGAGTATGATTGTTGCTGCTAGTGGTGGAGCTTTAGTGAACAATAAGCCGGAAGAAGCCAAACAATTGATTTCAAACATGGCTGAAACTTCTCAACAATTGACAAGAGCTGAGGATCTATCAAGCACGTTAACGAGGTAAGTTGACCTTAAAATCAAATTTCGATTTAATCGCTGGTTCACAAATGGTCAGAGGCAATTACAAAGAAAAGCGTGGAATATGCTCACTCACGGGCACCCTACCGATATGCGCCCACATCGCAACAAGACTCCACACAAGAAGCCAATGCTATAAATGGGTTTCGGCACGCACAAAGGAAGTATGATCCCTATTCGAATCACTACAATCCCTACGGAGTGGATCATCCTAACTTTAGCTATGGAAACCAAGGAGGACAACAAAGGCCACCTCTTCGTAACTTCACTAGACCACCTCCAATCCCACACACATACCAAGCTCCCAACTCGTATGTCTTTGGAAGATATTGTTAAGAATCTTGCTACCAATACTCTTCAATTTCAACAGAAACAAGAACAAGCATCCGTAGTTCGGGCAACCAAATCACCAATTAGCCACATCAGCAAGTTGGAAGCTCAAAATTGAAAGCTACCTTCACAACCTGTAAATCAACCCAAGAGAGAATCAGAAGTACTTCACCACGGCGGAAAAGAAATTCCTTCGGATCAACTCCACCTAAAGACGCTGAAATGACCAAGGAGATGGGCACGTAAGCTCCATCTAAAACAAAGCGTGGGGTAAAATTCGATCCTCCCTTATCTCTTTCATCTTACACACCTACACCTCCTTTTCCTAGCAGGTTAGCTAAACCCAAAGAAGATGAGCAAGAAAAGGAGATTCTGGACACGTTTAAGAGAGTGCAAATTAACATCCCCTTATTGGACGCGATCAAACAACCCCAAATATGCAAAGTTCTTGAAAACGCCAGCACTACCAAGAGAAAGACGAAAGAAGGGAAAGTCGAGGTAAGTCAAAATGTGTCGAATGTTACAAAAGAATATGCTTAAAATGCAAGGATCCGTGTATGTTTTCATTACCTTGTGTGATCGGTGAAAGAAAATCGAGCATGCTATGCTAGATTTAGAGCTTCAATTAATGTCATGCCATTTTCTGCTTACCAAGATTTAAAGTTGAATGACTTGCAATCGATCGTGTAGTTATTCAATTGGCTGACCGCTCTTATATTCACCCACTGGGATTGTGGAAGATGTCTGCAGTTAATGAGCTTATATTTCCTGTAGATTTTTACATCTTAGAGATGGAGGGTAATCCTTCTTCAAAATCGGCTTCGATTTTATTAGGAAGACCTTTCATGAAAACTGCCAAGACAAAAATTGATGTAGATGATGGTACTCTCTCTGTCGAGTTTGATGGAGAGATTGTTAAGTTTAAAATTCTTGATGCTGTAAAACACCCTACCGATATGCATTCTCTTTGTCAAATTGATGCTCGATTCTATCACAGGATGTTCTTACCCAAGAAAGTGTTGGGAATGAGCTAGAATTAGATGCACAATCTAATTTAAAAGGCATTGGATGAATTATTCGCTTTGCGACTGTGTCTAGCCAAAGACATAAAATAAAGGCGCTTTTTGGGAGGCAACCCAAATATTTTCTTTATTCTCGCTTTTGAATTTTCATTTCTTTATTATATTTAGTTTTCTTTACTTTCATTGATTTTATTTTAAGCCTCCAGATGTTCTTGATGAAGAAGATTAACCTCAATAAAACGTGCTCACACCATTCTTCAGCTTTCCTTGGAACTCTCTCCCTAGCTCATTCGGGTCCACACCGCTCACATTCAGGGGAGTTTATTCTTCCCTTCTCATTTACTTTTCATCATTATTATTTTTTGTGAGCCATTTATTTGTTGATACATTGAGGACAATGTATTATTTAGGTGTGGGGGAGGATTTTGGCAATGTTCTTAAAAATAAAAAAATTTTTTGCTTTAAGTCTTATCAATATCTTTGAATACCTTGTAAGCTAGGGATACATCTTTGTTTTGAGTTTTAATGCATGAAAGAAGTAAGCATGAATAGTATTTTTCTTTAAAATTTTCGATAGTGTCGCATTAATTCGTTGATTGAAAAGTGCACAAGACTTGATGCAAAATAGACACTCTAGTGAGCTTTTGAGCCTAAGAGCAACTCATTACATTTTTGCTCCATTTATTTTTGTTGAGTGTATCAAACTTAGTGTGTTTATTCTAGAACTTGCTTATGAATGTATGTTGAGACCACATTTTTGAATTGATGCTTAAGTGTGATAAGGGCAATTAGGTTCAACCAATTCTTAGACTCTAAAAGACCCACCTTTTATTTTCCCTAGTTAGCCCCTTTGAGCCTATTTTTCCCTTTCATTTGTTTCTAACACATTGTTTAACCCAAAGCCTTCTTGTTTGTTATCCATGTTTTCTTTCTACCCTATCAAGACAAGAGTGAAGTAATTGCAAAAAAAAAAAAAGAGAAGAAAAAGAAAAAAAAAAAAAGGAAGAAAAAGAAAAAAAAAAGAAGAAAAAAAAAAAGAAAAAAAAAATCTGTTGTGAAATTTATTCCCTTGATTGGATGATTGGAGAATTATTTACAAAAGCAATTGAATTATCAAATTGTTTCTCCAAGTGTTTTAAGTGCTTAAATGTGGGGATAAATTTCATCATTCTAGAAGTATGTTTGTTTATTTTATGAGGTATCATAATCATGCACATAACTAACTCTTTGTCTTGATTATTAAACCCTTCATTTTTCCTTTTACCATACCCTTACCTAAAGCCCCATTTCAACCCTTGTAAAGTCCCTTTGATTTTTGCATCATATTCATATGCAGTGGTGGAGGTTTAATCCATTTGCAAGCTTATGGTAATGACATGCTATGCTTTGATTTTGAGAGTAAAACACGCACCCTAAACACTTTGAGAGCATTGAGCGAAACCATGCGAGGGTGTTAAGTCTTGCTGCATTTGATTTTGATGAATCGATGAGATGCTTGTGTTTTTACAAATTCTATCCTATGAATGCTTATTCTCTAGATTGTCACTATGATTCGACTCATTGATGTGTGTTTAGTTTTATTGGTATTCTTGGATATTGAATGAGTAAAAGGGAGGATTGGTATGATGATTTAAGATATGCTTGAGGACAAGCATGGTTTAAAGTGAATTTGATAGTTATAAATAGTCATATTATATTTAGTTTAATTTCATATTTTGATTGATCTCAAGTAATTTGTGTAAATTATGTTTGATTTGATCTAGAGCCAAAGCATGGAGATTATGATAAAAGAGGATAAAAGAGTTTATTTATTCGGGCTTTGCAATCATGGGCTGACCGTTGACTTGAAGGAGACGGTTTCCTAGCATTAAGAGGAGAAGAAGCCAAGAAGGATTAGAAAAGCTAGCAAAATAGGAAAAGAAATCGCAAGGAAAAAGGAAAGAGAGCAAGAAGAGGAAACCAAAAAGAAGACAAAAAGCAAGCATTATAAAAGGGCTTGCTTTTGGACGTGAGGAAAAGAGAGCTGGACGTGAGCAAGGGGGAAGTCAACGGCTGCAATCAAATAATTCTTTTGTTTTGTTTAGCCACCATGAGTGGCTAAGCTTTTAATTCCGGTCCAGGGGTTAATCAAATTCCAGTTGTAGTTTTGTGAGGCTTTGAACTTAACTAGAATTTCTTCAATCCAAGTAATTTTTATTTCTTGTTCTTATTTTCTATGAATTATTTATATTGATTGAGTTGACGCCTTAATTCAATATTTATTTTTCTATCGCTAGCCATGAGTTTGTGATCCGTAATTGTCATGAATGATTGAATTGAGTAGCAAGGAGTTGGCTCATGTGTGTGTATATTGATGGCCACAATTACATAGCTTGCATGATAGGCTCTAGGGAAATAAAAATACAAATTGATTGAATCGAGTAATCAATTAATTAATCTTGTTTTAGTCATTCTCACTATTCTTAATGCTATCACTTAATTTGATATGGAACGATGATGCCCAGTTAAATTGGTGATAAGTTTGGATTTAGGCGATTGTTTGAGTCTATTTACATTAGGAGAATAATTATCATGGATTCCGATTAAGTAGACTAAGTTCTTGGATCGAGTAATTTATATTTTTGGCCTATGATCAAAGTTACAATTGGATGGAATCGACACCCTCGATTGGAAGTTTGGTAAGATTGAATTTCTTGCTTAATTTTAAAAGTCTTGTTATTTTTATTTCATTTTATTTCATCTAAATCCTTGTTAAAGAACTTAAAACCGTAAAAACTGTTAACCGTTAATCCCAAACGGCTGACCGTTAGTGAGCAGAAAGTAGAAATCACGAATTCGGTTTACCGGTTTCATTAACCGGATTGCCGATTAGCTCCAGAACCGAGAGTTCCCGCAACCGGTCTTCCGGTTTCTCCTCATCCGGCCAAATTAAATTGTTCCGTAAAATAGATACAAGATTCGGTCTTTCCGGATTCTCTCAACCGCCAGCCGATTGGAGACACAAGACACACCAGCATTCGCTTTTCCGGGTTATCCTCATCCCAGAATCCAATAATTCCAACCATCACAACTCACATTCGGTCTTCCGGATTTTCCATTACCGCCACAAAAGCATCCAGAAGTTCGCAAATCAAATTGGTCTTCGGATTTTCCTCAACCTAAGAATTAATCGCGCCTGCAATTCTTCAACTCAAAGCAACGGATTCGATTTCCCAACCGCCAGTCAAACAAGTCGAACCGAGAGGAACGAGAAACGGCTCGCTTTTCCTTAACCTTATCCGGTTCAGCCGTAAAAATCACAAGTCACAACCGGATTGTTAGCTTTTACCATTAGCTTATTTCGTAAATTTCCGATCAACAAACGGTCTTCCGGTTTACAAAATCCGGTTATCCGGTTTTGGGCAGAATCTTGAAATTTTAATTTTTCTTGGAAAATTAATTGTTTTAGACTTTGAGAGATTAAATACATAGTTCCCTAGGGATTCGACCTGGTCTCACCATTTCTACAATTCTATTTAGGTGAATCAGCATTTGTTTTTGAGGAGCTTCGACAACCTCCGTCAATGTGTCTTATTTAAGTACAAAATAAGTAGTACTTGCTAGGATAAGAAATAATAGTGTATAAAGGTTGTAATCCCAGAGAGAGTTAAGGACAGTTGAATTATTTTTTAAGTCCCAAAAGTAATTTAAAAAAATTAAAAATTAATTTTGATGTTTGATAATTTTTTTAAAAATCACTTTGGGTAATTTTATTTCATCCTAGAGTAGATTTTAAAAGATAAGAAACGAATAGCTTTGTAAAATATGATTTTAAGAATCAGTTATAAACTTAATTTCATTTCGTATATATCCTCACATATACTATAATATCTAAAATAAATGTAAAATTATTCTTATTTGATTAGGAAATTGAATTATAAAATTTAGAGAGATTATTAGGTTATTACTATTACCAATTATATATTGAGATAACAATATAAAAATTAAAAGTAATAAAATAAAAAGTTGTTATAGTTATCTATTGTTATACATTCAAAATATAAAAATATTATATATATATGTTTATAAATGTATAAATATATTATATTCAACGTTATGCCTATTTTGGTTGTTTATATTTTTACAACTGTTCAATTGCAAGGTTTACCAAACACATAATATTGTTTTTAAAACTATTCAGCAATTTTAAAAATAAATTAAAATGTTTATTTTGAAACTATTATTTTTAAAATTATTTACAACCAATTATTTTTACAGCATAACTAAAAGCAATTATTTTGAAAGTAAAATAATTAGTAGATTGACCCTAAATTAATTTTCTTATTCAATAAAATCATTTCTTTTATATTTTCATTTTATTGGTCTAAATCTCACTTATTAGAGTTGCTTAGGTTGTTATCTATTTTTGTCGTAAGGTGGTTTTATCAATCTATTAGTTTGGGCAGACGTCTTCAAGAACAATGACAAAGTATATCATCGCTCCAACGAATAGAATATGCTCCAACAACTAACAATATGTAATTGTTTATTTTTTTTGGTTGTGCTATCCTTTTTTTGTTAGAACCTGATAGAAATCATTCCGATCAGTATTAGTCTTTAGCAATGGGGAATAAGCGTTAAACTTTTATCTGTCAATTTTAATCAGTCTTTAGAAGTGATTAAAGGCTGCAACTAATGCAAGATATCCATCACTTTAAATAATTAACGATGCAGCAACATTAATCTTCTAGTAAGTCAGAGACACAGCTGAAAAGTACCTCAATTTGGAAATTATTGATCAAGGCCCCTTGCCAAGTGTCATGGTTGGCAAAGAGCATGTCGCAGTGCAGGCCCGCGTACCTAAAGCCCGGCCTATAGGGATTGGGCTGAATAAAATTTAAATTCAAATAACTTAGGTCTAGACAAAAGTTTAATAAAAAAAATTCAGATTTGACTTAGGATTTATTAATTTATAAATAAAAAATAAATTTAATTTTAAAAAAAACTCAAAATATTAGATTAATTTAATTTTTTATATTAGTATTTATTATTTATTAGGTTATATTTCTAATATTTTATGTATTAGACTATTATTGTAATTTGTATTAGATAATTATCTTTTCACTTAAATATTTTTTTAATTAAAAAAAATTTTATAATTAATTTAAAAATCTCAGGCCGACTAGACCCGAGCCCAAGCCCAGTTCAAGCCCACAAATTGCCATCTCTACCCCCGGGTAACGAAATCCATCACCCAAGCTTCAATCCGAGATTTTGGTAAAAAAAAAAAAAAAAACTTCTATTATTTAGAGTGATTTTTTCTTCCATTTAAAACTCTGTCTGCAAAATAAAAGAGTGCGATCTTTAATACATCCATGTCGATTATAGCCTCGAAGTCCAACTCCTCAAATAATGTATCGAATTGCTTAAGATTGATGTTGCGAAACAAACCACCAAAATACGTATTCAGTAGCCTATGGATTGTTGTTAAATCTGTTACTGCAGTATCTATACCATAGGTAAGTCCAATAACCAAACACCATTCTCCAATTGATAAGCGTATCAAATGCTCACCAATTTGAAACCATAACTGATCATCTCTCTCGGAATCCCCATGGGCCACTTGTCTAAGCATCACATTATGCAAAATTACGCCACTAAACGGAAACCTTCGGCACTCCAAGAAATGCCCAAATATATCTTTCTTGAATAGACGCAATTGCCGTTTCGTCAATTTTTGCTCAATGGCTTTTATGACGGTAACAAAGTTACACATACTCGAAATTCGCCTCGGAAAGTGATCGGCATAAGCTAGTTTCATCTTGCCCAGTTCATTTCTTGATTCTTCTGATTTCTCTATGTATCTGTAAAATTTATAACATTATTATATTACATTCATAACAAAATAAAAGTGAAATTAACTTCAAAAAAAAAAAAATCTGAAACTATTAAATGGTGAGACAGCAAGTGCGACAGGCAGCTTACCGCACTTGTTGCAATAACAAACCGCTCGAGTGCACGACTTCGCGCACCCCACATGCGTCACGACGAATACGCGATAGGCGTGCAATAAGCGCTGTCGCCTGGTATGTGTGTGTGAGTGCTGCGACAACGCGATGCAAAGTTATGGCTTCCGAAACCTCGGTTACCACCTCCAAACTTCACCCACACCAACAACTTCAATCATACAATTAACATTTACAAACCCTTCGATCTTCACTTCCCATCACTAATACAACAAGAAAATAAAAACATAGACCAAGAATAAAAAACAAAGTATGGTTCAAAGTCTAGGGTTTTTACCTAAGTTTTTATTTCCGATCTTCACTGTAAGTTTGATGTTGTTGGCTACTGAAGAATGATTTCGGGAAGCCGCCGGCGATGATTAAGCTCGTTGGAAACAAATTTTTGGTGAAAAGAGGGAGAGAGGGAGGAGAGGGAGAGAGGTAGGCGAAAATGGAGGGGTAGTTTCGGTATTTGGAAACTTTTTAGCTAATGTTGATAGAAAAAACTTGAGGGGGTTAGTTGTAAAAAACCTAAAATTTTTTGGATTATTTGTGTAAATTTCTCGAGTTCTTTTCCCCAGTCCCCACCAATTTTTCCTCTCCTAGTTAGATGTGTCTTATTTAAGTAAATAATAAGTAGTACTTGCTAGGATAAGAAATAATAGTGTATAAAGGTTGTAATCTCAGAGAAAGTTGGGGACAGTTGAATTATTTTTTAAGTCCCAAAAGTAATTTTAAAAAATTAAAAATTAATTTTGATATTTGATAATTTTTTTTAAAATCACTTCGGGTAAATTTATTTCATCCTAGAGTAGATTTTAAAAGATAAGAAACAAATAGCTTTTTAAAATATGATTTTAAGAATCAGTTATAAACTTAATTTCATTTCGTATATATCCTCACATATACTATAATATCTAAAATAAATGTAAAATTATTCTTATTTGATTAGGAAATTGAATTATAAAATTTAGAAAGATTATTAGGTTATTACTATTACCAATTATATATTGAGATAACAATATAAAAATTAAAAGTAATAAAATAAAAATTTGTTATAGTTATCTATTGTTATACATTCAAAATATGAAAATATTATATATATATATATATGTTTATAAATGTATAAATATATTATATTCAACGTTATACCTATTTTGGTTGTTTATACTTTTACAACTGTTCAATGGCAAGGTTTACCAAACACATAATATTGTTTTTAAAACTATTCAGCAATTTTAAAAATAAATTAAAATGTTTATTTTGAAACTATTATTTTTAAAATTATTTACAACCAATTATTTTTACAGCATAACTAAAAGCAATTATTTTGAAAGTAAAATAATTAGTAGATTGACCCTAAATTAATTTTCTTATTCAATAAAATCATTTCTTTTATATTTTCATTTTATTGGTCTAAATCTCACTTAGGGTGTGTTTGGGATTGAGGTGCTGGAGCTTTTAAGCTACAGCTGCTGTGGAAAAAAAGCTATAACTATGAAACAAAAGCTAGTAATACATAGTAAATATAAAATTTAAATAATAATTTTAACAAAATTATTAAAGATATAAAATATTTTTCATGATATAAGTGAAAAATCACATTAATATAGCTTCCAATCCACAGTAGTTAGTGTTTACCAAACACTTTAGTGCTGTAGCTTGGAAGCTACAGCTGCGCAACCTCAATCCCCAACATACCTTTAATAGAGTTGCTTAGGTTGTTATCTATTTTTGTCGTAAGGTGGTTTTATCAATCTATTAGTTTGGGCAGATGTCTTCAAGAACAATGACAAAGTATATCATCGCTCCAACGAATAGAATATGCTCCAACAACTAACAATATGTAATTGTTTATTTTTATTGGCTGTGCTATCCTATTTTTTGTTAGAACCTGATAGAAATTATTCCGATCAGTATTAGTCTTTAGCAGTGAGGAATAAGCGTTAAACTTTTATCTGTCAATTTTAATCAGCCTTTAGAAGTGATTAAAGGCTGCAACTAATGCAAGATATCCATCACTTTAAATAATTAATGATGCAGCAACATTAATCTTCTAGTAACTCAGAGTCATAGCTGAAAAGTACTTCAATTTGGAAAGAGAAATGCTAAATGTCTCGAAGGGCGAGAGAAGCACGAGAGAAACGGCAGCATGTGCTGCCGTTTCGCTCCTAAAATATCTCGCCCTTTTTTAATTAAAAAAATTAAAATGTCAATAAAAAATAATAAAGAAAACAGAATCCTATCTGCTCTTTACTTCATTTTTTTCAACTCTCTCACCGTCTCTGTGGAGCAGCCCTCTCTTTCGAACTCTCACTGTCTCTCACTATTTCACGATCTCTCTCTCGCTCACACGCTTCTTTTCACGATCTGCAATTCTTTGGCCTTCTGCAACTCTTACAAGAAATTAACGCTTTGGTTCTCACAAGGGCAGATTGGTTTTATTGGGAAGCTATTAATCAGAAAAAGGAAAAAGGTCTATATTTAGAATATGATTTGTTGGAGAATCTCAGAGTTAGTCAATTTTCATTGAGCAGAGGTGAACCAGTCAAAATTTTGCTTCTTCCAAATTCCTTATAGAGTGAAATTTATTAGCCTTTTCTCCAAGGATCATCCGATTTCCTTGCTAACAAATTTTGTTACTCTACCAATCTCGTCATTGAGTAGAGGTGTACATTCAGTTAACTGATCCATTACCATATCAATTGGTAATCTAAGCTCATTATAGAAATTGTCTAGCTAATCCATGCCGTAACTGTTTTCTTAGATGAAGGACAAGAAAAAGGAACGAAAACCTTTACAGAATACATCACCCAACAGAAGCAAATACCGATAGATTTCCCTTCCAAGCCTAGAGCCTCCAAATTTTTTTTTGTACCATCAGTTCTTAGATCCCTTTCTTTCAATTGAATTAAATACAACTTGGGTATCAGAACTTGATTTATATCGCAAACACATCTTCACTTTTACTCCCAGCATCGCTTCATTGTCACTGGTCTTGTTCGACTGAGATAGTGAGAGAGAGTTGGAATGATGATAGATAAAGGATTCTATTTTCTTTATTGTTTTTTTATTAATATTTTAATTTTTAAAATTAAAAAAAGGCTAGAGATTGCGGGGGCGAAACGACAGCATGTGCTGCCGTTTCTCTAGCGCTTCTCTCGCCTTTCTAGATGCCTAGAAGCACTCATTTGGAAATTATTGATCAAGGCCCCTTGCCAAGTGTCATGGTTGGCGAAGAGCATGTCCTAGTGCAGACCCGCGTACCTAAAGCCCGGCTAGTAGGGATTGGGCTGAATAAAATTAAAATTTAAATAATTTGGGTCTAGACAAAAATTTAATAAAAAAAATTTAGATTTGACTTAGGATTTATTAATTTATAAATAAAAAATAAATTTAATTTAAAAAAAAAACTTAAAATACTAGATATTTAATTTTTTATATTAGTATTTATTATTTATTAGGTTATATTTCTAGTATTTTATGTATTAGACTATTATTGTAATTTGTATTAGATAATTATCTTTTCATTTAAATATTTTTTTTAATTAAAAAAATATTTTATAATTAATTTAAAAAGCTCAGGCCGTCTAGACCCGAGCCCAAGCCCAGCCCAAGTCCACAAATTGCCATCCCTACCCCTGGGTAACGAAAATCCATCACCCAAGCTTCAATCCGAGATTGTGGTAAAATAAAAAAAAAAACTTCTATTATTTAGAGTTATTACTAAATTATTATCTAGTATTTATAGAATTTTATATTGGCAGAAAGATATTAAAGAGAATATAAATATTTAGACTTTTAAGATAATTTTATATATTCTCAACATTACATAGATACATGTACTAATTTCTTGAAATTATGTTTTTTTTTTTTATCCTTATCCATATAATGAATATGACAAGCTCTATTTTTTAACTATTACTGTAGTATAACTAAGTTAAAGCAATAATGTTATAATTACACTTTTTTAAGTTCTAACCTCAGTAATAAAATTAATTTGGTCCCTATAATTATAGAGAAGTTTTAGTGTAGTTGGTGCTTTAAATAAATTTTTATCAGCTTAGACTTAAATATTAAATTTTTTTTTTTTTTTTTTTTGGGGAAGAATTGTGAGATAAGCCCTCAGAAGGCTGCATCAACGTCCTGAAATTAATAATGAAAAAGATTGCAAGCTCGGGGGCTATTATCAGCAATACTGATGGGGAGATTATGTCAGCAGCTACTTGAAAAACGCAAATCGTTGAAGATCATTGGACTAGCTATAGGAACCGAGCGAAAGGCTCAAGTATCCTTTCTCTGGAAAGTCAATGATCGAATGATAAAATATTTTTCAAAATTTCAAACTAACTTGTAAAATTGCTCACGACAAGGATAAAGAAATATAATTAGTGTCTTTTTTTGACAATGAGTAGAAAATCTGGCAATAATTTATCTTCTCATTAAACACATACGTATTTTTCCACCCGTGCTTAAGGCGTTTTGGAAAGTTGACAAGACTTCAAAGTTAACATCATGAGAATTGAGGTCAAGAAATAGACTTGTTTGTTTCGCACTTGGCCAAGACTTTTGTTGTCATAAATTGAAATGAACCCGATCTCAAAACAACTATTAGACATTTTTCTTCTCTGCTTTATCAATGGAGAATCTCCCATGCTTCAACATCTTTCGTTCTTTGATCTTCTTGTTGAGCATAAAGGTTTCATTAGCAGCTGATACGCTAACTCAAGCATCATTCATCCGTGACGGCGAAAAGTTAGTTTCATCTTCTCAAAGGTTTGAGCTAGGCTTTTTCTCCCCCGGAAAATCAAAGAACAGGTACGTGGGACTATGGTACCAGAAGATCCCTGATACGGTTTTGTGGGTTGCCAATAGAAATAGGCCTATCTCCGATCATACCGCAGTATTAACCGTTAGCAACAATGGAAATCTCGTTCTTCTCAACCAAACAAACGGCACTATCTGGTCTACAAACGTATCTCGCCAAGTGAAAAATCCAGTGGCAAAACTCTTAGATAATGGAAACCTCGTTATTATGGATAACTCCAGCGGTCATGCTACTGAAAGCTACTTGTGGCAGAGCTTCGACTACTTAACCGACACTCTGTTACCAGACATGAAGTTGAGCTGGGACTTGAAGACTGGTCTGAAACGATATTTATCATCATGGGAAAGTGCTGATGATCCATCCCCTGGGAAGTTTACCTACGGACTTGATATTCAGGTGGCGCCTAAATTGTGTACGTTCAATGGTTCTGCAAAATATACCTGTACCGGTCAATGGAATGGAGCTGCCTTTGTAGCTGCTCCATATTCAAGCTTTCTTTATGATCAAGTTTTGGTGGAAAATAAAGATGAAATTTCTTTCAGGTACGAGTCCTACAACAGTCCAAACATAATGATCTTAAAAGTAAACCCCTGGGGTCTGCTCACGCGTCTAATATGGAATGAGAGGACCGCTGCGTGGGACCTTGTTTTCTCCGTTCCAGATGGACATTGTGTTAATTATGGGCATTGTGGTCCCAACAGTATTTGCAGCTTCGACCAGACACCTAATTGTCGGTGTTTGAAGGGATTCAAACTCAAATCACAAGACAACCAGACTTGGCCCAGAAAATGTGAGAGATCTTCAGATTGCAAAAGTGGAGACCAGTTTATAAAGCTTGATGGCTTTAAAGCGCCTGACTTGCTAGAGGTTTCCCTGAATGACAGTATGAATTTGAATCAATGTCAGGCTGAGTGCTTGAAGAACTGTTCCTGTAGAGCTTATGCCAATTCCAAACTAACAGAAGGAGGCAGTGGCTGTTTAATGTGGTTTGGGGATCTGATTGATCTCAGAAAGCCAATTAGCAACTTCACCGCACAGTCTGTCTACATACGAGTGCCTGCTCCAGAGCAAGGTACAGCTTTTGCATTCTGGAATCAACTTTTTCATTATGGAAGTTGATGTAGCAAAACTTCTCCAATTGTTTGTCATAGTAAGGCTTCATCCTAAAAGCTGAGCCAAGAGTTAAAGGAATTAATTAGTTAAAGAACAGATGAACAAAGCTAACAAACAAAGAAACCAACATAGGTCAGATGTGGCTTAAGTAACTAAGTTATTTGGCTCAGCTTGATAAGATGTTTATTTGCAATTCGTTGGATTTCTTTGATAACATTTATGTTTCTGGATGTAGGAAACAAGAAGCTACTCTGGATACTTGTAACACTTGTTCTTCCGGTGGTACTTCTTCCTTACTTTTACATATTTCGTCGAAGGAGGAGAAAACACAGAGAGAAAGGTAAATTTTTTCCCTTCATATCACTCAATGATATTTTCATGTGATAAGGCATGTGATAAACCATGTATACTTACAATTTTTAAAGTTTTTGTCTTACCGAAACAGAGAATATGGAAACAAACCAGGATCTGTTAGCATTTGACATAAATATGAGCATTACAACAAGAACAAATGAATTCTGTGAAGCAGATGGAGAAGGAAATGATAAGAGCAAGGATTCTTGGTTGCCATTATTCAGCTTGGCCAGCGTATCTGCTGCTACAGAAAACTTTTCTACGCAATGTAAGCTTGGAGAAGGTGGCTTTGGCCCTGTTTACAAGGTAGAATTGCTGTTACCTCAAATGTACTTAATGAAATACTGCTGGTGTAAAACATTAACAAAATTAAAAATGCAGGGTCGACTACTTAATGGACAAGAAGTTGCAGTTAAAAGGCTCTCAAGTCAGTCAGGGCAAGGACTCAAAGAGTTTAAAAATGAGATGATGCTTATAGCAAAACTCCAACACAGACACCTTGTCAGACTCTTCGGTTGCTGTATAGAACATGGCGAAAACATTTTAATCTATGAGTACATGCCTAACAAAAGCTTGGATGTTTTCCTTTTCGGTATGTGATTTATCATTCACAAGATTAAGTATTTCCACTACTTTGCAGTGCTCTGACGAATTTTATCATCTCTGTTTTTTTAACTTGTTATCATTTACGCTGATCAGTATTCATGTTGGCATTGCAACAGATCCAAAGAAAAAGCGCCTGTTAGGTTTGCAAGCACGTGTTAGAATCATTGAAGGAATTGCTCAAGGGTTGTTATATCTTCATCAGTATTCTAGACTAAGAATTATTCACAGAGATCTTAAGGCAAGTAATATTCTCTTAGACCACGACATGAACCCCAAAATATCGGATTTTGGCATGGCAAGAATATTTGGTGGTGATGAGTTGCAGGGAAATACTAAACGGATTGTTGGAACTTAGTAAGTAAAACTCCATTCCCAAAAAATGATGTTTGCTTTTCCTATTTTCTTAGATCACTCAATATTAATTGAAACAATGAAAATTTAGTGGTTACATGTCACCTGAGTATGCCCTGGAAGGTTTGTACTCCATCAAATCAGATGTGTTTAGCTTTGGAGTATTAATGTTGGAAACATTGAGTAGCAAGAAGAACACTGGCGTCTACAATAGTGATTCCTTTAATCTTCTTGGAAATGTAAGTGACAAATTGTTTCACTTATGTTCCCTCTTTAATGGGTAAAATATAAATTGGAAAAGTAAAAAATTGCTTCTGCAAATTAAACTAATATTGATCGTGGACATTTCTTTTCAGGCTTGGGGTCTATGGAAAGATGACAGAGCTCATGAATTGATGGATCCAGTAATAAAACAAGATGAAGTATCATTGCCAATGCTGATTAGATTCATAAATGTGGCTCTTCTCTGTGTTCAAGAGAATGCGGCAGATAGACCAACCATGTCGGATATTATCTTGATGATTGAGAATGAGCATCTTAATTTACCTTCTCCCAAAGAACCTGCTTTTACAAACAGTAAAAACGTGAATAATTCATCTCATTCCAATAGTGGAACATCCCAATTTTGTTCCGTGAATGATGTAACCATTTCATTAATCTATCCTCGATAGTGGTCTATCTGGGCAGCATTCGTTATTTGCTTCTTTGTTTGATTTCTTTATTTTCTCCAGTTTTAAACTTCCTAAAGTAAGTGAGGAACTGTATAATGGAATATAATTCTGCTTGTTTATGGCAGCATATCTGTTCTGCTGATGACTCTAAATGGCTCATTACATGCTACCTTTGGAGACATATTTCCCTTCTCTATTTATTTATTTATTTATTATTTTTTGGCGTTTGAAGGCAAATAATCTAGTCTTCAATACAGCAAACAATCATTCAGTAGCTATATCAGTTCAAAGAGAAACATTTTATATTGTTCATCTGGAATAAGTGACATGATTAGTCAATTTATTATAGATTTGTAACGACCTTTGCTTAAGCTTCTCACGCGTTGCTCACGAGTCTCGCTTAATCAGCCACCAAAACGCTTCAAATGAACGTGTTTTGATGCTTGTGAATTGAATCATAGAGTCACGCGAGTTGCATATGACTAACTTAAACACATATAAGGCTGATACGCTGTCGTTTTCGGATCCAGGTTTTAACTCACGCCACATTAGACAGGTATTGATGTTGAAAGTGTTTAAGTAGAGATGGACAAGCCACTCTAAGCCCTATATTCTCAGATATTTATAATTTATTCATTGGGCTATATGCCTCAATCAAAATTTCATTTTACTCTTTACACTCAATTTTATTTTTATTAAAATTCTAGAGTACCTAATTTGCCTCTATAATTTTAAATTTTCAAAATTATATTCATTTAATTAAAAATTTATTTTATAATATTTATATATGGGTGTCATTAATTTATCTAATGTCAATTTTATTTGGGTTCCCAATATTATTGTCATTTAATTTATTACTCATTTAGTTACGTGATTTTTTGAGCATTGTAAAATTTACGTTTCTTTCACACTTCTGTTTCAATTTTGTTTAAAATTGCAGCATTTAAGTCTAATTCTTGCTCACTATAATTTTAATTTAAATTTCTATATTCATTTAATTAAAAATTAAAATACTTTCATTTTATAATACTTTCATATAATTAATAATAAAATTTTAAATCTTTTCTATAATAATTTCCATATTTTATAAAATTAAATATATCTTTTAATATTAAAATTTTATAATATATAACGTTACAGCCCCAATAATAATTTATATAATATCTATTGTAATTTTTTCGTATAATTAATAATTTATTAATAAATTTAAATTTTACTTATGTTATAAATTTATTTTATAAATTATAGTTCACAATATTATTAATGTACATTTATAAAATCATGATAGTTATAATTTTATTCATTAAAATCATAATATCAATTATTTATTTAATAAATTATAAATATAAATCAATTATAATATTTTTTTAATTTGTAATTTTATTCATTAAAATCATAATATCAATTATTTATTTAATAAATTATAAATATAAATCTATTATAATCTTTTTTTAAACTAAGAATTAAATGAATTTAAAAAATTTAATTTCAAATTATTTGTAAAATCATAAAATTTTAAGTTTACTTTCATTAAAAAATAGAACGTGTTTATTGCGGGCTTTTTTATCGTATCATGTTTAGCCTATCTCTAATCTTTTAAGATCCGTGTGCCTAAAATTCTAAACCCGCACGGCGTCGTCGTCTAATGCCATGTGTCCCATCGAAACGTGTTAAATGCCGTCTCGCATTTAACACGTGTTGTCCACGCAATGTCCGGTTCATTGGTCATCTCTACAGTTGTATGTTATTAGCCAGACACATAAATTTTGCCAGCATTTTTTTTTAATTATTCTAAATATCAGCATATTGGTTACTTTTAAAGGATGGGAATTACGCTGGAACCTCAACCCACTACTCATTCGAGCCATGTAAAATCTCAACTATGTTTGTGTGGCCCTCAAATTGTAAAAAGATGTAGGATAAGATTATGAGTCTTATTCGAGTACGTAAGAAATATTCCACTAAATATGTTGTAGTTTCAAAGAGTTTGTCGATTGTCTTATCTAATAAAATCACCTATTTCACACTTTTTCTATTATTTCTCTTGATCGTCATCTGTTCTTATCGTGATTTTTATCTACTTTTTGATTGAACGTATTTTAACGATCAATAAAGTATCATTGTCTTCCTTCCGCTATATTATTTAGTTATTATATTACTTATTTAGACATGTTAAAATGATACACTTTAATAATCCGGACATATTATTTTACAGGTTTGATGGATCCCATAATCCTGTCACGAGGTCGCTGTACCTACCAAATGTCGGGTTCGATAGTAAGCCTACCCCACACAAAGACTTTCGTTTTCTAAGTTCCGTTTGCCAAAACTTTGAAACTAAAAGTCTCGAGTGTCCTGATCGAGTTGCATTCAAATGGGGAGGCTCGAAGGAATTCAAAATCCTTCCCAACAAAATGAAATCCGGGACCGTGGATTATTAATTAGCTACCAGCAAATATTGTTTCCTTCTCCACGAGAAGAAAAATTGTATGTTCAACGTTTGTCTTTTACAGTAAAGAAACAGAGTTAATTTTATCTCGATTTCGAAATGATATGTAAACGCAACTAATTCTGAAGAAAGATATCCTTCGCGTTCAACTATGCAGCAATATTATACTTCTAGAAAGTCAGAGCGGAAAAATAATTCAATCTTGGATGTCATTGGCCAAGGCCTCCGGCAAGTGTTTAGTGTTCATAGATCATTGGTTAGCGGAAGAGTCGATCCCATGGGTAAGAAAATAACTCGCTCAAGCTTTAATTTCTATT
Organism: Citropsis articulata; assembly: GCA_030449925.1. Lineage (NCBI taxonomy): Eukaryota > Viridiplantae > Streptophyta > Magnoliopsida > Sapindales > Rutaceae > Citropsis > Citropsis articulata. Next base: position 319,496 of record JASUUH010000014.1, on the reverse strand, counting down.
GGACCAGTTCGCCCGGCCCAATCACGCCGATCGAAGTTTCTTGTGAAAAGCGCCTGAGTATATTAACTCTCTAAGCTCAAAGGCCTTGCCATTTGGTCTTTTGATTTTTATGTTATTATTATTATTATTTTAGTGGAGCTACGGGCACCCGGTTTTTTTTTTTATCTTTTTACTACCCTTTAATTTTTTTTTTCTAAATTACGATTTTATTTCTTCTGAAATTATCAAAAGGAATAAGTAATCATCTCAGTCATACTGTCTGACACTCACCGCATCCTAAACCCCTGTTTACTTAAAATTTTTTACTATTTGTTTGCAGGATTTATCCGTGGCATACCCCAAAAATAGGGTATTTATCTAAATACATTCCCATATTTTAAAATTGGCTTTTGTTAAGTTACATCATCATGTAACATACATGATGATGTAATAGCCGTTGGATGAAATCCAACGGTTGTGAAAATAATATAATTTTTTCATCTCATATTTTCACAACCGTTGGATTTCATCCAACGGCTGTTACATCATCATGTATGTTACATGATGATGTAACATAACAAGATCCTTTAAAATTTCTCATATATGCATTTTGTACTGTGTAATTACAAAATTACCCTAATTAAAAATTTAAATCATCCCAACCGGCCTCATTATTCTCCTTCACGAGATTTGTTCCTCCTCCACTTTGTCACTGAATTTCTTCTCCTTTGGCACAATAGCTACTGAATTTATTCTCCTTTTAGCACAATAGCTTAATTGAAATTACCCTCATCAACCATAATAGTGTCTCTCTTGTTGATGGTGGCATTCTTGGTGACAGTGAAAATCATCCGTAATTGATGACAAAAATTTCATCAAGCAAAATCAATATAAGATATCGGAAGCAACATTCTCAAAGGTTCGCCTCATCTCTTCACTGTCAATTTAATGGATTACCTATAATCCTACTAAATTTGGATATATATTCTCAATTTTGCTTTAAAAATTGTTACGTGAGTTAGATTAGTGGATCTAAAATTTGTTTTCATCATGTCGATATTCGTGTTCCATATTATCTCATCCTTGAATCTTTAGGAAAATTGGTGGCCGTGAGGAAAATTTATCATTAAAAGTTTAAATATGAGCACAAAGAATTTTAATTTGTTTATTTGAATATTCAATTCATCCTTGATTTTAATTTTAATTTCAACCCGAAGCTAGTTGAGCGTTTTAATTTGCTTGTTTCTTGAGCAACTGATAGCACCCCATATGCAATGGTGTTATCTTTGTTGCTCCAGTCCTTGCAACATGTTCCTTCTTTTGTTGAGGCTTGGTTTCTAAAACTTATGTTCTTTAATTTCTTGGGCTACGAGTGATAATCTTGTCAGTTAGTTGTTAAATAAATCTTGTAACTTGTGTAAACCCAAATTATCATATTAGGATTTTTGACTTCGCAGGATGTGATCATTCAATTCATGTATTTGCAAAGACAAAGAGTGGAAGGGTGTCTTTAAAGAGTGGTTGAACTTGTTGAAGCTGATGCAAAACCTGAAATTCTTGTATAACAGTCGATTTCTAAAGAATGTTCTACAAAATAGGTGGGTGCAAAGTTGGATGATTTTTGTAATATTCATATTATTTAATAACTATCATGGTTTTAGTTAATCACTACGTTGTTCTTTATTAGGATTTTAGATGAAAATGATACTATACTACAGATAAAGTTCTTAGAGTGTTACACCTTGTTGAGTATGATTTTATCAGAATATATGCTTTGCTAATTTGTGTGATTTGTTAGTAACATTAGAATCTATCTTGAATGACCTAGAAAATTTAGTTTAAAAGCTCAAGTATTGGAGTTGTGTTTATGTGGAGATATGGGTTACAGTTTTAATTAAAAAAAACCTACATTACATATATCTCCTTTTTTATTTTCAACGATCGAAAGATGTCATTTAGGAAACTTGTACGAGATAATTTGATTTTGAACTATTGACATTATATTTACTTAGAAGTGGAAAGAATGGGTGGATAAATTTATTTTTTCAGTAATAATTGCTCAAGAAGTAAGGGAATTAGTGATGGATGGAGAGTTTATGTAAGCATTATAAATTTCTTGTGTTTATGATTTTCTTATTCAGCAGAGATACACAACTACAGTCGGGTATTTGCAATACATGACCAGCTCTCTCTGTGTAAATATCCGACTCAGTCATGTATTTGCACAGATACACGACTACAATTGGGTATTTACAATACATGACTAGCTCTCTGTGTGCAAATACCCGACTTCAGTCGTGTATTTACACAGATACACGACTGTAGTCAAGTATTTAAAAACAAAATTTTTTGTGATTATTATGATAAATATTTGTTATTTTTTTTACTTATTTCACACTTTATGTTCAGCACATCAATATTGGATGCTACTACCTAAGGAAAGAAATGTCCGAGGCTCCGACTTGGAATGGACAAGCTAATGCCATTATGGACAGTAATTTTTTGGTATAGTCAATTTTCTGTAGCTTATTCGTTAACTTATTAGAATAATAACATCAAATATATTATTGTTTAATTTTATAAAATAATTTGAAGGACAGACATAAAGTGTACCTGAGAGACCCAGATAGGGTGTGGGAAAAGGATTGTTACTGCATTGACTATGCAATGGTGCAAAATTGAACTGTGCCACTCATTGGAAAAATGTTTCCACTATAAGTTTGACATTGTATGCTTAGTTTTTGATATTGTATGTACTACAAGTAAATAAAAACAGTTTCCACATTTCGTAGATATATTTACCGTTAGTTGTTAAGATTGTTCGCATTTCATAGGCGTATTTGTCAATATTTATGAATGAGCATTGGGTTCTCGGTGTGGTTGATATACTTGGGGGCAAGATTTCTATTTATAACTCCATGATAGACTTAACAAAGGATTCAGTTTTGGTGAGACAATTGCTAACTGTTGCAGACATGATACCTCTGGTACATTAGAAGATAGCATATTACGAAACACATCCAGATTGTGCTGGGGTTATATTTTCAATTCCTTGGCCTATCGCGCGAGTACATAACATCCCGCAACAAAAATTAGGGTATGTACTTTGTATATTGTGTTTTGAACTTAACAATAAGAATGATGATTTTTAACAATTGATTTATTTTAATTTTTTTAGTAGTAATTATGGAACATTTTTGTTGCGGTACTTGGAGGTCCTAGCCCATGGAATTGATGTCAATTTATATTGCTTATAAGGTCATGTTACACAATTTCGAAAAACAATGGCTTTCAAATTATTTGGGCATAGGTCGTGGAAAAAAACTTCAGAGTGTTCTATCCTTCAAAACTTTGTTGAGGATGTTGTTGATATTTGATGTCATTAAAAATGGTATGTACAAGTATTATGGTGTTTTTTTTAATTAATTATATTAATGATAGAGAAGATTGTTTGTACAATGTATATGATATAACATGATGACCATATATGTTCAGGGAGTCTCTGTAAGAAAATATACAACTGCAGTCGGGTATTTGCATAGATACACGATTGCAGTCGGGTATTTGTAATACATGACCAGCTCTATGTGTGCAAATACCCGATTTCAGTCATGTATTTGCATAGATACACAACTGCATTCAGGTATTTGCAATACATGACTAGCTCTCTGTATGCAAATACCCAACTTCAGTCGTGTATTTGCACAGATACACGACTGCAGTCGGGTATTTGCAATACATAACCAGCTCTATGCGTGCAAATACCCAACTATAGTCGTGTATTTGCACAGATACACGACTGCAATCGAGTATTTGTAATACATGACCAGCTCTCTGTAAGAAAATACCCGACTGCAGTAATGTATTTGCACAGATACACGACTGTAGTTGAGTATTTGTAATACATGACCAGCTCTCTATAAGCAAATACACAACTGCAGTCGTAATGCAGTCGTGTATTTGCACAGATACACGACTACAGTCGGGTATTTAACATATCAAACTTCAGTGTAATAAATAACAAATGTGGTTGTACATCAAACAACATAAATCCAATACTTATTCAAATCGTAAATAAGATGTAATACAATGGAAATTGTAACACAATCATCATAATTTTTTTGCATCTTTAACCTAAACACTCGACCCATGAGAAAATTATAAGCCCATGCTCGCGTCCCTTGAAAACAATATAAGCCACACAAATATGTTCATTCATCTACGAAACAAAAAGGTTAGAAATTTATCAACTAAATATTATAGATATTAAAAAAATTAAAACAACAATAATGACAAGTATATAAGATTCATAGTTTATATGTGGTTGTTTAGATTTTATTCGGTCTAACTACAGGCTCATCGTTAGACAGTGGGATTGGTGCACTGCAAGTTAGTCGATTATGTTCTCGAGAACCATACCTACCACACTTACGACGCAACTTCTCTTCGCCTTGTGATGCTATCCTAATTTCTAGTTTACACGATAATAGTTATGTAACTTACGAAAATACACAACTATAGTCCAGTAAACAGTTAGAGGATATATTTAGTAAAAAAACTGTAATCTTTGTATTAATAAAATGCTAGGTGTTATAACAGTTACTATATTGTGTAAATTCATACATGCCCAACAAAAGTCGTGTAAGTTGAAAAACTACATGACTCAGTAAATAGTTAGAGGACATATTTCTTCTTCAAAAAATATTTTTCTTGTACTGATAAGATGTTGGGATCTCATAACAGTTGGAACATTTTTTACATATACATAATTATATAGTGTAAGTTCATACGTATATGATAGTAGTTGTGTAACTTATTAAAACACACGACTATAGTCCAGTAATAATAAAATAATATATCTAGTGAAAAAAATATATTTTTTGCACCAATAAAATAGTTAAGCGTCATAATAATTATAAGTTTTTATACAGTTTCACGATTATAGTCATGTAAATCCATGCATACACGACAACTAATTATAATTTTTTTATACAATTTCACGACTATAGTCGTGTAAATCCATATACATACACGACTGCTGTCGTATATATCGGGTGTAGAACAAAATTTTGGCAACAACTTCAGGTTTTAACGAATGTAGTTATAAAATCCATCAAATAACAGTTATATGATGCAAATATAATGAAAATGTGAGTTGCTTTATTGTTTATCACAAACCAAACAAAACCCTAAAAATAACATAATGTCAACAAAATGAATAAATAACACAAAATAAAAATAAAGTTTCAAATACCTTATCCATAGGATGAATAATGCACCCAGCTGCAAATTAAAATCTCAGTGTATCGCTGTTCGCGAGTGATTTTGAGTGTGGAGTGAGCTTTTGTTGTGTGGAGTGAAAAAGAGTGAGAAGTAAAGTGTGTTGGATGTGAGTTGTGTGTGTTTTATATTTTTCTCTAGGGATATTTTAGACAATGCACCACATAAAAAGGTATATCTAGCTAATTTTCAAGCATAGGGTATATTTAACTAAATATCCTACTTTTAAGGCATATTTAATTGAAAACCCCGTTTGTTTGCTTTGTTATTTGAAAATTTTACATTAATTTCTTGCAATTATAGCAAATATATATATATATATATATATATATATATATATATATATCATAGAATCGAGGGGATCCATCCAATAAAAAACAATTAATTTCATCATTTTCTCTTAATGTTGGCTAGAATTTGATTTAGACAAAAAAATAAATTAATATCTATATTCCTTAGACAAAAATCATCAAATATAAGGTAACGTTTACTTTTTGGATTGAATTGGAAATCTTAAGGAATGGAAATCTTGGGATTAAGAATGTGAAATCGGAGTGGGAGTACGTTGTTTAATTATACTGAATAGGAGTATGGACTAGAAATTAAAATTCCATTTATTTGTTTACTTCTTGAATTAGGATTGAATTATATTTAAATTACAATTTTGCCCCTATTTAAAGAATTATAGTTTAAAATTATAAAGTGAATAAAAAATATTTCTAAAATAAACTATTTACTTTATTATTAATTTTAATCATGTAAGTTAATAATAATTATTAATATTCCTAATTATGTAAATCACAAATTTTTATTAATTTTAATTTTAATTACGTAAGTTAAAAGTTATTGATAAGAGCATCACAAATGAAATATTATTATTAATAATATAGCACAAAATTAATATTTTCTTATAATAAACTACTTATTATTATTTATTATTGTCAATTATTAATATTATATAAATAAAATAATATTATTTTTAAGTAAGTTTAACTTAGAATCAATGTAAATAATAATTTTTAATAAATGTAATATTATTTAAATAAATATTATATTATTATATTTAATTATTTTATTTTAATAAATATAATTATGTTATATATAAAGGGAAGGCTTAAGAAAAAAGAGGTGGGAGTACGTTCTCACTCCTATGTCCCTATGGGAGTGAAAATCTCATTCTTCATTTGAAAAATAAGTGGCATTTATGGAGTGAGATTCTCACTTTGACCTTTAAATAAATATGTAAACATTAGAGCGGGAGGATTTTAGACTCTTCACTTTCACACCAGAAAGTAAACTGAAAGAAATTTCGAAAGAAGTCAATAGACCTTACCTTATTCGAATTATACAACGGAATAAATAGGTGTTGGATCATGTCACAGGTCGGAAAGAAATCACGAACGGAAATCTTCCTCAAGTCACAATATATATATGCCCTTTTGGATTGTTCAACGATCTTGCTTCTCTTTCTCGTTTTCCCACTCACACACACTGCTCTTATTCTTTTTCTTTTTCAAAATGAATGGAATTAATCATTCGTTTTCAGCAGCAGTTTGATGGGTATATGTACTGCAGTTGGGAGTGGTTGGGAAGTTGATTTGTATTCAACTTCCCTCTCCCAAACGTGCATGGTAACCACCAAGTGGTTACCATGCGTGGGTCGGGTCGGGTCGGCCCATCTTGGGTGCCCACGGGTCCAACATCTCCCACTCGCACATGATGGGATGACATCGAGACAGCAGAGCAGTGAACAAAGAAATAATGAACAATCACATATCTCCAATCATACAGACAAATATACCGTGTGACCATGAACATATCCAAAAACTCATTCGGAGAGCCAAAGACATATCTCAATTGCTAACCCAGACAAGAGATGTCTCAATTGCAATCATATGCAAGAGAACTCAACATATGTTCATTGTATCCCAGATTTAATTTACTTTAATGCTCTAACATACTAAATCCCCTCGGTATGCCAAAATTGTGCAATCTCGTTATGTATTCACAATTGTAATACCACAAAGATATTAAATAATTGGTTGACCAGTGAATCACATAAAATGAAAAAAATTAAATCTTCCCATCACACTCATGTCCATCAATTCAAAATAGTTGCTTTCCTAGTCATGTTTCATAGACCGAATTATGTCAAGGTCATAGATAACATTCTAAAGTAGCAGACACCAATCTAAAATCTCAAAAACATAGTTGATAGTCATAGGGATACCGGAATTGACTTATAGAAAGTCATATGGAACTTACACAATGAAGAAGAAGGGAGATTCTCTCATTTTTCATTTTAGTCACCAAGCACGCGCGGTATGATACACGTGTTACAGCGAATCTTCCATTTTAGGGAGTATGTCTCATTAATCCAATTCATTGTACAGATCTTAGTCCAGTTGCTCTACTACAGCGCCTGACCTGAGTTCTTAAAATGAATGCTTTCTTTTAACGTCAAAATAAAATCTCACATCTAGCTTCAATCAAGTCTCCATGATGGTGGGTACATCATAGTCAGTCAACGAGAAAATATTGTATATGACCTCATCTTGACTCCAGTCAAGGCGACAAAATTTGTAGAATATTTCTTTATTCTTTGGCTCTTAGACAAAACACATTGTCTCATTATTCTACTTGTCTCATCTCAGCTTGCTCCCAGAGCAACTGAGATGACCGTTCGTGTAAGAAAACTAGTCATTGACTTGACGACATACTCTCATATGTGTGTAATTATGTCTTTCTCAAACTAAATTGAAATAAGAGAATTTAAAACATCATTGCATTTCAAAATAATTCATGTAATAAAAATGTTTACAAAATAAAATAAAAAATATCTTTATAATGCAAGATTACAATCTAAGTAACCCCAACAATCTAGCATGAGAGGCGAATACATCCCTCGTTAAAGCTTTTGTAAATAGATCAGCTATTATGCTATGCGTAGATATATATTGTATGGCTACTTCCTTCTTTGCCAAAATGTCTCTTATAAAATTGTATTTAGTCTCAATGTGTTTCGACTTGCTATGGTATTTGGCATCCTTAGAGAAAGAAATAGCAGCCTGACTATCACAATAGATAGTTACTGGACTAGTAGCGCTAATATTAATTTGTAAGTCCTCCACAAATCTCTTAAGCCACACAGCTTCTTGTACTGTTGCAGAACATGCAATGTATTCGGCTTCCATCGTCGATAAAGCTGTGCATGTTTGTTTCTTGCTACTCCATGTAATTGCTCCTCTGTTTAGCAAGATTGCATATCCTGAGGTCGATTTGCGCTCATCCAAATCGCCACCCCAGTCGGCATTTGAATATCCAATAATTTGCAAACCACCTCCTTGATAGCATAAAAAATCATCAGCAGTGCCTTTGAGATATGCTAAAATCCTCTTGATCGCACTCCAATACTTCTGTTCAGGATTTGACTGGTATCTACTCATTAGTCCTACAGCATAACTGATATCAGGCCTTGTACACATCATGGCATACATGAGACTTCCAATGGCATTTGCATAAGGAACTCTAGCCATTCTTTCCTTTTCTTGAGGAGTCTTGGGACATACATCGAGACTAAGAGATTGTCCTTTAGCGATTGGGGTATCCATTGACTTACAATCAACCATATTGAATCTTTCAAGGATCTTCTTAATGTAAGGTTCTTGTGACAGAGCCAGAAGTTTCTTGAACGATCCCTAAAAATTTTGACTCCTAAGATATAAGCTGCTTCACCCATAGCTTTCATGTCAAAATTTGAGTATAGCCAATCTTTAACAATTTTGACAAACTCTTTACTGTTCACAGCTAACAGTATATCATCCACATACAAAGACAATATCGCAAAATCATCTTTAGATCTCCTAACATACACACAATGGTCTTCCTCAACCATCCTAAAGCCATAAGAAACTATGGCTTGATGGAATTTAAGGTTCCATTGTCTAGAGGACTGTTTAAGGCCATAGATAGATCTTTTGAGCTTGCATACTTTGTACTCTTGACTTATAACAACAAAATCTTGTGGTTGTTCCATATAAATTTCTTCCTCTAGTTCTCTATTGAAAAATGCAGTTTTTACATCCATTTGATGTAAATCTTACTACAGGAGAAAAGGTCTCTTCATAGTCTACACCGTCCTGTTGGGTATAGCCTTTAGTGACTAATCTTGCTTTATATCTTTCGATTGTCCCATCTGCCTTATGCTTTATTCGGAGAACCCATTTGTTTTCGATAGCTTTACGATTAGGTGGAAGATCAACCAAGTCCCAAACCTAATTGATTTTCATAGACTCTATCTCTTCCTCCATTGCTTTCCTCCACAAATCCTTGGCAGATGATGTGAGAGCCTCTTTATAAGTATTTGGCTCATCACCATCATGTGAAACAATCATAAAAGCTTCTCCCTCAATCTCAAAACGACGACGAGGAATTGGCCTACGATTACTCTTTCGAGTTGATTCCCCAGTTGGAATCGAAGTGTCTGGTGTTTTACTCTCACTCAGAGTGGCAATCCCTAAAGGATCAGTACTAACACCAACACTATCGTTAGAAGTAATAATCTCATTTGGATCTTCTAATTCATAGAATTGAAAATCCTTATCAACTTCTCCAACGCTAGGAAATTCATTTTCTAGAAAATTGACATCTCGTGATTTCAGTTCAGACACAGTTCCACTTACTTGTTCACCAATGAACACATATCCTTTAGAGTGTTCTGAGTATCTAATAAAGATACACTTTTTACCCCTAGCTCCCAATTTTCCAAACTTATGAGTAGGGTTGTGAATATAAGCTGCAGACCTCCATGGCCGCAGATGAGATAAGTCAGGTTTTCTACCTGTCCATAACTCATATGGGGTGGAACTAACTGATTTTAAAGGAACTCGATTAAGTATATAGGCTGTAGTTAACAAAGCATCTCCCAAATAGGATATTGGAAGGTTTGCTTGCGCCATCATTGACCTAACCATTTCCAATAAAGTTCTATTTCTTCTTTCCGCTACACCATTTTGTTGCGGAGTTCCAGGAATAGTCAGCTGTCTTTTTATCTCTTTCTCATTACAGAGTTCCTTGAACTGTTCCAAAAGGTATTCACGTCCTCGGTCATTTCTTAGAGCTTTAACATTATTGTCTAGTTGATTCTCTACCATGTTTAAATATAATCTAAAGCAATCCAATGCTTCTGATTTATGAGAAATCAAGTAGACGTGACCGAAACGTGAATAATCATCAATTAATGTAATAAAATATGAGGCTCTATATTTAGCCTTTACATTCATTGGACCACAGATGTCAGAGTGGATTAACTGCAATGGTTTTTCGGCTCTAATTCCCTTGCTAAATGGTTTTCTAGTTGTTTTTTCAGTTAGGCAATTTTCACATATGGGCAGTTCAATCTTTGTAAGTGAGTCTAACATGCCCTTTCTCACAAGTCTATACATTCTTTCCTGCCCTATATGACCTAGTCTAGCATGCCATGTGATTCCATCTATTTCATTATTTCTAGAAGAAGTAACATAAGAAAAATAACTATTATCATAACTTGAACCATCAAGTATTGTATCTAATACAATAAAACCATTAATTAAATGTCCAGTTCCTATAAGGACTGAATTTAAGAAGATCTCTAAACAAACACCATAAAAAGTTAAGGAATATCCTAATTCAAGAAGAATAGGGACAAAAATTAAGTTTCGTCGAATCTCCGAAGCATATAGGACATCGTGTAACAAAAGAATACATCCACCACGCAAAGTCAATTTGCATGTACTTATTCCTTTTGCCTCAACTCTAGAGTTGTTGCCCACGTATATCCATCTACTTCCCTGACTGATTCGACGATACTCCACAAATGCATTTCGATCACGAGCTATATGGTCTGTTGCTCTTGAGTCTACAGTCCACACAAGACGAGATTTGGTTAGGAGTGCAGAACTCGTAACTAAAGCATAATTTAACAAAGTGTAGATGAGTCTCATCTTTTTCGGCTCACTCACGAGTGAAGTGACCCAACTTGCTACAGTTATAGCATTTCACCTTGGATTTGTCCCTTTTCTTGCCAGCACGCTTACCCCTTGGGCGCTTTTTAGCATTTAGCTTCTTCTGATCAGGATCAGATCCCTTACTCTTTTGGTTATATTTATGGCCCCTCTTACGCTTAAAGCTTGAAGCTTTGCGCGAGCTTGTCTCGGCCATAAAAACACTATCAGAAAGCTTAGCAGCCTCAAGGCGCTCTACTTCTAGCTCTAGGTGATGCTCAATATCTTTAAAAGTTCTAATATTCTCATTATGAGTCATATTCACCTTCATGTGTTCCCAGGTATCGGGTAGGGATCTTATCACTGCCTGCACTTATTGTTCATCAGTCAAGACATGTCCGGCAGACTTAAGCTCACGAACCATGTTCGACATCTCCCTCAGATGCTGCCTCATAGTATGGTTTGGGCGCTTCCGATAAGAGTCGAATTTGATCGTAAACCTCTTAAGTTTAGTGGTCGAGGTACCACCAAACTTGTCTTTCAGAGTGAGCCATATCTCCTGAGTAGTCTCATACTTCTCATACTCGCACATGAGGTCATCTTGCATACTGCTCAACAACGTTATGCGAGCATTACTATTCTTCTTTTTCTAGGCCTGATAGGCCTCAGGATCCATCACGTGTTAAGCAGTATTGCCTTGCTCAGGCTCAGTTAGGGTGTTGTTAAGAGTTTCTAGAGTCTCTTGCTCTTCAAGGATATACTGAATTTTATGGTGCAAAATATCATTATTGTCACCATTCAATTTCTCACCCTTGTTTAGCTCAGCCACAATGTTTTTAGATGCAGAGGCCCTCTCAACTTTAATTCAACAAAAAGACAATTCAAAATACAATCACTAAAGGCATAATTTGTAATTACACACATACAATTAATTTTGCCGCAAACGTAAACCAAAAAACATGACGAACTAATATCGGTAATAGAATCAAAAGGTCGTCGAGGCTTCTGTTGTGCAAATTTTATTGAACTCGCAAGCGCACGAATCTATTGTAGAATAAATTAATGGTGACGAGTGTCGATCCCACGAGGAGGTTGATTTTAATTATGTGTAGAATTAATATTTTTGAATGGATGGTTGGATTTGTGGTGGAAGGAATTTAGATTATCCTAAAATTTGAATTGAAATGGCGAGAGTAAATTGAAATAGAAACTATTATACTTGAAGCACTTGGGTATCTAGATCTGCATCAACATACTCTATGGGCTAAATATTTCTTATTAATGCCAATTAAATCATGAGGGGGGATTCCACACTTAATGAACAACGCTCAAATAAATATGGTGTTAAGGGCTTATCGTGCCAAATAATAATAACCTTGTACTAGGGTGCTGGTTTAATTAGGGCGGTATCTAGACAAGACTATTATTATTTGTCGACGAAAAGTCAAAACAACCACAAATATTAGAGGGGAAGAGAAAGTAAATTTACCAAATTAAACCCATAGAACATGTTGAGACTTCACCTTCAACCCAAACGTAAAAGAAAATTAGCTACTCATTTTTTAACTAGGGGTAAAATGGGAATTTACTAAAATACATAGAAAATACAAGATGGAGAAAGAATTACAAAAATCTAAGCTTAGAAATGAATTCAGCGGTCTCAAATTTGGGGGGAAGAGCCCCATTTTTATAGATACATTGAGTGAATCGTGACCATTGGATTAAAAACAGTTCCGACGCTCAGGATTGCGCCACGTCATCAGTCAACACTATTTGCACAGTAACACGGTTTGACCACGGTTTGCATAGTAACACGGTTTGACCACGGTTTGCACAGTAATGCGGTTTTGCACAGTAACATTATTTGCACAGTAATGCGGTTTGAATAGTAAATGATCCCATGTATGTGCATGTACCGTACACACATTTTTGCTCCACTGAAATGCTGCCACGTCACCGATCAACAATACATAAGAAATTTAGCCCAATAGGATCGTGACACATCATTAGTCAATGCCACGTCATCGGTCAGCGCCACATAAGCAGTCAATGCCACATAATTCGTCCAATCAAATGCTGCCACGTCACAGGTCGATGCCGCATCAACGGTCAACGCCATGCCATCGGATCGTATATATGAACAGTGTCGTGAACAGTACCATGAATAGTACCGTACGTATGAACAGTTCCGTATATGTGAACAATGATATTTTTCTTTTTATGCTCCTCCGAAGGTTTTCGACCATCCTGAATTCAAATATGACGTCCGTTTTGCTGTCTGATCACTTGTTCATTATGAAACGATCGTGATGCCCCTAAAATACATAAAATACATAATTATAATAAAACACACATAATTAAATAATAAAATACTTAAATAAATAAAAGTAGCAATGTTAGTGAGACTTGAAGTGTAAAATGACAATTTTCTCCTTTATAAATATGCACTTTCTAACACTCAACAGCTTCCAATCATCATCCAATTCCCTTTATTATATTCATCATTAATTCGATTTTAATGCGTAAAATTTATTAATTCTAATTATGAATTTATCAAATTCAATTCAATTAGAACTCCCACTCAACGGAACAATTCATAAGATATGACAAAAGAGTATGTAAAGTCAAGCAACAACTAATGTAGAATATCATTAATGAAGTCATATCAACATATGGTTCAACAAACAAAATAAATTCAATTAAAAAAAATATAGTCAACAAACAAATGAAATAACCTAATATGGTTAAACTAATACTTGAAATCTTCTACATGTTCTTAAAATATTCTTTGTTGCTCGTGACTCTTTCAACCAACTTATACTTAAGTCTATCTCCATATAAAAATAATTGTTCCCTCTTGATGATTGTGTTTATGGTTTTCTCATACCATAACTCCTGCCCTCTTCCAAGGTGACTAGCTTGTCTTCCACTTCGAAGGTTTGTGTAAATGCTAAGCCCTGAGGTTCGCCTCATCTTTGAAACAAGACGGTGCTCCTCCATCAACTCCATTTCACACCTTAGCATATAATAATAGTGTGAAGTTTCTCAATCTCATTTAGCATGCGAACGTTAAAGACAAGCGTGTTGTCATCATCAGGTAAAGATTGAATGAGAAGCCATTCATAATAACCCCAGTTCGTATACACCATAGGTATATTTGCAGACATTAAGTGGTTAAAAGCTCCATATAAATCTTCTATATTCATGCATATAGGACAATCAAGGTCCATCTTATAATTCTCCATTTTCTCCATAAGTTCTTCATAAGACAGATTATTATTAATCTCAACTAGATCATTAGGTGAAACCCAAGCTCTAATTACTAACGGGAGGCATCTACGACAAAAACATATAAAATAAATTAGTGATTATTAACAAACAACTAAATACGAGATTAGATTTAAGTTAATTCAAAAAAAAAATATTTCAAGCTCTCACTAGATCGAAACATTTATCAACATATAATGCTCATCCGTGAGACTATATATGTTCGATCCAAAAATAATTTTATTTTAGAAATCAAGAAATAATTAAAAATAATTATTTTATGTTAAACAAAATAAAAATTTAAATTTTGGATCAAACGGCGCTCAAATCAGAGCCCCGAATAGCAAAATATGTTAAAATTTACGAATTTTTGGATACATATCCCACACGCTACAGTGTCGCTACAGTGTGCATTTACACATACAAATCGGCGCGGGGGACCTATGCGCGGCCTTATATCGGTCTCGTAACGTTGGGTCCGGCACTATCAGACTCCATTTTTCATTATGAATCCAATGGTGCGTTCAGATTGGTAAACGGAGGTCAGAATAGGCCGGAATCGTCAAAAACATAATTCTTGAACTGTTTATCATCTTCTCCAAATTAGGGTTTTTAACCATTTCAAAACCCTAATTCGATCAGAATCGTATTTTAGTCATAACTTTCTCGTTGTAAGTCCGTTTTTCAAAAATCACATACCGTTGGAAAGCTCTCGAAAAAATCTTTCCAATGGTATATCAAACATATTGTCAGGTTGCCTAGATCAAAAGATACGATCTCTATAAGTTTCGGGTTTCATATATTTTAGGGTTCATGCAATCTAAACCCTAGGCCGGTTTTAATAATAAAAATTCTAGAATTTATGCATTCATATTTAACATTCTAGAACACTCAAAATAACAGCCATCAGAGAAAAAAAAATCATGCTCTTTATGAATTAAATCCAACCAATGCACGAATCCAACACAATTCAGGCTATGATACCAATGAAAGAAATTTCGAAAGAAGTCAATAGACCTTATCTTATTCGAATTATACAGCAGAATAAATAGGTGTTGGATCACGTCACAGGTCGGAAAGAAATCACGAACGGAAATCTTCCTCAAGTCACAGTATATATATGCCCTTTTGGATTGTTCAACGATCTTGCTTTTCTTTCTCGTTTTCCCACTCACACACACTGCTCTTATTCTTTTTCTTTTTCAAAATGAATGGAATTAATCATTCGTTTTCAACAGCAGTTTGATGGGTATATGTACTGCAGTTGTGAGATGTTGGGAAGTTTATTTGTATTCAACTTCCCTCTCCCAAACGTGCATGGTAACCACCAAGTGGTTATCATGCGTGGGTCGGGTCGGGTCGGCCCATCTTGGGCGCCCACCCGTCCAACATAAACACATCTTAAAATATTATTTTGATGGTTCTACAAGTTTGCCACATTTTGAAAACAAAGATGAAATAAATCATGGCTTGAGAGAACTGCTGATTAATAACTGGTAACAGAAAAATGATAAAGATATTTTTGGAATGAAATGGGGTTTCATTAGAATTTGTGATAGGATGGCTATTCAATCCTATTAATTTTATCATTACACTCTCTTTTTAATAAAATTTTTAATTATCAAAATAATATTCGATAAAATTACATTACTAACCCTCATCGCTCTTTTTCTTCCAATTCTCACTGTTCTTCTGCACCTACTAGTTGGCTTGATATTTGTTTTTGTAATGTAAAATTACAAATGTATTTCTAATGTTTGGCTCTCACCAATTAGCAATTGCCAATATCGATTTGACTTTAGGCTTTACAACTAGAGGAATAAAATTGACCTATGAAATATTAAGTCTTTTTATCGACCATGAAAACCATAAAAAATTATTTTCCTTTAAGTCTTCAAAAATAAAAATTAACATACGTTCGAACTCAAATACCATAAAAAAGATGTTGAATCTTTAATGGCTACACACGTTAATTCATGAAGAATTTAACTTGAACGAATCGAGTTAAATTAATAAGATAAAAAACCAATTTCAAGAAGAGAATATTGAGTACTGTTTCAAGCACCCAATTTAATGAAGGAAAAAAAACTGCTCTCTATTGATCACAACAATCGATATACAAGTTGGATTATGCGAAAGAAATTACAAGGATCATAAAGAACCAAATCTCAAACAAAATAAGTAAGAAATGAAGAAGAAATCAATATGAAACCAGAAGTTAATCATCAGCACGTTTTATACTGATATCTCTGGGAAGTTACATAACTAATTCTCAACGAGCTCTGCCACATCAACATAAAATTGCAATAAGACCCCTCCAATTGAAGTCAATGTGTATACAACCCCAAGAACTCTTCAAATCTTGTATTTAAGCCCAAAATACCATAAGCTTATAACCTCACACTCTCCACCTTGCAGACTTGATTCCATTGATCATTTCAGTAAAGCAACATAAAAAAAAAAAAACCTTCAAGCACACAACTTACCAAATAGAGCTATTGCCAGCACCAATTAAGTTTAATCAAAACTTAAATTTGGTTGTTGGGATTACTTTTGATAACATGTCAGTAAGGTTGACATATGTATGAATCTTTGCTACTATAATAAAACCTTTTGCAACCTCATCCTTGATAAAGTATAGCTTCACATCAATGTATTTGGTCCTCTCATGATAGACCTGATTTTTTATGAGTTGAATTGTTCTTTGGTTGTCACAAAAAATATAAATTGTCTTTTGCTTCAATAAAAGTTCATTTAGCAACCCTCTCAGCCATATTGACTCTTTTACAGCTTCTATTATTGCAACAAATTTAGCCTTTATAAATGACAAAGCTACTATGTTGGTGTACAATAGCTTTCCAACTTTCAAGGCAATTGTTCAATATAAACAGATATCTTGAAATATACTTTCTCTCATCTAGATCCCCTGCAAAATCAGAGTCAACATAGCCCTTGACTTCACTGACTTCTTGTTTGGATTTACCATATACCCGACCATGATTAGAAATACCTCTTAGATACCTCATGATCCACTTCAGAGCATCCCAATTTGCCTTACTAGGGTTGGTCATGAATCTACTAACTACATTTACTGTATATGCCATGTCTGCTTTAGTACATACCATAGCATACATCAAGCTCCCAACAGCTTGTGAATATGGTATTTAAACTGTTTGAAGCTTCTCAATTTCTGATTTTGGATACATTTCATCATAAAGTTTGAATTGAGCTCCAAAAGGTGTCAAGACTGGTTTTGAATTCAACATCTCAAACTTATCTAACACCTTATTGACATATCTTTCTTAGTATAGAAATAAGGTTCTAGCAACCCTATCTTTATGTATATCCATGCCAAGAATTCTTTTGGTGTTGCCAAGGTCTTTCATTTCAAACTCTCCTTTGAGTAGATTTTTAAGCCTTTTAATATCATTAGAACTCCCACTTGCAATGAGTATATCATCAATATATAATAAAATATACACAACTCCACCTGAGTTAATGTTTCCATAATAGACACAACTATTATATTTGCTTCTACAATAGCCATTAAAGATCATAAACTGATCAAATCTCTTATACCACTATTTAGGAGACTATTTTAAGCCATATAGAGGCTTACACAAGAGATACATATAATCTTCTCTTCAAGATTGCTATGTAAGAAGGCAGTCCTTACATTCATTTGTTCAAGCTTTTAGTCAAGTAAGGCCACTATAACAAGGAAGGTTCTAATTGAGTTGTGTTTAACAACAGGTGAGAATATTTCATTGTAATCTACCCTTTTTTTTGTGTGAAACCCTCGGCCACCAGTCTTGCCTTATACCTTGAGTCTTCAACACTTGGATTGCCGTCCTTTTTCTTGAATCCCACTTGTAGCTGACAATTGTTCTATTCCCTAGATTAGCAACTGTTAGAGTGCAATTTATGCACTAGTTTTGCATTGTTTACTTCCTTTAATATCAATGTTTTGCACTTAATAATAGTGATTTATTTGTGTTTAATTTTGTAGGTGCAATTATATTGATTAGTGCTAAAATTAAGTTACAAGATGATGTTTGCGGATGATTGTTTTCTTAGAGTAATTATGAATTTCAGAAGAACTTTATTGATAAGGCGTGGGCGCGTGCTGTCAACGAAGAACTTACAGTTTTTATTTTAACGTGTTTTATCTTTTTGGGTTATTTTTATAATTCCAAATTTAGAGAATATTTTAGATATTAGTATTCTATTTTTGGAGAAACTCTAGAATAGAAAAGATATTGAAACACAAAAGACAAAAGAAAACAAAAGGGAGAAAAGAAAAAACACTAGATCTAAACTTTTCTCTTCTCTCTATGAGGAACTAAACTTGTTATTCTGGTTGGAGGTTAATGAACCTTTGATTCATCATTACTGTGAGATGTTTCTTATGCTTTGATTGTTTTATTGCTTTTTGAGTATTTGTTTATTCTCTGAATTATTGTTATGATTATGTTTGTTAATTAGATAATTGGCCATATTTAATTACCAACTTAATCTATTGTCAATTAAAAGATTCATCGTATGAAGATTTTAATGTTTGTGACAAATAACATAGCAGTGCGTTGTGTTATGAGAATAAATAATCTAATTTAAATGAACCATTGTATGCGTTTGTTGATTAGGATTTGGGTCTCTCTGGCTTTTCAGGCTGTCAATTGATTAAATCCTATGATCGTATCTAGGGTTGACTATTGATTAGGGAAATAACCAATGGTCGTACCTTGGTTATCGACTAGTTAAGGAAAGATTGGCTATTAGAGGGTCTCAGTAGCTATAACCAGTCTATTCATAGGTAGTAATGATTTATATTTAGATCAATGATCAGTAGTCGAATCAAACTGAGTTAATTCCTTCAACCAGAGCTTTTCCCAATTTGAATTTGCAATTTTAATTTACATTCTTGTTATTTTAATTTGATTTTTATTATTGTCAACCATTCCCCTATTTTGCATTCTACATTTTTAAAGGATTTAAATAATTACCAATCTCTGTGGACATGACCCTGCTCAATCATTATACACAATTTATTTAGAGTAAGTATTTATTTTTACTAGCTTCGACAACCATCAAATTTTGGCGCTGTTGCCGGGGATTGGTGTCATTTATTTAATCCTTTTTACATTTTACTTGGTGTATGGTTCGTTCTTCTCGTACATGTACACTTTTGTTTTATCCTGAAATTGAGAAGGCAACTCGCTAGCTGAGACAGCAGACGAAGCGAGCTAAATAACGATCCTCGTCACCTTTACCTTTTGGAACAGATACGGTGCTGGATTTGGTTGAATCATCTAGCGATTCAGAAGAACAAGTGATGGATAGAGCTGCACTTGTAGAAAGAACTCTTAGAGAGTTAGCTGAACCAGACCTAAATCAGCAACCACTCTGCATTCAATAAGTAGACTTGGAGGTAAATTTTAAATTAAAGTCTGGTCTTATTCATTTATTACCCAAGTTTCATGGTTTTGCAGGTGAAGATCCTTATAAACATCTCAAGGAGTTTCATGTTGTGTGTTCAAGTATGAGGCCACAAGGCGTGACTGAAGAGCAGATTAAGCTGCATGCTTTTTCTTTCTTTTTAGATGGACTAGCTAAAGACTGGTTGTACTACTTGCCTCCTGGATCGATTACAACGTGGAATGGTTTGAAGAAGCAGTTCCTCGAGACGTACTTTCCTGCTTCAAGAGCTGCCAACATCAGAAAAGACATTTATAGGATCAGACAACTTCCAGAGGAGACTTTGTATGAGTATAGGGAGTGATTCAAACAATTGTGTGCCAGCTGTCCTCAGCATCAGATTTCTGATCAACTTCTTATTTAATATTTTTACGAAGGACTGTCATTGATGGATAGGAGTATGATAGATGCTGCTAGTGGAGGTGTGTTGGTGAACAAGACCCCTACTCAAGCAAGGGAGTTGATCTCAAATATGGCTACCCATGCACAACAGTTTGGCAGCAGGCAAGATCCCACTTCAAGGAAAGTGAATGAGGTAAATATTTCTTCTATTGATCAACGTTTAGATAAACTTACTTCGCTTGTGGAAAAGTTTGTTGTAGGTAATGTGCAACAGGTGAAGACTTGTGGCATTTGTTCCAATATGGGTCATTCAACTGATATGTGTCCTACACTTCAAGAAGAACCCGTTGAACAAACCAATGCAGTTGGAGGATTTCCAGGCATGCCTCAGAGAAGGTATGATCCCCATGCACAAACATACAATCCAAGATGGAGGGATCATCACAACTTCAATTATGGAGTTAGGCCGTCAGGATTCCTACAACAATACCCACTAAGACAACCAGCCCCTCTATTGTGCAAATTTTATTGAACTCTCAAGCGCACAAATTTATTGTAGAATAGACTAATGGTGACGAGTGTCGATCCCACGAGGAGGTTGATTTTAATTATGTGCAGAATTAATTTTCTTTAATTGGGTTGGTTGGATTTGTGGTGAGATTAATTTAAATTTTGCTAGAAATTAAATTGGAATGGCAGGAATAACTTAAACGAAATCTATTGAAATAAAGTACTTGGGTATCCGGATCTGCATCAACATGCTCCATGGGCTAAATATTTCATATTAATACCAATTAAATCATGAGGGGGGATTCCACACCTCATGAACCACGCTCAAATAAGTATGGTGCTAGGGTTATCGTGCAAATAATAATAACCTTGTACTAGTGTGCTTTAACTGACGATCTAGACAAGACTATTATTATTTGTCGACGAAAAGTCAAAACAACCACAAATATTAGAGGGGAAAAGAAAATAAATTTACCAAATAAAGCCCATGGAATATGTTGAGACTTCACCTTCAACCCAAGCTTAAAAGAAAATTAGCTATTCATTTTTTAACTAAGGGTAAAATGGGAATTTATTAAAATACGTAGAAAATACAAGAAGGAGAAGGAATTACAAAAATCTAAGCTTAGAAATGAATTCAGGGATATCAAATTGGGAAGCCCCTTTTATAAAGTACATTGAGTGAATCATGACCATTAAAAAGCAGTTTGACGCTCGAGGATTGCGCCACATCATCAT
Organism: Citropsis articulata; assembly: GCA_030449925.1. Taxonomy (NCBI): domain Eukaryota; kingdom Viridiplantae; phylum Streptophyta; class Magnoliopsida; order Sapindales; family Rutaceae; genus Citropsis; species Citropsis articulata. The sequence continues at coordinate 297,924 of JASUUH010000014.1, read as the reverse complement.
CAACAACAATGTACCACTATTTGAACAGTAATACTATTTGAACAGTTCACACGGTTTGACCACTATTTACACAGTAAGTCGGTTTTTGCACAGTAACATTATTTCAGACAAGTACAGACGTATGAACAGTGACCGTATATGTAGCGGCATCTTTCCTTTATACTCCTCCTGGGTTTTCGACCGTCACGAGTTCAAATGTGACATCCGTTTCTTTGTCGATCACTGCTCATTGTGAAACCATTGTGATTCCCCTAAAATACATAAAATACCTAATTAAAATGCAACACACATAATTAAATAACAAAATACTTAAATAAATAAAAGTAGCAATGTTAGTGAGACTTGAAGTGTAAAATGACGATTTTCTCCTTTATAAATATACACTTTCTAACACTCAACACACCCCCCAACCAGCTTATTGCTAGTCCCTAGCAAATAAAGCGAAGATAAAATTCAAAAACCAATTTTTTTTTTTTTTTACAATACACACGTGTTTATTCAATCAGATTAATGATAGCAATCAAATAAAAGTACAAGTATTATCTCCAGTCTAAAGAAATATCACAACCACATCAACAATCCACATGCATCAGTCCAGCAGACTATAGTAATCAGGCCACTTTCAAGAATGACATGTCGAACCCCAAAATCTCACTGGTAGTAGTGACACTCTCACAAAGAAATTAAACCCAATAAATTGTCACTACAATGAATGCTAAATTGAGAGAAAATAATAAAGAAATATCGCACACTCTCATCAAGATGAAAAAACTATGCCCACAACTTAGAAATAATACGATCTCAAATAAAGTACTAGTCAACCCAATATTATTCTTTTTTTTTTAATTTAAAGCATCACTACATCTTAATAGCCCATATAACTAGTTTTTACTTCAGATTATAGTTCCCTAAAATCAAGGACTTTTATTAGGACGTAACGTAGGCTAGGGACATGGCTAACAAAGAAAGGAAAATAAGGAAACAAAATATATATATGTTTGAGAAAAGTTCAAGAACTTTTGAAAATTACAAGATGCATTTCGCTTATTTATTGCTATTGTATATCTTTTTTTTTCTCTTTTTTTTTGAATTTTTTTTTATGGCACAACTTTGTTGAACAAAATAATTATTTATCCTTTTTCTCAAACATGAATAGGTGATGAAACTTGTATTATATCGGGTAATACTCCAAATTGGAGTGGGTCAGGATAATAAGTTAATAAAGAAAAAGCTTTTTTTTTTTTTAGGCTCAAAATGGCTAACTATGGATATTTTACAATAGGGATGGCTTGAAAGGCTCAAACGGGTCAAAAATGGCTTTCCATCGTCTCTTAGAGTTTTAAATAATCTTTCATATCTACTAGTTAGGTGGACCTTTAGATGTAGCAACACTTTTTTTTTTTTATTAGGGATTGACTCAAAGGAAACCTATAGATCATATATAAAATAATAAACTGCTAAGCTGTATAAAGAATGGGCAAAAAGGGTTACTCTCCAAGAAAAATTAATAGGCTCAAAGGCTCACTTGGAATTTATTATGACATGTGTATTCCTTCAAGCAACTCATATTTGTCCCCAACTTCAACATGTAGAAGAGTAAACATGGTGTAACATCACTCAAGACTAAAGATAATACAAATACTAAAATTCGAAAGTCATCATATCATCCAACATAAAAAACTCACACAAAATTACCAATTTTTTTTTGTTTTTTTGTTTTTTTATTTTTTTTTAACGAAATTATACCCACCAACTTATTCTAAACATAAAAAGAAAACATACATGCAGAAAAATTAAAGAAAAATGTCTGAATTTTTTTTTTTTTAAAGAAGATGTGTTTCTAGAGTCACTACACTCTATATTCAGCCATCTTCGACTCAAAAACTTGAAAATGTATATTTATAAAGGAGAAGTCAAAAAGAAAAGTTAGGAAAAATAAATTTTTTTTTTTTTTTACTAAGAGGATGCGTTTCTAGAGTAACTACACTCCATATTCAGCCATCTTCTACTCAAAATGGTTAGTTTTACAACAAAAAATTAGTAAAAACTTAACCAACATTCCACAATTGTCAACTATTCCCTCCCCCCAACCAGAACGAAACATTGTCCTCAATGTTTAAAAGGAAAGAAGTAGAGTTTAGAAGACATCACCTGGGTAATGCAACACAGAAGGAAATATTTACAAGCGGAGAGTTAAATCTAATTTGTACTTCTTACTGCGGCTACTGTTACCATCATTATTTGAACATTGCAACACAACGGTCCTAGGATCTGTCTCTGATTGATAAGCTTGTAACAGATCAAGTAGCTCATTAGCAGTATGTGCACAAATAAAGACTTTTTTAACTGAGAAATGAATGAAATATTTTTTTATTGCATGGTTAAGAAATGCGATAAAGCCATTATAAAAATTATTGACATTTAACAAACCGATGGGTTTCTGATGGATGTTCAGATGGGCCCAAGATGCTAATGTGATTAGTGCCTCTAGAGTTGCAAGATCTCCTGGAAGGAAAATAAAAGCATTAGCATGATTTAGCATTTCAGTTATTCGTTCTTGCATACCTGAGACAACTAACTCTTCTCCAGTTGATGAGTTAGACAAACAGCCCAAAGGTTTTAGGATTGTTGGGATGATGCCTAACACTTGGCTCCCTCTGATATAAGCTCGAGACCATTTTGGATAACCCTCGGTCACCTCCTCCATACACCAAGTGCAATTTTCTCTGCTATTCTTCGACCAAGATCTATGGTCGCCTAACGAACTCTTTATGTTTGCCATAATTAAACCCAGAGCACACAAATGTTCTTGAATTGTTCACGGAGTAATGCTATTGTGATATCGCTTAAAAACAATTTGTGAGTGCACCACAAAATTATATTTAAGAACCTTGACAATGGGTCACAAATGTATGAGGCATTATGTCAGTGTCAATTAACGCGTAAGGCACATGGCTCGAGAGTAAAAAAGAAAACAGTAAAAAGGAAAAGCAAAACAATGATAACAAGAAAAAAATTATTACAAGCAATAATGCGAATGGTAAAATAACAGTAAAGTAAAACAACAGTAAAGTAAAAAGGATATCTATAGGTAGTTGCGACTGTGGCTCACATCTTCCTCTGGTTTTACGTCCAGAAACGGCTTGAACGCCCTCTATGGGTCGAGGATAGGCTTCCCATCCAGTTTTCTTACAAACTGGCAAACAGGTCGTTATAGTCGATTCTAGATCGTATCGCACGCTCTTTCTCGAATAATGGCCATAATCGGAGAATTGCTCTTTATGCGTATCCATCGGGATGCGTTTCAAAAGACAAAAGGATATTATCCAATGACTCTTTATTCAAGCCATCCCTAATGAATTTAATCTTATCTTCCCTGTTATCAGACACCATTCCTAAAGAACATGGTTTTTTATTGCATATCGTTTTGGCACACTTATGACAAGCAACAGAAAGTCTTCGAGCTCGTCGTTTTCTCGCATAATTTCCTTTACCACAACCAGGCATGTATGCAATAAATTTAGGAGGCAACTCACCTGCCAAACGTACTTTGGCCTCGATTAACCAGCGGATGTCAGCAGGTATGTCATTGTTCATAAGCAATCGCATGCGTTCGGATCGGGCTTTATAGATTGAAAGGAGTGCATTCTGAGGAAGCGAAGGGAATCGTTTGTGAAGCTTTACTAAAATCTCGTCTCTGTCCATGCCTTCGTCTCAGAATATCAGTTATTATGGGAAACTGAAGTAACCGACTTGATTGTCATGGAGTACCGTTATCCGCCTCTTCACCGGGGTGACAAACTTAAACACACAAAGCAAACTAAAACACACAAACAAAAAAATAAATTAAAACACATAAAGCAAATTAAAATCGTCCTCTTATTGAATTTACCTCAAGCTCCAACTGGGTGTTGTAGATACTTCTATCAATATCTCTGAGTTGTCTTTCTAAATCCTCAACGTGGGCGACTAACTCTGGTGGTTGCAGAACCCAAATACGAGATGTTTTACAAAATTGTATCTGTTTTCTTAGATGAGTTCGGATAGGTTGAAATGTTCTAAGCATGTACAAGAGGTACTGTCTCATGATTAAAATGATAAGAGAAAACTATAAAGGGTAAACAAACACACTTAAACAAAAATAATTGCAATCAGCAAAAGAATAATAAAAAGAAAGAAAAGAAATAAATCAAATCAAATTAGGGAAAAGAAAAGAAAAATCTCAATTTAAACTCGGTGGGTCACTCAAATTTATTTCACTATCCTCTCCATGTGGTTGGTACTCTAGATATGGCTTTAATCTTTGACCATTAACTTTAAACGTGACTCCGTTCTTTGAATCCTTAATTTCAATTGCCCTATGTGCAAAAACAGTGTGAACAATAAATGGGCCAGACCATCGAGAACGTAACTTACCTGGGAATAGGTGCCAGCGATAATTAAATAAAAGCACTTTTTGACCTGTAGTGAAAGATTTTCTCTTATTTTGCTTGTCGTGAAAGACTTTCATTCGTTGCTTGTAAATCTTGGCATTTTCGTACGCGTTATTGCAAATTTCTTTAAGTTTTGCCAGCTGTAATTGTCTTTTTGAGCCAGCCTGCTGCTCACGATGCTCGAGTTTTGGTGGTAATTTTGATGATGGGCTGAGTTTCTTTTCTGATGGCACTAGTTGTTCAACTCTTGACTTCCATTTATTTGTGTCCATGGATGGTGCTGAGTCAAGTAGTGCATTGACCTCATCGATTGATCTGTCAATGTCAAAATCCAAACCAAAGTGAGTTAAACATGTTTGTAAAGGGTCATCACTAAGGTTTGAAAGAAAATTATTATCAACTAATGTTTCTATTAAATCCACATCAACAATTCCATCATCTGCATTGTGAGGTTGTTTGGCAATGTTGAAGATATTGAGCTCCATGGTCATATTGCCAAATGACAACTGCATATTTCCAGTTCTGCATTGAATGTGAGCATCAGCAGTTGCCAAGAAAGGTCGGCCTAGGATAATGGGGATGTGCTTCCTTGAATCCTGTACTGGTTGAGTGTCAATTACAATGAAATCAACAGGAAAATAAAACTTGTCTACCTGGATAAGCACGTCCTCCACAATACCACGAGGTATTTTTGTGGACCGATCTGCAAGCTGTAACACCACTGGAGTTGGGTGTAATTCTCCTAGTCCAAGTTTCACAAATACAGAGTAAGGCAACAGATTTACACTAGCTCCTAAATCCAACAAAGCATTCTCAATTGTGTGGTTCCCTATACTACATGAGATAGTGGGGGAGCCTGGGTCTTTGCATTTTAGAGGTATTTTATGTTGGAGTATAGAACTAACATTTTCTGTTAAAAAAGGCCTTTTTCTAAACATGAATATTTCTCTTCTTAGTGCAAAGATCTTTAAGAAACTTGGCATAAGATGGCACTTGTTTTATAGCTTCAAGCAAAGGGATGTTTACACTTACCTGTTTGAAGATTTCAAGAATCTCACCTGCGGATTTTCCTTTGTTCCCTTTAGCTAACCTCTGAGGAAATGGAGCTTTAGGAACATATTCTCGCGGGTTGGTTTCCGCTTTCTCCTCTGGTGATGGGTCCTCAGTATTCACAGGTACAATTTGAGTTGATTTCGTCACTGACATCTCCACTTTGTTGTCAACTTCTTTTCCTTTTCGTAAGGTCATGACGGCTTTTACCTCTCCATACTGCTGTGGTGAACTGGAACTTGCTTCATGCACTGCTTTAGGGTTAGGCACTGGTTGACTTGGGAATTTGCCTTTTTCAACCGTCATGGCCAAAGTTTGAACTGAAGAAGCAAGTTGTCCTACCATTTTCTCGATGTTTGAAATTGATTGGGCTTGTGAGTTGAAGCCCGCCCTCATCTCATTTCGCAGTTCATCAATGGTGCGGTTCTGCTGCTCGATTCTGGAATGAGTAGAATTCTTAAAATTCTGGAATGTATCCTTCCATGGTCTGGGTTGAGAATGGTTTGAGTTTTGATTGTATGGTCTAAATGGTGGCTGAGAGGCTTGAGAAATTTGAGGAATTGGTTGCATTGGTGGAGGTGGAGCTATTGGTTTATTTTGTTGGAATCCTTGAGACCATGAAAAATTGGGGTGGTCTCTCCATCCAGGGTTATATGTGTTGGAGTAAGGGTTGTAGTTTAATGGTTTTCTCATGACTCCTATGGTATTGGCTTGATCTGAATATGAGTCATGGTCATGTGGTTCTGTTGAGTTGGCAGTCGTCAATGATGCTATTTGTCGAGAAAGGCCTTCAACCATCTCTTTGACTGCTTCAATTCCTGAGCTTGACTCGCCAACGTGAACCTCATTCACTCCCTTAATTCTCCTGGTATTTCTGAGTGATCGACTCCGTTGTTGAGAATTATCTGATTGTCGCTGGAAGAATTCCCAAATCTCTGAAGCGCTTTTTGACATTAGCTCTCCTCCACTGGTTGCCATTAGCCATTCTTGCACATGTGGCAATAATCCCTCCAAAAAGTATTGGCATTGGTGCCATTTCTCGTACCCATGATGTGGACACTTCAAGAGTAGCCCACTGAATCGCTCCTATACTTCGAAAAATTGTTCGTCGTCTCTTTGGGTAAATTCTGAAATTTCCCTGCGAATAGCATTGGTTTTATGAACTGGGAAATATTTATTTAAAAATTTAGTTACCATTTGTTCCCATGATGTAATGCTATTAGCAGGCAATGTATTAAACCATGAACGAGCTCTATCCTTTAAAGAAAATGGGAATAATCTGAGTTTAACATCATCGTCCGAAAAATTCTCATATTTGAAAGTTTGACAAATAGCATGAAAATCATTCAGGTGATTATATGGATCCTCATTTTCTAGGCCATAGAATGTTGGGAGACAATTTAGCACACTAGGTTTTAATTCAAAACTCCTAGCAGCTACATTTGGGTACCTTATACATGATGTGCTCAAATTAGCTAAGGGACTAAAATAGTCCTTAAATGGCCTCTCTTGTGGTTCTGGTTGGTTTTGTAAATCCATGTCAATTTTATTTTTAAAAGCAAAGTGTTTGTGTGTGCGAAGTGTTTTCTCTAATTCAAGGTCTAAAGGCTAAAGATTAGGTGATAATGACCTTCGACCATGCATGCAAAGAACAAAGTAAATAAAAGCAAAACAAATAAAAATAAAGAAGAATGAAAAATTACGATACTAACCTTGTCACGTTGTTACAACTTTACTATGAAAATAAACTCAATTGCTATAAGAAAAAGAAATTACGTGAAATAAATATTACTAAAATTAAAATAAATAACAAAGAAAGATAACAAGATAAATTAGAAAAAAATTACAAAGAAAAATAACATCAAAATTAAATTATACAAATTTAAAGAAGAGAGAGAGAAATAAAATTCTAATCTAATTTTTTTTTTAATGAGACAAGGAAAAAAAAGTACAAGAAAACAACTAAAAAAAATAAATATTAAGAAAAAAAAAACTAATTCTACGAATTAAAATACTTACCTCCCCGGCAACGGCGCCAAAAACTTGTTGTGCAAATTTTATTGAACTCGCAAGCGCACGAATCTATTGTAGAATAGATTAATGGTGACGAGTGTCGATCCCACGAGGAGGTTGATTTTAATTATGTGCAGAATTAATTTTCTTTAATTGGGTTGGTTGGATTTGTGGTGAGATTAATTTAAATTGTGCTAGAAATTAAATTGGAATGGCAGGAATAACTTAAACGAAATCTATTGAAATAAAGTACTTGGGTATCCGGATCTGCATCAACATGCTCCATGGGCTAAATATTCCATATTAATACCAATTAAATCATGAGGGGGGATTCCACACCTCATGAACCACGCTCAAATAAGTATGGTGCTAAGGGCTTATCGTGCCAAATAATAATAACCTTGTACTAGTGTGCCGGTTTAACCAGGGCGGTATCTAGACAAGACTATTATTATTTGTCGACGAAAAGTCAAAACAACCACAAATATTAGAGGGGAAAAGAAAATAAATTTACCAAATAAAGCCCATGGAACATGTTGAGACTTCACCTTCAACCCAAGCTTAAAAGAAAATTAGCTACTCATTTTTGAACTAGGGGTAAAATGAGAATTTATTAAAATACGTAGAAAATACAAGAAGGAGAAGGAATTACAAAAATCTAAGCTTAGAAATGAATTCAGGGATATCAAATTAGGGGGGGAAGCCCCCTTTTTATAGGTACATTGAGTGAATCATGACCATCGGATTAAAAACAGTTTGGACGCTCATGATTGCGCCACTCATCAGTCAACAGTCAACAGCCACTATTTGAACAGTAATACTATTTGCACAGTTCACACGGTTTGACTACTATTTACACAGTAAGCCGGTTTTTGCACAGTAACCCGGTTTTACAAGATGACTGCACGTGCAACGACCGTATATGTGAACAGTGATATCTTTCCTTTTATACTCCTCCTTAGGTTTTCGACCGTCCTGAGTTCAAATGTGACATCCGTTTTACTGTCTGATCACTCGTTCATTGTGAAACCATTGTGATTCCCCTAAAATACATAAAATACCTAATTAAAATGCAACACACATAATTAAATAACAAAATACTTAAATAAATAAAAGTAGCAATGTTAGTGAGACTTGAAGTGTAAAATGACGATTTTCTCCTTTATAAATATACACTTTCTAACACTCAACACCCTCCACAGTCAAACTCTAAGACAGGTATATCTCTTGAAGAAATTCTTAAATCAATTACGACTAACACTCAACAATTTCAGCAGGCAACCACAACGAGCATTTAGAATTTGGAGAGTCAAATAAGTCAATTGGCGACTACAATGAGCCGCCTGGAGTCTCAAGTATTAGGGAGATTGCCTTAACAATCTGAGGTGAATCCAAAGTAAAATGCTAGTGCTGTCACCCTTAGAAGTGGGAATGAGTTGCAAGAGCCTAGTAAGAAAGTGACAAAGCAAGTAGAAGATGAGCTTGAGAAGGATGAATTGATGCCTAATTCTCAAGATGCGCAACCCACCAGAGTGAAACCCCTACCTGTGGTGATACCTCCTCCTTTTCCAAGCCGGTTTGCAAAATCCAAGAATGAGGAACAAGAGAAAGACATCCTCAAGACATTTCGCAAGGTTGAGGTAAATATTCCTTTATTAGATGCTATAAAACAAATACCTCGATATGCTAAATTCCTTAAGGAACTGTACACCTCTAAGAGAAAATTAAGAGGAGATGAAAGAGTTCACATGGGGGAAAATGTTTCAGCAGTTCTCCAAAAGAAACTACCTCCTAAGTGCAAGGATCCAGGTATGTTTACTATCCCTTACAAAATTGGTAGTGTTAGAGTTGAGAATGCTATATTAGATCTAGGAGCTTCTATTAATGTCATGCCTCGTGCTATTTATTCATCTTTGAATGTTGATCCATTAAAAGAAACTGGCGTGATAATTCAACTAGCTGATAGGTCTAATGCGTATCCTGATGGGGTATTAGAAGATGTCTTAGTACAAGTTAATGAGTTGGTTTTTCTTGCTGATTTTTATGTACTTGATATGGAAGAGGATAACTCCTCTAATTCTGTCCCAATTTTGCTAGAAAGACCTTTTCTTAAGACTGCTAGAATATAAAATGGATGTACATAAAGGGATTCTCACTATGGAATTTGATAGAGAGGTTATAGAGTTCAATATGAATGATGCCATGAAATATCCTAGTGAGGAACATTCGATATTTTCTGTGGATGTTGTTGACCCTATAGTGCAGGAAGTTTTTTATTTAGATGCTGAAGATTCATTGGTAACTGCTTTAAACAATAATTTGGGCCTCAAAGGATTGCAAAAGGATAAAAATGAGTTTGTTTTAAATTCTGTATTGCAAGAGACAATTTATGAATGGAAAATTATCCACCGTCCACCCGTTTTTTTCCCGTTTTTCAAAAATACACAAATCTTCTTTTTTTTTGCAGCGCTCCACCTGAAGTTAATATTTTTTTCATTGGTCCACTCTCGTTATAATACTGTTAAAACTTTATTGACATCACAAGGGTAAAATTGTCATTTCACAACGACACAGTGGTGGATAGGTGCAAAATAATATAACTTCAAGTGGAATTCAGTAAAAACAAAATTAAAGAATTGTGTATTTTTAAAAAAATATGCAAAAAACAGGTGGTCGGTGGATAATTTATCGTTTACATTTAAGGGTAAAAAAGTCATTTAAACAAAATTCCGTTAATTTTCTTAACGGTCTCTAAACGGAAGTGGAAAAGTGAAAAGAAATTTAACTTCAAGTGGATTCCAGCCAAAAAAAGAAAGAATTGTGTATTTTTGAAAAAGTTGGAAAAAATGGGTGGACGGTGGATAATTTCCCTTTATGAATTAAATTCTTTAAGAACTTTAACTCATCATGTATCTTATATTGAATTACCTTCAACTCATGCAAAACTTCTTCCATCTATTTTGCAGGCACCGAAAATAGAGCTTAAATCATTGCCAAGTCATCTAAAGTACATATTTCTAAGAGATGGTGAGACATTTCCGGTGATCATCTCTTCAAAGATTAGTACTTTAGAGAAAGAAAAGCTTATTAGAGTGCTCAATGATTACAAAAAGGCTATTGGATGGACAATTGTTGATATGTGCTTATAAATCATCTGGAGGAAAGACAAAAACCTCGATCTAAGCTCAATTGAAGTGAACACCCAATGATAAGTGGTGAAGAAATGAGAAAGAACGTACGAAGTGATATAATCTACAATAGCAAAATAAGAATGGGTAAGTCCAAGTTTAGAAAGAGAAGAAAACTCCGGTATTGTTGAGAATTCTTAATGTGAGTTAGTACACCCACCAAGTTCAAATGGGGGAGGGGTTTGTGATTAAGCTTGAACTTAAGGAAGGATCATCTATTCTTTTATTGATCATACGCTTGAAAGGTTAGCAGGAAAATCTCATTTGTGTCTTGACCATTCAGATACCAGAGAGAGATCCTTTGACCCTTTCACATGCGCGTACGCTTTCGTCTTGTAACCTTGCCACTCTTTGGTCATGAGTATTTTTTCATATGTAGAGAACATTATAGGTATTTATGGATGATTTACTTATCCGATTTGATTCTTTTGATGATTGTCTCTATAATCTAAAGAAAGTACTTGAAAGATGCATTGAAACAAACCTTATCTCGAATTATGAAAAATGTCTTTTTATGGTAGATCAAGGCATTCTTTTGGACTAGTCTCGCTAAGAATTGAATAGCTAAGATATAGATAAATCTTTATTATTATCCTTATTGTGTGCGGGATGTTCGTTCTTTCCTTGGTCATGCAGGTTCGTTCAGATATTTGCTCGCCAAGAAGGAAGCAAAACCGAGACTCATCCGCTGGATCCTACTACTTCAAGAGTTCAACTTGGAGATCCGTGACAAAAAGGAGCAGAAAACTTGATTGTAGACCACCTTAGTAGATTGACCACGAGTGAAGTAGCAGCACCTTTGAAGGATGATTTTCCAAATGAACATCTCTTTGTAACTCAAGGTATGGTCTCTTGGTACGTTGACATTGTCAATTACTTAGTTACAAGAACACTACCTAGTGATCTGACGAGGGCTCAAAAAGATAAGATTAAGAGCGATGCTAAGTACTATGTTTGGGATGACCCTTACTTGTGGAAACATTGCTCTGACCAAGTCATTAGAAGGTGCGTATCTGAGTTTGGAATTCCTTCTATTCTTAAGTTTTGTCACTCATATGCATGCGGTGGTCATTTTGGTCCTAAAAGAACAGCATCTAGGGTGTTAGAATGTGGTCTATTTTGGCCTACTTTATTTCGTGATTCATACATATTTGTAAGTCGTGTGAGAATTGTCAAAAGACTGGCAATTTAAGTCATAGGAATCAAATGCCACTTACTCCTATTCTTATGTATGAAATATTCGATGTGTGGGGCATTGATTTTATGGGACCTTTTCCCATCAATACTTACATTCTTTTAGCAGTGGATTACATTTCTAAGTGGGTAGAGGGTAAGGCCACCCGGACTGACAATACTAAAGTTGTTGTAGATTTTGTCAAGGCTAATATTTTTACCAAGTTTGGAGTACTGAGAGTGGTGATAAGTGATAGAGGCACTCATTTCTGTAATCGGGTGGTGGAGGCTTTGTTCAAGAGATATCATATTACCCACCGAGTGTCTACCGCCTATCATCCACAGACAAGCGGACAAGCTGAGATATCAAACAGAGAAATCAAGTCTATTCTTGAAAAGACAGTTAGTCTAAATCGAAAGGATTGAAGCTTATGATTAGATGATGCATTGTGGGCGTATCGCACTGCGTACAAAACTCCCGTAGGTATGTCTCCTTATCGTTTAGTATTTGGTAAGCCTTGTCATTTACCTGTAGAGCTAGAGCATAGAGCGTACTAGATGGTTAAGCAATGCAATATACGGATGGATGAAGCGGGAAAGCACAAGAAGTTACAGCTCCAAGAGTTGGAGGAAATTAGAAATGAATCCTACGAGAGTTCGCGATTCAACAAGGAAAAGACGAAGGCATTTCATGACAGAATGATTTTGAGAAAAGAGTTCTCTGTTGGTCAAACAGTTCTTCTTTTTCATTCTAAGTTTAAACGTTTTCCTGGTAAATTACGTTCTCGCTGGGTAGGACCTTTTATTGTTACTAATGTTTTTCCTCATGGTCCAGTTGAGATTCGGAGTCCAACCTCTGACAAAGTTTTTAAGGTTAATAGTCATCGCTTAAAACCTTTTCATGAAGGTTTTTCGGTGAATATTGTGGAGGAAGTGGCTCTCGAGAGTCCCTTTTATGGAGATTGATGCATAAATGTGTCTAGCCAAAGACATAAAATAAAGGCGCTTTTTGGAAGGCAACCCAAAGGATTTATTTATTTTGATTTTTGTTATATCTATTGCTTTTAATTTTGATTCAGATTGTTTAAATAATGTTTTTGCTTATTTTGGCCAGAAGTTAATTTTTGGTTAGGCGTGCCCACGCTTTAACTAATAAGTACTGTGATTTTAAGGTAAACTGGTTTTAAGGCGTGTCCACACTTTAACTAAGAAGTACCTCTGTAATTTTAAAGTGATTTTAAGGCGTGCCCGCATACTTATTAAAAAAGTACTTCCGTAATTTTTAGTGTCTCAAGTGTCTCTTTTAGTTTTTAGTTTGTAAAAAAAAAAAAGAGTTTTTATTTGTTTTCATTTTTATTTTTATTTTGTTATTAAAAAAAAGGGTTTTTATTTTTATTTTTAAAAAATTTGAAAAAAAGGGGATTTTTTTTTATTTTTAATTTTTAATTTTTAATTTTATTAGTAAAAAAAAAACACAAAAAGATTTTACTATTCAAACACGCTGGCCCACCACCACACTCGCCCTCCCCCTCCTCAAGATCCTCTCCATCGCATCACGCCGCCTTGTTTCTTCCGCGTCTCAGCGCCTGCGCAAAAGCAACATCTCAATTTGATCCGGCCAAGATCGACTCCAACACAACGGCGCCACGATCTTCACCGATCAAAGACTCGGCCACCACTCAAGCAGCCCTTGCCAGCCAAACCAATTTCCGGCGCACTTTAATTCGGATTCCAGCCAAACCCACATCCCAGCCGCGCTGCAATTTTGCATTCCAACAAAACCCATGAGTGAAAATTGCATAACAATGCCGAAGAGGAAAACGTCAACTTCTAAGTCATCAACATCTAAAAAGAAACCCGTCGTAAAGAAATCCAAGATTGCCGCTCCCACTACGGTTCCATGGAACACAGTTACAGATTCATGCCAAGCCGTGAGACAAAGATCGAAACATGGAAAAGGCATGAGTGTTTTGCCGCTTGCTAAATCCAATCTCAGAGGGTACCTCACATTCACGACTCAACAAGAAAAAGAGCGGTACAAAGATATTTCAAAGCGAAAAATACTTCCAGCTAAGTATATTCATTATCCGACTCTTGAAAAATTGAATGTTAAGGATGAGTTTAATTCTTTGATAGACAAGATTGGTTTGCGACAGTTTGTTGATGTTGATTGTTTGGGTTATGTTGAGTTGATTAGGGAGTTCTACACTACTTTTCAATTTAATATACCGAGTGATTTTACTTTGCATACTCCGAATGTTATAAAGTTTAGGTTAATGGGACGAAATTTTTCACACTCTATTACAGATTTTAACCTAGCTTTAGGATTCATTGATGATGATTATGCTTCTAGCGATGCATATTTAAGGACAACTTGTGACTTTAGTGAAAATTTTGAGCCTTATGGTCTTTGGCGTACTTTATCTTTAGATCACAATGCCTATGACCCGAGTAAATCAAAGAGCTCTTACTTACGTGATCCTGTTTTGAAATGCGTGCATCGGTTCTTGGCATATAATTTTTTAGGAAAGAAAGATCATTCGGGAGTTTTCTCTAAAACTGAGTTTTATTTTATCTGGTGCATGTTAAATGATGTGAGGCCTAATCTAGGTTTTTTGTTAGCAGATCAATTTCAGAGTGTACTTAAAAAGTATAGGACTTTATATCTTGGTCCATACAATACTCTGTTAGCTATAAACTTATGTGTGCTTGATCCTGAGGATAATGATTTACATCCTGCTTGCAAAAATGAATTTTTGGATATGTCTGTATTTGAAAAAACAGGTGTGGTCGAATTCAAAGAGCAGAGATTTCAGTTTACTGAACCAAGACCCACTCAACTTCCAAAGAAGCTTTATGCTAGGAGCGGCGCTACCTCTGATGACGAGTTTGACGATGAAGCTGTTGCCCCACCAACTATTGCTTCTACATCGGCACCATCTTTGAGCATTCAGTTAGAGAAAATGGAGCACAAGCTGAACAAGATGGAGTAGAATTTGGCCGCATACTTCGAGAGTGTGGGATTTATCCCACCATTTCCACTAAGCCCATAGACATTATGTGGATCAAAGCTCACAATTCAGGGACGTTTTTCTTTTTGCCTTAATCTTTTATCCTTATGTATTTTTTTTTTATGTGAGCTTTGATTATCAAAATTGGGGACAATGTAAGTTCTTGGTGTGGGGGAGGGATTTTTGCAATATTGATGTCTGGAAATGTTATTTTCACTCTGCTCATCCTTAAATGATTTTGGAGTTAGTATGCTTCATATATTAAGTTTAATTTTTTTTTCTTTCTCACTACTCTTTTCCCATCTATCTCAAATTATTTACATCGATTTCTATTTTATCATACTCTTTCATTCTTCTTTTCTTTCTTGCTATCTCATTTTATCTTTCACTTTTTATATCACTACATACATCTTTCTCGCTTCTTATCCTTTTTACCTTTCCTTTTATATATCACTCATACCTTCTTCTCATTCTACACCACTTTTGATAGTTGATTCATTTGAAGAGTGTACATGATTTGATGGCAAATTTACCAACTTTGTGAGGATTTGAGCCTATGAGCAACCACTTTGCTCTAATTATTTTTGTTGTGTGAATATCAATCTTAGTTTGTTTATTCTAGAACTTGCTTTGTTATGCATGTTGAAGCCGCATTACGGGATTTTATGCATTAAAATGATAAGGGCAAACCACTTTTCATTTCTCTATTTCCGCATTTTTCTTCTTTTTCTCCACCCGAAGACCTTTATTTGTTATCTTTGTTTGAGCATTAACCATTATCTTCTAATTCTCCCCATCTACTTACCCATTTTCCTTCTTTTTTTAAGCCTAAATTTAAGGAGATTTTTAGACTCATTGTTTGGATATATTTTGTTTATATTATGTTGCTTTTGCTACCTTGAATTAAAGTTTCTCAATTAGATCAACAAGCATTATGCTTGAATTAAATTGTGCAAAGTTCATTCATTTTGTTTGATTCATCAAAGAAAAAAAAAGAAAAAGAAAAAGAAAAAGAAATACAAAAAAAGAAAAAAAAAACGTGTCTACATTCTTGGCGACTTGAGTGGAAATAAGCATTTTGATATCATAAGGTTCATTTAATGAGTTCATTCTTCTCATTTTGATCTCTTTTTCTTTCATAGACCTTTCTTTTTCATTTAACCCATTTAACTCCGTTACAACCTTTCTAAGACCCTTAGATTTTTGCATTTAATTCATGTTTTGTGGATTGAGATGTGATATATAAGCAAGCTTATGGTAATAGCATTCTTTGATTTGATTTGATTTGAGTGCATAAATAATACCTTAAACACTTTGAGTGTATGGAGTGAAGTCAATGAGAGGGCTATTAAATCTTGTTGCACTTGAATTTTGAATAGACTTTCTTGGTGGTTGAATGTCTTTATACTAGCTTATGAGATCATATGCCTTAAAATCTTTGTCTCACGAATGTTGATTGACTTAATTTCTTGAGGTGTGCTTGCTTAAGATTATTTTTGGATGAGTTGAGATGAGAATTGAGTGGAGACTTGGGATTAGTTTTGAGTTATATGCTTGAGGGCAAGCATTATCTTGGTGTGGGGGAATTTGTTAGAGTGCAATTTATGCACTAGTTTTGCATTGTTTACTTCCTTTAATTTCAATATTTTGCACTTAATAATAATGATTTATTTGTGTTTTATTTTGTAGGTGCAATTATATTGATTGGTGCTAAAATTAAGCTACAAGATGATATTTGAGAATGATTGTTTTCTTAGAGAAATTATGAATTTCAGAAGAACTTTATTGATAAGGCGTGGGCGCGTGCTGTCAATGAAGAACTTGCAGTTTTTATTTTAACGTGTTTTATCTTTTTGGATTATTTTTGTAATTCCGAATTTAGAGAATATTTTAGATATTAGTATTCTATTTTTGGAGAAACTCTAGAATAAAAAAGATATTAAAACACAAAAGACAAAAGAAAACAAAAGGGAGAAAAAAAAAACTCTAGATCTAAACTTTTCTCTTCTCTCTATGAGGAACTAAACTTATTATTCTGGTTGAAAGTTAATGAACCTTTGATTCATCATTACTGTGAGATCTTTCGTATACTTTAATTGTTTTATTACTTTTTGGGTATTTATTCTCTAAATTATTGTCATGATTATGTTTGTTAATTAGATAATTGGCCACTATTTAATTACCAACTTAATCTATTGTCAATTAAAAGATTCATTGTATAAAGATTTTAATGTTTGTGACAAATAGCATAGCAGTGCGTTGTGTTATGAGAATAAACAATCTAATTTAAATGAACCATCGTATGCGTTTGTTGATTAAGATTTGGGTCTCTCTGGCTTTTCAAGCTGTCAATTAATTAAATCCTATGATCGTATCTAGGGTTGTCTAGTGATTAGGGAAATAAACAATGGCCGTACATTGGTTATCGACTAGTTAAGGAGAGATTGGCTATTAGAGGGTCTCAGTAACTATAACCAGTCTATTCATAAGTAGTAATGATTTATATTTAGATCAATGCATCAGTAGGCGAATCAAGCTGAGTTAATTCCTTCAACCAGAGCTTTTCCCAATTTGAATTTACAATTTTAATTTGCATTCTTGTTATTTTAATTTGATTTTTATTATTGTCAACAATTCCTCTATTTTGCATTCTACATTTTTAAAGGATTTAAATAATTACCAATTTCTGTGGACACGACCCTACTCAATCACTATACACAATTTATTTAGAGTAGGTATTTATTTTTGCTGGCTTCGACAACCATCAGCAACCTGAAATACAAGTGTGCAACCCAAGAGGGGGGGTGAATTGTTATTTTAAAACTTATTCTAATCAAATCACATAACAATTCACAACAATCCAATCTAATGACTTAATAAAATTGAAAACAATAAATTCAATAAAAGCACAATAATAAATGAGCTAGAGAAGAGAAAGCAAACTCAACGATTTTTACGTGGTTCGGCTATCCCCGCCTACGTCCACGCCTCCAAGCAACCCAAGCTTGAGGATTTCACTATCCAAGCCTTTCCAAGGCTTCAAATACTTACAATTGACTTCAAGGTGTCAATGAACCTTTACAACAAAGAGATTATCTCCCAATCTCTTCACTCAAGTGTATCACACACTTAATCACTCACAAATTTGATGAGAAATTGAAAATTACAACAAAAACTCTCTCAAAGAGTAGATATACAAAATGAAGAACAAAGATGGCTCAAGGACTTGTGATTCACGAATTGAGAGCTCAAAATATGTTGTATGCCTTTTGTTGGTACGTGCTTGGAACCTGGAACAAGAGTTGGGGTTGAGTTTTTATAATGGGAGCTCAAAAACTAGCCGTTATACACTTTTTGGTGATAACCGGCTTACTGTTTATCAAATTCGGTTAGCCGCTTAAATGTTACCGTTGAGGCAAAAATTTGAATTTCACAACATTCGGCATACCGCTTACGATAACCGGATAGCCGTTTATGTTCTGGAAGCTTTCTGACCCGTAACCGAATAGCCGCTTATGATAACCGGATAGCCGTTTGCCATGTGGAGAGATTCTACTCGCTATCCGCCTAGCCGCTTACGATAACCGGTTAGCCACTTGCTACAGTAACTGCTACAGTAACTGCTACAGTGAATTATTTTCTAAAATTATAGTTTTGCCCTAAAACTTTGTATAATTTTACTATGGCCCAAAACGTTATGAAACTTTACAAATAGGTCTAATTTCAGAATTTCTAAATAATACTTTGTGAATCCCAAAACTTTTTAAAATTATGAAATGGCCTAAAATACTATAACACTTTTCAAATAAGTCATTCTCTAGAATTTCAAACAATATTTGTTGATTTTCAAGTTTTCAAAACACTTTTAATTAAACCATAAACTTGAAAAACAACAAATGTCATAAAATTATTTTTCCATTTAATATAAAACCTTTATAATGTGAAAATAATGATTTATTTAAAATGTATAAAAATAATTTAAGCTTTTAAAAACTTAATCATTCTTAATCTTATTTGTTATCATCAAAATCAACAATATGAAAACATATATATTAATAATCTCCCCCTTTTTTATGATGACAAATCTTTCATGTTTTTAAATAATGATTCCATAAATTGCTCCCCTTACAATTTAAGCTTAAAGGATTAATCATTCTTAATCTTGTTTGTTATCATCAAAATCAACATTATGGAAACATATATGTTAACACAACCAATGTCCTAGTTTGATTCCTTATTAGAGAATCTATCTTTTCTCTCATTGCTTTAATCAAGTTACTATTGTCCTTACTACTTAACGCTTCTGTGTAGCTATTAGGTTCCTCAATTAAAATATCCTCCACACTCATCAATGCATCTGCAACTATTTTTACATATCCATACCTTACTAGAGATATGATAAACCTCCTTTCTTTGTCTCTGGCTAATTGATATTCCTGCAAGTCAGTAGCCTATAATACTACTCTTTAGGTTACTTCTGTACCTTATAAAACACTTTCAGTAGCTTGTGAAACATCTTTAACTGCCTGTGGTTGCATATCTTCTTCATGAATACTAGATAGTTGAACTTTAATCTTGTTACTTTGATCACTGGCTTCGGCATTCTGTCTTATTTACATTGATATCAGTCTTAGAAGTAAAATGATCATACTTATTGATCATTGCAGCTTCATTAAATTGAACATCTTTACTAATTAAACACTTATAAGCTTCACCACACCAGATTTTGTAACCTTTGATCCTATTTGGATAACCAACAAACAAACCCTAAACAGCTCTTGCATCAAGCTTCCCTTGTTTGATATGGACATATGCAGGACATTCAAATATCCTGAAATGTTCATAACTTGCAGGCTTTCCAAGCCAAAGCTCTTTAAGGGTTTTAAAACCAATTGCAGCAAATGGACTTCTGTTAACAAGATAACATGCTGTAGAGACAGCTTCTACCCAAAAGCTCCTAAGAAGTTTAAAGTTGATAAACAAATATCTTGTTTTATAAATAAATGTTCTATTCATCCTCTCAACCAAGCCATTTTGACGAAGGGTGAATCTCACTATTTAATGTCTCATAATTCCCTATTTCTAGCAATATTCCTCAAATTCTTTATTGTAGAACTCACATCCATTGTTAGTTCTAAAACATTTCACCCTAAACCAATTTGATTCTCCGCTAAAGTCTTACAAATCCTGAACTTTTTCAAGGCTTGGTCTTCAGTTTTTAGTATGAAAATCCATACATTCCTAGAGTAATCATTTATCAGTAACATGAAATATCTACCCCCATCTAAAGACGGCACCTGTTCAGGCCCCCAAAGATCAGCTTGCATATAGTCTAAAGATTGTTTAGACATGTGCATCCCCTTTGTAAATTTAGACCTGTGTGCTTTACTAAAAATGAATGCGTTGATAGAAGTCTAACTCATTTATTTGGTTACCACAGAGCAACCCTGGATTTGAACTTATGGTCTTAGGAGGAAGAATAAGAGCTCGATTTCTTTTTGGGAATAATGTTACATGAACAAGCTATTAATATTTTATCTTCCTCAAGGATGATATTTATTTAAGGATAAGTTATTTAATTATTTATTTTCTTTTGGAGGTTTAGAACATTTGTTGTTGGATATTATTTTGAAGGTTTTATATACGAAAATGATGAAATGCAATTTTACTTCAATTCGATGAAATGCAATTTCACTTCAATTCTACCGTTGTACCTTGTGAGTGGAATTGGGGTGTTAAATTTATGGCATCAGAGACTTTTAAGAAAAAAATTTAAAAGTAAGACGAAATTATGATGTAGTTGAGGTGGTTCAATTCTAGGATAATTCCACTAGTTATTCTGGTTAGTAAAAAGAGCTGAATTTAGGTAGGTTAGAAAAATATAAAAGTGTGTGTTTCTTTATTGATAAATTTGATGATTGCATTGTTTGACGACTTAGCTTGTTTATTAATTTTTGATCTTTTCCTAAAAAGAAAATGATTGAGTTAATTGTATATGAATTTCTGTAATATTATTGTTGAAGGCGAATGTTCAATTGATTTTGATTGTGTATGTTTGATGACCAATAGAAAAATGCCTCCTAAAAGCATAGATAATGCTAACTGAGGCCAACTTCAGATTGAGGGTAGAGCGACCTCTTATAGCTAATATCCTATGAGAGAATGATAAGGGAACGAGCAATCCTCACTAGGGAGATGTTGGGGCAAACCTCTTCTTCGTGAGATGGCTTGTGATCGTATGCCAACCATGCAGATGTTGGCTGATAGATGATAATGAATCGAGTTTATAAGACTTGCCCATTCAGTTTTGGTGATAGTATGATAACATCTTTTATTCTTTGATCTTCTTTTTTAGCATGAAGGCTTCATTAGCAGCTAATACATTAATTAATCCGTGACGGAGAGAAGTTAGTTTCATCTTCTCAAAGGTTTGAGCTTGGCTTCTTCTCTCCTGGAAAATCAAAGAGCAGGTACTTGGGACTATGGTACCTGCAGAGGCCTGATGCAGTTGTGTGGGTTGCAAATAGAGATAGGCCTATCTTCGACCATAACGGAGCATTAACCGTCAGCAACAATGGAAATCTTGTTCTTCTAGACCAAACAAATGCGGCTATCTGGTCTTATGCGATCTAAAAAAATCCAGTGGCACAACTCCTAGATGATGGAAATCTTGTTGTTGGAGTCTTGGAGATAACTCCAGCACTAATACTAGTAAAAGCTACTTGTGGCAGAGCTTCGACTACCCAACAGACACTCTGTTACAAGACATGAAGTTGGGCTAGGACTTAAAGAATGGCATGGAACGATATTTATCATCATGGAGAAGTGCTGACGATCCATCCCCTGGAAAGTTTACTTACGGACTTAACATTATGACTATTTGTTATGATTTACAAAAATCATGCCAAGTGAGTGTGAACTTTTTAGCCTAAGCATGACTCACTTTTTTTTAATTCGAAAAATTAATTGAGACTTAACTTAATGTTCCAAAATTGTAAATCTTGAAGGTCTCGACGTTGACTTTTTTGAACTTGCTGATTGGGATACTGCTAAAATTATATAATAAAATAATTAATTATGAAAAAAATTCAAATAACGTGAACATATAGCCTAATTTTCTTCAATATTTTACATACATGAGGATGTAGAGATAGCAAAATGAATTATCCAATCAAATTCTAATTGAATCTTAAATGAATTCTCAATTTGTTTATCAAAAGAATTGATATCTCGAGATTCAAATTAAACAAATCGAATCAAATCTAAATTTATTTACTATTTGTTTATCCTATAATAAACTAATTGATAATGAATCGAATAGAATATAAATTTGTTTACAAAAATATAATTAATAAACAAAAATTAAGTAAATAATCTAAACCATATTTAAGACTAAAATATATAGTCATCCATACACCAAATTACAAATTCTAAAGAATACAAATAACAATAATTAAAATTTAAATTATAAATCAAAGTGATCTCTTTAGTTCTCTTTATCTTGTCTTTATCTGATGAGGCTAGAGAGCCATGTAAAACAACAAGAGTGACAAAACCAAATTCCAAGTATCAAGGATGAGGTCTACACGTGTCTTCATGGATGCAAGGGAGTAGGAATCGGAGCAATATTCACTAGTGGTTAAGTTGTTTAGTTATCGACTTAAAGTAGACATTAGAGGATTCATAACTTGTTTTATTGTTGCATTTAAATTATCTTGTGTTTCTTGTTTTGTTGAACGGGTTAATAGCTAGGTTGTTGCATTTGTTTTGTATTCTATTATTTGCTTAGTGGCGCACTACAAGCCTCTATTTTCGGCTGTATATCAGAGTAGTGGGCAGTGATTAAATGTATAAATAAGCTTTTGAGTTCAATAATAAGGCGATCTGCAAATTATCTAAATATTATCTTGTGGTTTATTCTCACCTAAAGAGAATCATAAGCATTGTATAAGTGTAGTTCTGACTGGGACCTATCATTATCACCTTGAAAACAATAATCACACACATAAATAAGTAAATATAATGATATTAACATGCTGCAATACTGATAAGACTCACTATAATAATTCAAAATATCAAATATAAACTAAATTATAGTATTATTAAGGAAATAATAATTAAATGTACAAAGTCAATAAAATAAGTACCATTTCTGATTCAAGGAGATAATTACAGGGCCATGAGAACATTACCCAAAAAAAAATAAATATAAAAAAGAGAGAGACAATGGATCTGCAAAATATACCTGCATTGGGCAATGGAATGGATTTGCCTTTGTAGGTGCTCCACATTCAAACTTTCTTTATGACCAAATTTTGGCGCAAAATGAACACGAAATTCATTCAGGTATGAGTCTTACAACAGTCCAATCATAATGATTTTAAAACTCGAGCACTCAGGTCTGCTCACGCGTCTAATATGGAACGAGAGGAGTGTTGGGAAAATATGCTCTTTAAAGTATATGTGTTTTATTTAATTGTCATAAATAATTTTTCTGATTAATAAAATTAATGAGGTATTTTATTCAAATATCTTAATTGCATAATTTTTTGAGTAAAGTCCATTTAATCATATTATATATATTTATGTGATCACCATGTCGATTCACAGAAGACATAAATACCAGTTATCTTATGATTAAATAAATAAAGTTCGCAGTTGATAAATAAAGTTGGGCACTTTATTTAGGTTTAGACTGTAGTAAATTCATTGAATGATTTGTCTTAATCATGTATGAATTTACTGATGTAGTTTGACTACATTGAGCTGGATTACAAATGAGATTTAATTAACCTTAAAATGACTGTCAGACTTATTAAATCTCATAGGCATTGATTTTACTGTAATTTTAATCTTAAGTTAATTATGATTTCATGATTGTAATTGTTATTCCATTTTAATTACCAATGGGCACGACACACACTTGTGGTCAAGATTACCCGGTATTTTGGTGGGAGCAATTATAAGTATTGGAGTTATAATTTAACAATATAGAATTTGTACAGCACGTCTCTTGATGGGTTTTCGGCACTTGATCATAGAATTCTCTGGCCAGAGTGTGTCAACATATTTAGTATGTTGAAAATGATCATTAGAGAAAACCAGTAAGTATCAAGAAACAAGATGTGATTAAATCGATTGGACAGTTGAGATATCGATTTAATTAATGATGTGGTACAAATGATTGAGCATTAAAAAAATCAATGTGGCTTGGGACGAATTATTATTCGAACATACAATTATGGAGGTCAATTCCAATCTTATAGTGGAGTAGAGTTGGAATTAAATGATTAAGCTTGTTTAATTACAAGTTTAATTGTTGTAGCCACTATTGTATGTTTCCAAATGATCCCCATGTTAGCTCATTTAATTGACTGCACCACTACTGAATTAATAAGCCTGATAACTAGCTATTTTGGTCAAAAACATAATTATATCTTTTAGTGGGAGGCTCCATTTAATATGCTTATATCTAAGGGGCCTTGTGTTATTTTACAAGGTGGGCCCCTATGACAAGTAAAGCAAGCAACGTTAGTTTCAATTCTTGGAGCCTAGGGTTTTCCACTATGAAAGAGATATAAAAGGGCTTATTCTCTCCTAAATAGGATAGGAAAAGTCACTATATATATATCAGAGAAAAAGGTTTTTTCTCTCGAATTTTTCCAGAGAAAAATTTTCTCCTACTAGTTTGCTTATAGTGGTGATAAAGGCGACCACACGTCAAGTACAGATCAATCCTGAGTCATAACCCGGAAGATCGTTTGGTGACGGATCATGATCTAACGAGCGTGGTGGTGACGGATTGTGATCTGAGACCTAGAAGAATTTTCATTGTTCATCTTCTCAGATTATTAAGGTACGATTTCTAGATTACGAATTCATATATATTTTATGAGGTCGGTCCTAAAAGTTTTTTTAAAAAACTGAATTTTCCCTGAAGGAAAACTGCGTGGGATCTTATTTTCTCAGTTCCAGATAAATATTGTGCTAAATATGGGTATTACGGTGCTAATAGTATTTGCAGCCTAAACCAGACACTTATGTGTGAGTGTTTTGAAGGGATTTCAACTCGAATCACAAGACAACGAGGCAGGATCTATATAGACTGTGAAAGAAGTCATTCTTCATATTGCAAAAGTGGAGACCAGTTTACTAAGCTCGAAGACTTTAAAGCGCCCGACTTGCTACAGGTTTCCCTAAATGAAAGTATAAATTTAAATCTGTTGGAGAAAATTCAGTTTAAAAAAAAAATTTTTAGGACCGATCTCATAAAATATATATGAATTTGTAATCTAGAAATAGTACATTGAAAATCCGATTTGGCTTTTTCTGCTAAAGTGATTTAGGCTCCCAGATCACGATCCGTCACCACCACTCCTGTTAGATCACGATCCGTCACCAACACGACTGTTAGATCACGTCATCGATAATCTTCGGTTATGACTCGGGTTTGATCTGCAACGTGTGGACCCTATCACCACTAAAATCGAGAAA
This sequence comes from Citropsis articulata, assembly GCA_030449925.1. Taxonomy (NCBI): domain Eukaryota; kingdom Viridiplantae; phylum Streptophyta; class Magnoliopsida; order Sapindales; family Rutaceae; genus Citropsis; species Citropsis articulata. Next base: position 272,562 of record JASUUH010000014.1, on the reverse strand, counting down.
ATTTTTCTCTAAATAGAGAAAAAACTTTTCTCGATATGTATCAGTGGTACGTCTTTCTTTTGGGAGAAAAATAAGTCTTTTTATATTATTTCTTTAGTGAAACCCTAGGCTCCAAAATAAAGTCACGTTACTTGTTTTTTTTCCATAAGGGGCCCACCTTGTAAAATAACATAAGGCCCCTTATACATAAGCATATTAATGGAGCCTCCCACTAAATAATATAATTATGTGTTTTGACGAATGCTGGTTATCTTGCTGTCATGGTGGTGCGATCGATTAAATGGCCGAGATCGTTTGGGAGCATACTGATAGTGGCTACAACAATTAAGCCTGATTAAACAAGCCTAATCATTTAATTCCAACTCTACTCTGGGTGGGCGACCTCCATAATGTGTTCGAATCTTGGTCGTCGATGATTTCTTCTTCTTCGATCGCTGTCATCGTTAATTAAATCGATATGTCGATCGATTGATACGTCTTGTTGATTCTGGTTTTCTCTAATGATCATTTTCAACATACTAAATATGTTGACACTGACGGTGATCATCCGTCGAAGATGTCATCAAATTCTGTGTTGTTAATCTGTAACTTCAATTGCTCGCTCAGATGCGGTAATCTTGACCACATGTGTTGTGTGTGTAACTCAAATGGAATAATAATTATAATCATGAAATCATAATTAACTCAAGATTAAGATTACGATGAAATCAATGCCTATGAATTTAATAAGTCTCACGGTATTTCAAGGTTAATTAAATCTCATGTGTGATCCGATGTAATCAACTACGTCGATGAAATTCATACATAATTAAGACAAATCGTTCAATGAACTTACTGCGGTCTATAAATGGGCGCTGTATATCGGCTGATTTATTTAATCGTAAGATAACATGTTATGTTTTGCAATGAATCCATATGATCACATAAATACATATAATATGATTAAAATGACATTTTTCAATATATTTATGCATTTGAAAAAATCTCAAATATTTTATTAATTAGAAAATAAATTAATATGCTTTAAAAGAGCATATAATCACAACAGAACCAATGTCAGACTGAGTGCTTGAAGAACTGTACCTGTAGAGCTTATGCCAACTCGAAACTAACAGGAGGAGGCCGTGGCTGTTTGATGTGGTTTGGGAACCTGATTGAACTCAGAAAGCCAATTAGCAACTTCAGCGGACAGACTGTCTACGTACGAGTATCCGCTTCAGAACAAGGTACAATTCTTGCATTCTGGAAGTTGATATAGCAAAACTTCTCACTTGCCTGTCTTTGTAAGGGTTCATCCTAAAAGAACTGTGACCCAACATGTTTTAGGAATTCAATGTTTGGAAACCAGATGCAACAGTTATTTGTTTGATGACATGTATGTTTCTGGATGTAGGAAACAAGAAGCTACTCTGGATAATTGTAATACTTGTTCTTCCCCAGGTAGTTCTTTTTTATGTTTACATATGTCCTTGGAGGAGGAGTTTTTTTTTTTTTTTGGTATTCATATAACTCACTGATATGTTTGTATTGATAAGGCGTGTGATAGAACATGTATACTAGCAACTTAAAAACTTGGTGTCTTACAGAAACAGAGAATGTGGAAACAAACCAGGATCTGTTAGCATTTGACATAAATATGAGCATTACAACGAGAACAAATGAAACAGAGAATATGGAAACAAACCAGGATTTGTTGTTGTAAGTACTTCAAACGTTATTAGCTCTAAATTGAATTTGGCAGCTTATTCTTCTCCTTTTATTATTATTATCAGCATAATCATTGGTTCTTTTTAAAGGATAGGAGCGGTGCTGGACAATAAACCCACACTCATTCTGAATTATGTTGCGGTGGCCCTCAAATTTAAAAATGATGCAGGACAAGAAGTGATCTTTGAGTTTTTTCCCCCACCCTTTTTTCCTCTCTTAGTTAGATGTGTCTCATTTAATTACAGAATAAGCAGTACTTGCTAGAATAAGAACTAATAGGGTATAAAGGTTGTAATCGTGAAGAGAGTTAGGACATTTGCGATTATTTTTTAAGTCTCAAAATTAATTTTAAAAAGTTAAAAATTAATTTTGATGTTTGGTAAGAATCAGTTTTATACTTAATTTCATTTCATATAAATCCTCAAATACATTATAATTTCTAAAATAAATGTAAAATTATTCTTATTTGATTAGGAATTAAACCAAATTTTCTACTGGTTGTTTAAAATTTATACTATTATTACATTTATTTTACCCACACATAGGTGTCTGGTTTAGGCCGCAAATAGTATTACAACGAGTAGAAAATCTGGCAATAAGCCAATAATTTATCTTTTCTCATTAAACACAAGCATATTTTTGTACCCATGCTAACGCGTTTTGGAAGGTTTACCCGACTTCAAAGTCAACATCATGAGAATTGAGGTCAAGAAATAGACTTGTTTGTTTCACACTTGGCCGAGACTTTTGTTTTCATATATTGCAATGAACCCGATCACAAAACAAGTATTAGAGATTTTTCTTCACTGCTTTATGAATGGAGAATCTTCCATGCTTCAACATCTTTCTTTCTTTGATCTTCTTGCTGAGCATAAAGCTTTCATTAGCAGCTGATATACTAACTCCAGCATCATTCATCCTTGACGGCGAGAAGTTAGTTTCATCTTCTCAAAGGTTTGAGCTAGGCTTTTTCTCCCCTGGAAAATCAAAGAACAGGTACGTGGGACTATGGTACCAGAAGATCCCTGGTACGGTTTTGTGGGTTGCCAATAGAAATAGTCCTATCTCCGATCATAACGCAGTATTAACCATTAGCAACAATGGAAATCTCGTTCTTCTCAACCAAACAAACGGCACTATCTGGTCTACAAACCTATCTAGCCAAGTGAAAAATCCAGTGGCAAAACTCTTAGATAATGGAAACCTCGTTATTACGGATAACTCCAGCGGTCATACTACTGAGAGCTACTTGTGGCAGAGCTTCGACTACTTAACAGACACTCTGTTACCTGGCGTGAAGTTGGGCTGGGACTTGAAGACTGGTCTGAAACGATATTTATCATCATGGGAAAGTACTGACGATCCATCCCCTGGGAAGTTTACCCTCGGACTTGACATTCAGGTGTCGCCTAAATTATGTACGTTCAATGGTTCTGCAAAATATACATGTACCGGACAATGGAATGGAGCTGCCTTTGTAGCTGCTCCATATTCAAGCTTTCTTTATGATCAAGGTTTGGTGGAAAATAAAGATGAAATTTCTTTCAGTTATGAGTCGTACAACAGTCCAAACATAATGATCTTAAAAGTCAACCCCTCGGGTCTGCTCACGAGTCTAATATGGAATGAGAGGAGCACCGCGTGGGACCTTGTTTTCTCAGTTCCAGATGGATATTGTATTAATTATGGGCATTGTGGTCCCAACAGTATTTGCAGCCTCGACCAGACACCTATTTGTCAGTGTTTGAAGGGATTCAAACTCAAATCACAAGACAACCAGACTTGGCCCATAAAATGTGAGAGGTCTTCAGATTGCAAAAGTGGAGACCAGTTTATAAAGCTTGATGACTTTAAAGCGCCTGACTTGCTAGAGGTTTCCCTGAATGACAGTATGAATTTGAACCAATGTCAGGCCGAGTGCTTGAAGAACTGTTCCTGTAGAGCTTATGCCAATTCCAAACTAACAGGAGGAGGCAGTGGGTGTTTAATGTGGTTTGGGGACCTGATTGATCTCAGAAAGCCAATTAGCAACTTCATCGGACAGTCTGTCTACATACGAGTGCCCGCTCCAGAGCACGGTACAGTTTTTGCATTCAGGAATCAACTTTTTCATTATGGAAGTTCATGTAGCAAAACTTCTCCAATTGTTTGTCATATTAAGGCTTCATCCTAAAAGCTGAGCCAAGAGTTTAAGGAATTAATTAGTTAAAGAAGAGATGATCAAAGCTAACAAACAAAGAAACCAACATAGGTCAGAAGTGGCTCAAGTTGTTTGGCTCAGCTTGATAACATGTTTATTTGTAATTTGTTGGATTTCTTTGATAACATTTATGTTTCTGGATATAGGAAACAAGAAACTACTCTGGATAATTGTATTACTTCTACTTCCGGTGGTACTTCTTCCTTCCTTTTACATATTTCGTCGAAGGGGGAGAAAACACAAAGAGAAAGGTAATTTTTTTCCTTTCATATCAGTCAATGATATTTTCATATGATAAGGCATGTGATAAAGCATGTATGCTTACAATTTTAAAAGTTCTTGTCTTACCGAAACAGAGAATATGGAAGCAAACCGGGATCTGTTAGCATTTGACATAAATATGAGCATTACAACAAGAACAAATGAATTCTGTGAAGCATATGGAGAAGGAAATTATAAGAGCAAGGATTCTTGGTTGCCATTATTCAGCTTGGCCAGCGTATCTGCTGCTACAGAAAACTTTTCTACGCAATGTAAGCTTGGAGAAGGTGGCTTTGGCCCTGTTTACAAGGTAGAATTGTTGCTACCTCAAATGTCCTTAATGAGTACTGCTGGTTTAAAACATCAACAAAATTAAAAATGCAGGGTCGACTACTTAATGGACAAGAAGTTGCAGTTAAAAGGCTCTCAAGTCAGTCAGGGCAAGGGCTCAAAGAGTTTAAAAATGAAATGATGCTTATAGCAAAACTCCAACACAGACACCTTGTCAGACTCTTCGGTTGCTGTATAGAACAAGGCGAAAACATTTTAATCTATGAGTACATGCCTAACAAAAGCTTAGATGTTTTCCTTTTCGGTATGTGATTTATCATTCACAAGATTAAGTATTCCCACTACTTTGCAGTGCTCTGTCGAATTTTATTATCTCTGTTTTTTTAACTTGCTATCATTTACGCTGATCAGTATTCATTTTGGCATTGCAACAGATCCAAAGAAAAAGCGCCTGTTGGGTTGCCAATCACGTGTTAGAATCATTGAAGGAATTGCTCAAGGGCTGTTATATCTTCATCAGTATTCTAGACTAAGAATTATTCACAGAGATCTTAAGGCAAGTAATATTCTCTTAGACCACGACATGAACCCCAAAATATCGGATTTTGGCATGGCAAGAATATTTGGTGGTGATGAGTTGCAGGGAAATACTAAACGGATTGTTGGAACTTAGTAAGTAAAACTCCATTCCCAAAAAATGATGTTTGCTTTTCCTATCTTCTTAGATCACTCAATATTAATTGAAACAATGAAAATTTAGTGGTTACATGTCACCTGAGTATGCCCTGGAAGGTTTGTACTCCATCAAATCAGATGTGTTTAGCTTTGGAGTATTAATGTTGGAAACATTGAGTAGCAAGAAGAACACTGGCGTCTACAATAGTGATTCCTTTAATCTTCTTGGAAATGTAAGTGACAAATTGTTTCACTTATGTTCCCTCTTTAATGGGTAAAATATAAATTAGAAAAATAAAAAATTGCTTCTGCAAATTAAACTAATATTGATCGTAGACATTTCTTTTCAGGCTTGGGGTCTATGGAAAGATGACAGAGCTCATGAATTGATGGATCCAGTAATAAAGCAAGATGAAGTATCATTGCCAATGCTGATTAGATACATAAACGTGGCTCTTCTCTGCGTTCAAGAGAATGCAGCGGATAGACCAACCATGTCGGATATTATCTCGATGATTGAGAATGAGCGTCTTAATTTACCTTCTCCCAAAAAACCTGCTTTTACAAACAGTAAAAACGTGAATAATTCATCTCATTCCAACAGTGGAACGTCCCAATTTTGTTCCGTGAATGATGTAACCGTTTCATTACTCTATCCTCGATAGTCATCTATCTGGGCAGCATCCATTATTTTGCTTCTTGTTTGATTTCTCTATTTTCTCCAGTTTTAAACTTCCTAAAGCAAGTGAGGAAGTGTATAATGCAATATAATTCTGCATGTTTACGGCAGCATATCTGTTCTACCGATGACTCTAAATGGCTCATTACATGCTACGTTTGAAGACATATTTCCCTTCTCTATTTATTTATTTGTCATTTGAAGGCAAATAATCTAGTGCTCAATGCAGCAAACAATCATTCAGTAGCTATATCCGTTCAAAGAGAAACATTTTATATTGTTAATCTGGAATAAGTGACATCATTAGTCAATTTATTATAGATTTGTGACAAATTGCAGTATTTCACAAAACCAATTTCCTCGTGCAATTTTTAAATATACGTCGAGTACTGAACACGGAAAGAGAACTTGACACAAATGATTAGCTGTTAGGAAATGGGTGGGTGAAGAAGGAACGCAACTAAAGTAAAATTGAGAAATAATGAGACAATAAAAACACACGGGACACCAGAAATTACGTGGTTCGGCTTTTAGCCTACGTCCACGGGCGAAAACAGAAGGAAAATATTTTACTAGTGAAAAGGAGTTACAAATATTGTGGTATTTTAGCTCATTCTACAAAACGTCTGGAACTCTCAACACTAGAACAAGAGTCTTATTTATAAACTCTTCAAAATTCTCTCTAATAGCTAAAATGCTTGTCAATTTTGGGATGCACTGAACGAAATGGGGAGCTCCCCTTTTATAGCCAAATATTGGCTATTATTTAATCATTATTTTTTTTTCTTTCAACTAAGTTTGGTGAGGTTGGTGCCGCCCTTAACAAATGTCAAAGAAATGGGTGTGGAATTCTTGCTCTTCTGGAAGAGCAGCTCATCACCTTTTGACATTCTCCTACTTGGAGATTTGATTGAGAACCAATCAATCTCCACACCATCCTATCTGCTTCGCCATCGTCATGTCGCTTACGTCTTTGCTAAGCCACAAGAGGATCTACTCCAAATAAACTTGTCAGCATTGATCGACTTAGTCAAAACATCTACTAGGTTCTCCTTGGTATGGATTTTCTGCAAATCCACACTTCCGTCTTCTACTACTTCTCGAACAAAGTGATACTGAACCCCTATGTGCTTTGTCCTGGAATGAAAGGCTGGAATCCTTGCAATGTGCAAGGCACTCTGACTATCACAAAACACAGGAATTTTCTGTTGTTTATGCTCGAGCTCCTCCATTAACCTTTGTATCCAAATAGCTTCCTTGCAAGCTTGTGTAGCCGCCATGTATTCTGCTTCTGTTGTAGATAAAGCCACAACGATCTGCAGTTTCGAAACCTAGCTTACAGCTGCTCCCGCAAGTGTAAACACATAACCAGTAGTGGATTTCCTTTTATCAAGGTCTCCTGCAAAATCTGAATCCACATAACCCCTGACAGTAAACTCTGATCCTCCATAACATAATGCAACATCCGAGGTTCCTCTGATATATCTCAGAATCCTTTTCACAGCTATCAAATGCTCTCCACCAGGATTCGCCATGTATCGATTGACTGCTCCCACTGCTTGTGCAATGTCCGGTCTGGTACATATCATAGCGAACATCAAACTTCCCACTGCTGATGCATACGGTACTCGAGACATCTCCTTCCTCTCTGCTTCATTGCTAGGACACATACTTGAGGATAATTTGAAATTAACAGGAAGTGGGGTAGAAATTGACTTACAATCTTGCATGTTGAAGCGCCGCAAGATTTTCTTCAAGTAATTCTTCTGCGAAAGCCAAATCTTCCTGTTATTTCTGTCTCGGTGAATTTGCATCCCTAGAATCTTGTTTCTTTGGTCCCAGTCCATTTCAAACTCCCTAGCCAATTGTGCCTTCAATTCTTGGACTCGATCTTTGTTGGGGCCTGCTACCAACATGTCATCCACATACAACAGCAAAATAATGAAATTATTATCTTCAAACCTCTTGTAATATGCACAATGGTCTGAACTGAGTCTGCTGTATCCAAGGCTCATGATGAAGAAATCAAATCTTTTATACCAACACCTTGGCGCCTGTTTAAGACCGTATAGAGATTTGTTCAACCTGCAAACCAAGTTCTCATTTCCCTTTTCAGCAAAACCTTCTGGTTGAAGCATATAAATTTCTTCTTCAAGTTCTCCATGAAGAAATGCAGTTTTCACATCTAACTGCTCTAGATGTAGGTCAAATGTAGCACACATTGCCAAAACTATTCTGACTGTTGTGAGTCGAACCACCGGAGAAAATATTTCATTAAAGTCAATACCTTCTTTCTGAGCATATCCTTTCACCACCAATCTTGCACAATACCGCTCCACTTGATCATTGCCATCACGTTTGATCTTGTAGACCCATTTATTACCAATAGCTTTTCTTCCGTGTGGTAGTGGTACAAGTTTCCATGTCTTGTTCTTGTGTAGAGCCTCAATTTCTTCCTGCATTGCTGTCATCCATAAAGCAACATCTGAGCTGTTTAAAGCTTCATGGAAAGTTGATGGCTCTCCATCCTCTGTTAGAAGACAGTATGCAACATTGATCTCTGTGACATAATCCGAGTGCCATGCTGGCGGTCGTCTTTCACTAGTTGACCTTGAACACGGGGCCTCGAGCTTCGACTGGTTCTTGTTCCTCGTGCTCTGCTGCTTCAGAAGAATCTGAATCTTCTTGATTCTTTTCCTCATAAACTGGTACAGTCTCTGACTTTTCTTTTGCAGTGTTATCATCCTCATCTCTCCTTTGCAGTTGATCTTCTACAAAGATAACATCTCTACTGATAACAATCTTGTGGGCAGTGGGGTCCATGATACCGCTTTACTCGTGACGTATCTCAAGAAGATACATCTTCTAGATTTTGGATCCAGCTTTGTTCTTTCTTGGGCATTGTACATCACGTACACAGGACACCCAAATACATGTAGGTGAGAGTAATCTGCTGCCTTTCCTGTCCACATCTCCATCGCTGTCTTCAGCCCAATTGCTGTGGATGGCGACCGATTTACTATATAACATGCGGTTTTGGCTGCTTCTGCCCGGAATAAATTTGGTAGACCAGCAGTCTTCAACATAGCTCTTATTCTTTCTGTAAGAGTTCTGTTCATCTGCTCTGCCACTCTATTTTGTTGAGGAGTGTATGCCACCGTGAACTACCTCTGAATACCTTCTTGCTTACAGAAAGCAAGAAACTCGCCGACTGTATACTCTCCACCATTATCTGTCCTCAAACACTTAATCTTTTTGTCAGATTCAAGTTCTACCCATGCTTTGTATTCTTTAAACACTAGAAATACATCTTAATTGGATATACCCAACATCTCCTAGAATAATCATCAATGAAAGTCACCATATACTTTGCACCTCCCATGGATATATCAGGTGATTCCCAAACATCAGAATGAACTAAGTCTAGAATGCATTTACTTTTAGCAATAGATCTACTAAACTTTAATCTATTCTGCTTACTTGTAACACAATGCTCGCAAAATGGTAAACTTACCGATGTGAGCCCTGGAAGCAATTTTCGCTTAGAGAGTGAAATACTAACAAGGCAACCCAAGAGGGGGGGTGAATTGGGATTTTAAAAAATAAGCAACTAAAATACAATGAAGTAATACTTAAACAATCAAATTCGAAATAAACAAATTAATTTGCAATAAAAGTAAAGAGATAGGGAAAGAGAGATCAAACACAATGATTTTTACGTGGTTCGGCTATCTCGTCACGCCTCCAAGCACACGGGCAGATTCCACTTCATGACAAAGGCCTCAGTGCAATTGACTTCCAAGGTGTCAATAAACCTTTACAACAAGAGATTATTCCCAATCTCTTAACCCAAGTGTATCCCAACACTTACAATCACTCAAACAAATATTACAAGTAATTTTCTCTCACACAATCTTTAAGATTACAAATCAAAGCTCGATGTGTGAAAAAGATGAAGCGAAGAATGTGTTTAAAGCTCAATGAAGATTGTACAAAGCGTGTATTAGCTCGATGGTGTTGTGATCAATCTTTGAAATGATTTAAATGAGCTTATTTATAGTTGGAGCCGAAAACTAGCCGTTATAGCCTTATTCTTGAAAGCGGATCGCGTTAACCGTTAACGGTTAGCCGTTTGTCTTGGTCAAAATTACCGTTATCTTTGGATTTCAAATAAGCGGTTGACCGTTAGTAGTTACCCTTTAAGCCGTTAAAATCCGGAGACACCTGCACGAAAACATCGATCCGTTCTTGCTAAACGATCAAGGATTAGCAAATAATAACATACTGGAAATTATCGGTTAGCCGTTTACAATTTAACGGTTCGCCGGTAAATTCCAGAACCAAGCACAACACATTTGAGCTATCCTTTAACACTAAACGGTTAAGGATTAACAAAGTATGTCTCTCTGGAAATTAACGGTTAGCCGTTATTAGTTAACGGTTCGCCGGTTATTTCCAGTTGCCTTTAAAAACAAAAGCTTAACCTTTAACACTAAACGGTTAAGGCTTAACAAAGTACGTCTTCTCTGGAAATTAACGGTTAGCCGTTATTAGTTAACGGTTCGCCGGTTATTTCCAGTAGCCTTTAAAAACAAGAAAATCTTTAACGGTTCAGGCTTAAGACAATAACTTGTCTCTGCATATTATCGGTTAACCGTTAATATTAACGGTTCACCGATTATTTCAGTGCACATTTTCTTTGAGTTTTTCCAGTTCTTAAAACTTGTAAATACTCATAGAAAAATTCTTGCTTTTAAGAAATTATTTGATATTATGAAAACTCAACAAATTTATCAAAATGTTTGTTATCATCAAAATCAATAAAATAAACATTTACAAGTTAACAATCTCACTTTTGATGATGACAAACTTTGCTTTTGCTCCCCCTTACTATATGCTCCCCCTACCAATATGACTCAAAACAATTTTGGCATTATAGCAGGTTTGCAAAGACAAGTTTAAGAACTCTCTTTGTTATTAACAAAAACAAGTACAAAAACTGCCCAAAAACAAGTGCGAAATCTGCAAAATCTCTCCCCCTTCATCATCAAAAACAAAACGTAAGAAAAAGAAGTATGAGAGAAATAGAATAGCAAAAATTTCGGCAGAGTTTCCCTTGAAAAATGGCAAAATCTCAAAATACAACCATGAGGACAAAACACTCCCAAATATATCAAGGCAAGCAATGCACAACCCAACATCTCCAAAGTTACACAAATCACACAACAACTCCAATCACACAACATCTCCAAACACATAATATCTCCAAATTGTTTCAAATCATACAACCAGAAAATATAGAGAGAAAACATCCATATCAAATATCATGGTATAATCAAAATATCAATCCACAATATCAACAATAACAGTAAATGCACGATAAAGTAAACACAATATCATGGTATAATCAAAAAATGAAATGTATGTGCGAAAGAAAATAGAAAACTAAGATGCTCATGCATGACGTGGGAGGTCGCGTGTGAGAGGATCCAAGGATGAAAGGTCTCGGCGTAGGTCGTGTAGAAGTGGGAGAGGAAGAAGGTCTTTGAAGATGGAGGTGCCGTAGTAGTAGGCGTGAAGAGGGGGCTGCTGCGGATGTGCTACGGTCATATCAAGTACCCAGAATCAGCCATTGTCGTGATGATCTCATCGATGATCAATGCTCGCTCTGAAATATGCGAATCGACTGCTGGCGATCGTGAGTAAGGCGTCCATACGGTCAAGAATCATTCTTGGCTCAATCTGGCGAACATCAATGCTGCTGCAGAATATCGAACATAGGAGGTGGTGGGTATGAGATGGTGAGGCACGAGCTGGAGGAGGCTCGGGAGGCGAGAAGGGATATCCGTATCCATCTCGTGTCTTTGTAGAATCGAAGGGATGGTGGAGGAACATCCGAGATGTCGTTAAGCATCCGATCATCCTCGGGAGCAATCAAGGTGTCCCGATTCTTGGCGTTAGAGGCCTTGAGCCCTTGCCCGTTCCTCCTAGTGAACCCAATCGCTCGCATCCTACCAATCCTTTTGGGCTCCTTGTACACCGTATCCACTAATTGGCACTTGGAAGTGCCGCAAAATCTTAGTAATCGGACTACCATGGAAGCAAGCGGTGAGAAACACCGGAGTGGTCAACATGTGGCGCACAATGATATAACCAAGGTTAACATCCGCCCACTAAGAAGACTATCTAGTAACCCGACATCTAACGCAGGTTACCTCATCCGTGTGCCCTTTCCTGGGTGTAACAATGTCTTTGAAGAATGGAATGGAGAATACGGACACGAAAATGGAGTAGGCGAGAGCGAAAGGAAGACTACAAATGTCATCACTCAAATCCTACTGACTGACGGATGTTACGGACTCCTCATGGTGGACAAACTCGGTAAAGATAGGATTTTTGAAGTATAAAAGAATAACCCTCGTCCAGGAATACCAAGTATGGCGGTGTTCAAAACTCTACATTAAAATCAATAGGAACACCACAACAATAACAATTCTATCTGAGGCAGTGGCGAGACAATTCCATATTAGAATAAAAGACTCGAACTAGATTCGGATAAACTTTATCATCAAGGAATAAAAGCAGTTCCGAGTCAAGCATGTTAGTCACAACCTATCACATCTGATCAAATCCTTAAAATCATCTACATCCATAAAATAAGAATCAAGAACACGACCCATAAATCGGGTCTCAAAGCGTATGAGCAATGGATGTGTAGGGAAATGAAGCCTTTCAAATTCGAGGCTTCCGTGGTGGTATGGGGTTGACACGGTGTATGTTTCCTTCTCAGGGTCTACGAGATGATTGACCATTGATGGAGAGGAGAATGCGTTGGAGGATTGATTTGAGAGTAAGCGAAGTGTTTATGGAGTTCGAGATAGAGTGGAGGAAGAAAGATTGAGGTTCAATTTGGCAAGAAAAAGCGAAAAGATGGATCAAATCGAGCAAAAAACCGATTCATTGCCCTTAGGGTTTGATTTGGGAATTTTGATTTTGGGCTAGATCAGGAGATTTGAATCGGTGAATCACTCTAAGATGATTTGGAAGAGTTCTATCGGGTGATTTGGGTCGAAAATGGAGAAAAATAGAAGAAAGAAGGAGATGAAAAGCTCGGGTTCGTGAAAATGGCGAAAGCGGTGAGAGGCTAAGAAGGCGAAGAGGAAAAACATGTGACGGTTTATATATTTTAAGAAAGCGGCGAGCCGTTTCTATAACGATGAGGGTTAATTTCGATGAGCTTGGAATAAGTAAAGGTTAGCAGCTTAAGGGTAAGCGGTGAAGAGGCAAGGTAAGGGGCTCGCGATTTTAAGCGGTTCTTACCGTTAAACGTAAACGGTGAGAGGGTAACCTTCACGATACTCTCTGTTTTTAAACGGGTTACCGTTAACACCAAACGGTGAGGGGGTAACGAGCAATAAAAAAATCATAGTTTCTGCAAATAAACGGTGAGCCGTTTATAAGAAAAACGGTTATCCGTTTATTTCATTTGTTGTTTCGCACACTTGATTCAATATCCGGCCATCATAGATAACACATTAAGATCATGACTTTGATCTAAAAATGCTCTAAAGGCCATTTTAATGCAAAATTCATGAACAAATATGTTTTTAAAACAATTAATCCATGCAAAACATACATACACATTACTAGTACATCATACTCAAGCATTTCAAGAATATTTAAGCATCATATCATAAAACAAGTTATTGAATAGACTCAATAGCATATCTAGAAATGCTAATGTGAAAATTTCATCATCCCAGTTAATGTCGAATTTTTGAAAATTGTTCTTCACAAAGGGTTTTGTAAAAATATCGGCAAGTTGTTTTCCGTGAAATAAACTCGATGCAATATCACCCTTTTGAACATGATCCCAGAAATGATGCCTAATTTCTATATGCTTGGTTACAGAGTCTTTGAATGGGATTCTTTGAAAGATTTATAGCACTTGTATTATCACATAATAGGAATTTTATCAAGCGTAATGCCATAATCTCTAAGTGTTTGTTTCATCCAAAGTGCTTGTGCACAACTCCTGTATATATTCACTCTGTAGTTGAAAGTGCCAAGAATTTTGTTTCTTACTAAACCATGAAACAAGTGGTGACCTAGTATATGGCAAGTTCCACTAGTGCTTTTCTATCAACTTTATAGCCCCCAAAATCCGCATCCGAAAAACATGTTAAATCTATATGAGTTCCTCTAGGATACCAAAAGCCAAGATCTATGGTTCCACTCAAATAACAAAAAATTCTTTTAACAGCAAGCAAATGAGATTCCTTGGGACATGATTGAAAAATCTTGCACACAAACATACACTAAACATGATATCGGGTCTACTTGCGGTTAAGTAAAGTAAAGAGCCAATCATACCTCGGTATTTTTTAATATCAACTTCTTTACCTTTTTCATCTTTGTCAAGCTTGATTGTTGTGCTCATTGGAGTGCTCTTAGTATTTGACTCATCAATTCCAAACCTCTTGAGCAAATCTTTGACATATTTAGCTTGATTAATGAAGATCCCCTCATTGTTTTGCTTGATTTGAAGTCCAAGGATATACTTGATTCTCCCATCATGCTCATCTCAAATTCCTTACTCATACAAGATGAAAAATCCTTGCACAAGGACTCATTAGTAGAACCAAAAATAATATCATCAACGTAAATTTGAACAACAAGTATATGTTGATTTTATTCTTAACAAAAGAGTGGTATCCGCTTTACCCATTGAAAACCGTTATCCAACAAGAAATTTCTAAGCCTATCATACCAAGCTCTAGGTGCTTGTTTTAAACCATACAAAGCTTTAGACAACTTATACACATGATTTGGAAATTTTTCATTTTCAAAACCGGAGGTTGTTTACAAAAACTTCCTCCATAATATAACCATTTAGAAAAGCACTTTTAACATCCATTTGAAATAAAACAAAATCTTTATGACATGCATATGCTAACAACATTCTAATGGATTCTAATCTACGGGTGCAAATGTTTCATCAAAATCAATTCCTTCTTCTTGGTTGTATCCTTGAGCCACTAATCTAGTTTTATTCCTTACAACCACGGATTCATCCATCTTATTCCTAAATACCCATTTAGTACCTATGATGGATTGATGTTCCGGTTTAGGAACTAATTCCACATTATTTCTCTCAAATTGATTCAACTCCTCTTGCATTGCCATAATCCAAGATTCATCATTTTCCGCATCCATGAAAGATTTTGGTTCAATTTGAGAAATAAATGCATGCTCACAAGTGTTTCTAAGTGATGATCTAGTAGTAATGCCTCTAGATGGATCTCCAAATGGCATCCTTAGGGTGAGAAGAAACATACCTCCACTCCTTGGGAGTGTTTGCATCGATACGCTTCTTGTTGCTCCATATTTCTTTGCTCTTCTTGATCATCCTCTTGATTTTCTTGTAGTGCATTCTCTTGATTATCCTTTGATGATTCTTGTAACTCTCCATCTGCATCATCATTAACAACTCCTTTCTCCGCAGAGGAGGTTAGACTCATCAAAGAAACATGCATAGACTCTTCTACAACCAAGGTTCTTTTATTATAAACTCTATAAGCTTTGCTAGAACTTGAATACCCGAAAATACCAATATCGGATTTTGAATAGATCCAATATTGGGTTTCTATTTTCCAAAGCTCATAGAGTCTTATCAAGAATAGATCTAATCAACACCCGATTTAAAACATAACAAGCGGTGTTGTGACTTAAAAATACTTAGGTAAACCATTTTCATTCAACATGGTTCTAGCCATTTCTTGAATAGATCTATTCTTTCTCAACAACTCCATTTTGTTGTGGGTTCTAGGTGATGAAAATTGATGCTCTATGCTAAGTCATTGCAAAAGATTCAAATGCATAATTTTCAAATTCTACCATGATCACTTGTAATGCAAGAAATAGAATAACCTTTTCATTTTGAACCTTTTACAAAAGATTTTAAAAGCATCAAAGGCATCATCCTTATTAGCTAAGAACAATACCCATGTGAATCTAGAATAATCATCCACTATTACAAAGCATAATACTTGCCATTTAGGCTAGCATATCTAGATGGTCCAAACAAATCCATGTGAAGTAGTTGAAGAGGTTTTGAAGTAGAAATATGATTTTGTTTTGAAAGAGGTTTTGATTTGTTTTCCAAATTGACAAGCTTCACAAATTTTATCCTTTTGAAAATTGATTTTGGAAGTCCTTTAACTAAATCATTTTGAAATTTTTGAAATCAAATCCATATTTGCATGACCTAGTCTTATGCCATAACCAACTATCATCATATAATGCTGAAAAACATTTGTCATGAATGTATGCAACATCTATGTCAATGGTATAAACATTACCACATCTATTTCCAATAAACAAGATCTTTCCATCACATGCATCTTCAATAGTACATCTTGACTTATCAAACACTACTTTATAACCTTTGTCACACAATTGACTAATACTAATCAAGTTGTGTTTCAGATTTTCAACCATACATACATTTTCAATCAAGGTTGATGAAACTTTACCGACATTTCCGATTCCTAGAATCCTCCTTTTGAATTATCTCCAAAGGAAACATCTCCACGTTTTCGAGTTTTGTAAACTTGAAAACCATGCATAGTTTCCAGTCATGTGTCTTGAACATCCACTATCCAAGAACCATTTATTCTTCTTCTTCTTTAACCCTGCAGAAAAGATCTCAAGTTTTAGGTACCCAAACCTTTTGGGTCCTTGAGTGTTAACAATGGTTCTTTTGGAACCCAAATACATTTCATACCATAATATGCATTTCTTTTACTATGCATCTATTTTCATATAATCTTGATTACAATAATGACAAACAACTTGATTATTAGGAGATGTACTCTTACAAAGTAGTTCTTGTAATATTTTTGTTTCAAATTTGGCTTATAGCCAAGTCCTCCTTTATCAAACACACACTTTTGTGAATTAAGCAAGTTATCCAACATCTTGACCATTTGTAAATTTTAGCACAATTTCATTTAGATCATTACTCTTCTTTTAAGTAATTCATTTCATTTTCAATTCATTTACATGTGATTCTAAATGCTCATGTGAAGTACTAGAATTTTCAAATAACTCAATCTTATCATGCAATGTCTTATTTTCTAATTCAAGACATGTAATCTTAGCACTAAATGAATCATTTTCATTTGAAGCTCTACCATCTTCTTTTAAGGCAAACATTCTTTTACCCATTTTCATCAATTCATCATGCAATTCTCTAAATGCATCATGTAACTCATCATAAGTAGGAAGATCACTTACCTCATCTAATTCATCATTTGATTCATCCCCAATTGCCATAAGAGCTAGATTTTTCATTTCTTGATGCTCTTCATCATCACTTGTTTCTTCATCGCTATACGTGGCCATCATTGCTTTCTTCTTGAATTTGTTTAGAAGAGGGCATTCGGATCTTATATGGCCGGGTTTCTTGCACTCATAGCATTTGATTGCTTTATTTTTCTCCTTTTGATTATTTAAGTCTCTAATCTTACTTCGTTCACCGGTTTTCTTGAAGAATTTTCTGAATCTTCTTGCTAGCATCGCCAACTCCTCATCATCCGGTTCAATCTCTCCATTACTCTCATCGTAGCCTTTAGAGCAATACTCTTCTTCTTCTCCTCAATTCCTTTTTCTGCCAAATCTTCCTCATGAAATAAGTGAACCGATTAGATCATCAATAGGTAAGACATTTAAATGTTTAGCTTACTCAATGGCGTCCTTTTTGGTCTCCATTCCTTGGGAAGTGATCTAATGATTTTCTTAACTTTCTCACTATTTGAGAATGTTTTCCTAGGGCTCTAGAGTGTTCACTATGTCCGTAAATCTAGTGTACATAGAATATACACTCTCATTTTGTTCCATTTGAAACAATTCATATTGCCGAGTGTACCTACTAATTTTAGACTCTTTCACTTTATTAGTGCCTTCATAGACAACTTGAGTTTGTGCCAAATTTCATAAGCACTTTCACAACTAGACACTCTATGAAATTCTTTCTTGTCTAATGCACAAAATAAGGCATTCATGGCTTTGGAATTTAGAGAAGCTTTTCTCTTTTCCAATTCATTCCATTCCCGTGAAGGTTTTGGAATGTCTTCCCCAATTTTATTTTTGGTCCAAGGCATAATAGGACCATCACAAACAACTTCCCAAATTTCGTAATCTAGGGCTTGCAAGTAAATTCTCATCCTAGTTTTCCAATATGGGTAGTCATTTCCATCAAAGAATGGTGGTCTAGTTGTGGATTGTCCTTCCCTAAAGGTTGAGTCACTTTGAGTTGCCATGGATCTTTTACTCTGAGCGGTTAAGTCTTAACAAGAGAACCAAGCTCGATACCAATTGAAATACTAACAAGGCAACCCAAGAGGGGGTGAATTGGGATTTTAAAAATAAGCAACTAAAATACAATGAGTAATACTTAAACAATCAAATTGAAATAAACAAATTAATTTGCAATAAAAGTAAAGAGATAGGAAAGAGAGATCAAACACAATGATTTTTCGTGGTTCGGCTATCCCACGTCCACGCCTCCAAGCACACCGGGCTTGAGATTCCACTCAAGACCACCAAGGCCTCAAATGCTTACAATTGACTTCCAAGGTGTCAATAAACCTTTACAACAAGAGATTATTCCCAATCTCTTAACCCAAGTGTATCCCAACACTTACAATCACTCAAACAAAGATTACAAGTAATTTTTCTCTCACACAATCTTTAAGATTACAAATCAAAGCTCAATGTGTGAAAAAGATGAAGCAAGAATGTGTTTAAAGCTCAATGAAGATTGTACAAACGTGTATTAGCTCAATGGTCGTGTTGTGATCAATCTTTGAAATGATTTAAATGAGCTTATTTATAGTTGGAGCCGAAAACTAGCCGTTATAGCCTTATTCTTCAGAAAACGGATCGCCGTTAACCGTTAGCAGTTGGCCGTTTGTCTTGGTCAAAGTTACCGTTATCTTGGATTTCAAATAAGCGGTTGACCGTTAGTAGTTACCCTTTCGCCGTTAAAATCCGAGACACTGGCGAAAAACATCGATCCGTTCTTGCTAAACGGTCAAGGATTAGCAAATATAACATACTGGAAATTATCGATTAGCCGTTTACAATTTCACGGTTCGCCGGTAAATTCCAGAACCAAGCACAACACATTTGAGCTATCCTTTAACACTAAACGGTTAGGGATTAACAAAGTATGTCTCTCTGGAAATTAACGGTTAGCCGTTCTTAGTTAACAGTTCGCCGGTTATTTCCAGTAGCCTTTAAAAACAAAAGCTTAACCTTTAACACTAAACGGTTAAGGCTTAACAAAGTACGTCTTCTCTGGAAATTAACGGTTAGCCGTTATTAGTTAACGGTTCGCCGGTTATTTCCAGTAGCCTTTAAAAACAAGAAAATCTTTAACGGTTAAGGCTTAAGACAATAACCTGTCTCTGCATATTATCGGTTAACCGTTAATATTAACGGTTCACCGATTATTTCCAGAATTGCACATTTTTCTTTGAGTTTTCAGTTCTTAAAACTTGTAAATACTCATAGAAAAATTCTTGCTTTTAAGAAATTATTTGATATTATGAAAACTCCAACAAATTAATCAAAATGTTTGTTATCATCAAAATCAATAAAATAAACATTTACAAGTTAACAGAGAGAATCTTCAAACCTTGTTCTGACATGTGCCCAAGCTTGAGATGCCACATCATCGTTGATTCTTCTCCACTTGATGCGACACACGCATCAGCTTCCTACAGTGTTTCTCCTTTAAGCATGAACAGATTAGCACCGATCTTTTCTGCCTTCATCAATACAAGCACACCTCTAGCAATCTTCATGATCCCATTTTCAACATGAGTTTTGCACCCATGACTATCTATTTGTCCCAAAGACAATAGATTTTTCTTCAGGCCTTTTACATATCGTACCTTCTCAATTGTGCGAACTGTACCATCAAATATTTTAATTTTGATAGTACCAATACCAGCGATCTCCAAGGCATGATCATCACCCATATATACAGATCCTCCTGAGATAGGTTCATATATGTGGAACCATTATCTCCGAGAGGTCATATGCCAGGTAGCTCCTGAGTCTATGAGCCAGACATCAAATAGCCGTTTTCTGCCTTCTGAAACAGTTGTTGCCTCGCTGTAGAGAATTTCGCCATCATCCGAGGTACTTGCTACACACCCCTGAGCATTTGATGATTCAGGTTCTTTGCCCTCTCTTCTCTTCTGGTTACTCCAACATTCTTTCTTGACGTGCCCTTTCTTGCCACAGTTGTAGCATTTAACATTCTTCTTACTTCTGGATTTTGATCTACCATGATTGTGGCTCCCACTGGGACCACGTTCTGTTGATCTCCCTCTTGTCACCGATAGCGCCTCCACTTGCTGCGAACTTGTTTGTCTGTCTTTCTTACTTTTCCGCCTGCTCTCCTCATTTAATACGGAGGCTGCAACATCGTCAAAAACCAGACTGTCCGCAGGATTGTTGTTCATCAGATTGATGATGAGTTGATCATACGAATCTGGTAGACTTCGAAGCAGAAGCTCTGTACGTTCATTTTCCTCTATATTATGACCCAACGTTGTGAGTTGTGAAAATAGAGTCTTCAGTGTTGATATGGTCGATCCAGTGGATTCCGCCATTCGAAGAGTATAGGTTTCCTCTTGAGAATATTTTATTGTCGTGACTTAGCCTCGTATAATTTTGTAAAGTATCCCAAATTTCCTTTTGTCTTTTCTACTTGCTGGATAACACCCCGTCTGCCAAGTGCCAAGTGTAGATTAGCAATGGCGTTGCCATCTCGTTCACTTGTCATCGATTATCTCCATGGGTCTTTCTGATTGCTACCAAGCAATTATTTTTCCTCAAAATAGCCCTCATCTTCATTTTCCGAGAAATTATTAATTAGTTCTCAATTTCATACTCTGCATTTTATTGATAAATACATACACAAACTAGTGTACCACCTTGAATAGTTGTGAGTATGTGTGAGAATACACATCGGAAAGTTCAAGAAAGGCGGGGGGTCAACGGTCCACTTAAAACCATCTCCTTGGGCTCTTATCGCCTGTGTGAACTTTCTATACATGTACAAAACTACAGTTGTCTTACTCACACCAGATTCCACTTCCCATGATTCTTGGATCGCTCCGTATCGTGAGCAGTCTGTATCGTGAGCGATCTTGCGTATCGTGAGCAAGCGTGTGCCAGGCTAAAATACATGACCAATAGCTCAAAATACCCTTTGGAAATAATTAGTGGGGTGAAAATTGAGAAATAATGAGACAATAAAAACACACGGGACACCAGAAATTACGTGGTTCGGCTTTTAGCCTACGTCCACGGGCGAAGACAGAAGGAAAATATTTTACTAGTGAAAAGGAGTTACAAATATTGCGGTATTTTAGCTCATTACCCAAAACCTCAATACACCCAAACTCTAAAAACACTAGAACAAGAGTTTTGTTTATAAACTCTTCAAAATTCTCTCTAATAGCTAAAATGCTTCTCAATTTTAGGATGCACTAAACGAAATGGGGAGCTCCCCTTTTATAGCCAAATATTGGCTATTATTTAATCATTATTTTTTTTTTCTTTCAACTAAGTTTGGTGAGGTTGGTGCCGCCCTTAACAAATGTCAAAGAAATGGGTGTGGAATTCTTGCTCTTCTGGAAGAGCAGCTCACCACCACAAACATCGTGATTTATCAAGGAATTAGAAAGTCTACATAATTTACAAAATTATCAATGTATTTAAAAATAAACGAATAAACAAATCAATGGATTATGTCAGATTTTGTAGTAACCAGAATGCCAAAATAACTAAACAATTTTAGCTACTGCCCAAGATCTTGACAAAGATCAATTAAGATGCAAACTAATGTGAATCTGAATGGGATCATTGAAATCAATGGACTCAATCTATCAAGAAATTATATCAACACACGAGAATCAAATGAACTGCAATACAAGCCAAAGATCAAACGGAGACAAACAATATTACATGGTCACCCACTTCTCGGTGACCTGTATCCACGGGGAAGAACTCGACCAGCTTCTTAATTAATTCAATGGAGAACTACAAGGTTTTTTAGAATTGATTAAAGACAACAAAAATTCAAGTTTCTCTCCGTACAATCACATGAGCCCAAAACCCACCTAACGACCAGCTTTTAAATCAGAATTAGCTGCAACTTATAAACCCAGAATGCCCAGATTGCTGCCACGTATCATAACGGTTTTAACGACCTTTGCTTAAGCTTGTCACGCGTTGCCCACGAGTCTCACTTAATCAGCCACCAAAACGCCTCAAATAAACATGTTTTGAACTTTTGATGCCCGCGAATTGATTCATGAGTTACGCGAGTTGCATATGACTAACTTAAGCACATATGAGGCTGATACGCTGTCGTTTTCAGATCCTGGTTTTAATTCACGCCACACTTGACAGATGTTGATGTTGAAAGTGCTTGTAAGTTATTAGCCAGGCACATATAAAATTTGCCAGTGGTTTTTTTTTTTTTAATTATTCTAAATATCAGCATATTGGTTTCTTTTAAAGGATGGGGATTACTGCAAACTCAAACTACTACTACTCATTCGAGCCATGTAAATTCTCGACTACGTTTTGGTGGCCCTCAAATTGTAAAAAGATGTAGGATAAGATTATGAGTCTTACTCGAGTACGTGAGAAATATTCCACTAAATATCTTGTAATCTCAAAAATCACCTATTTTATATATTTTTTTCTTTCATTTCTCTTGAATTTATCATTATAGAGTTGTTTGGACTCAATCATCATATATTCTTATCGCGATTTTTATCTATTTTTTAATCAAACGTATTTTAGCGATCAATAAAGTATCATTGTCTTGCTTCCGCTATCTTTTTTAGTTATTATATTGTTCATTTAGACATGTTAAAACGATACACTTTAATAATCCGGACATATTCTTTTACAGGTTTGATGGATCCCATAATCCTATCACGAGGTCGCTCTACCGACCACATGTCGGGTTCGATGGTAAAGCCTACACCACACCAAGACTTTCGTTTTCTAAGTTCCGTTTGCTGACCAAAACTTTGAAACTAAAAGTCTCGAGTGTCCCGGTCGAGTTGCATTCAAATGGGGAGGCTTGAAGGGATTCAAGATCCTTCCCAGCAAAATGAAATCCAGGACCATGGATAATTACTCAGCTACCAGCAAATGGAGAAGAAGAAAAATTGTATGGTCAACGTCTGTTGATTTTATCTCTATTTCGAAATGATATATGAATGCAACTAAAGAAAGATATCCTTCACGTTCAACTATGCAGCAATATTAGACTTCTAGAAAGTCAGAGCGGAAAAATACTTCAATCTTGGATGGCATTGGTCAAGGCCTCCGGCCAAGTGTTCACTGTTCATAGATCACTGGTTGGCAGAAGAGTCGATCCCATGGGTAAGAAAATCCCTCACTCAAGCTTTAATTCTATTGGACCAGTTCAGCTGGCCCAATCAGGCCAATGGAAGCGTCTTGTCAAAAGAGCCCAAATATATTTACTAGCTAGGCTCAAAGGCCTTGCCATTTGGGCTTATTATTATTATTTTTCTAATTTCAGTGGAGCTACGGGCACCCCGTCTTTTAGCATCCCCTCAAAAAACTTTTTTTTCTAAATTACGATTTTATTCATTCATACTGTCTCACACTCATCGCATCTTAAATTTTTTGTTTGTTTGCTTTGTTATTTGAAATTTTTACATTAATTTCTTGCAATTATAGCCAAAAAAAAAATCATAGAATCGAGGGGATCCATCCAATAAAAAACAATTATTTTCATCATTTTTTCTTGATGTTGGCTAGAATTTAGTTTTGACAAAAATAAAAAATAAATTAATATGTATATTCCTTAGA
This sequence comes from Citropsis articulata, assembly GCA_030449925.1. Lineage (NCBI taxonomy): Eukaryota > Viridiplantae > Streptophyta > Magnoliopsida > Sapindales > Rutaceae > Citropsis > Citropsis articulata. The sequence goes on along the minus strand of JASUUH010000014.1, from coordinate 248,812 downwards.
CAAAAATCATCAAATATAAGATAGCGTTTACTTTTTGGATTGGATCAACAATCTTGAGGTGTGAGAACCTTGGGATTGAGAATGTGGAGTGTGAGTGAGAGTGGGTTGTTTAGAGAGTGTGGAATAGGAATAAGAATTTTATTTATGTGTTTACTTTATCTTAAATTATGATTAAATTATTTAAAATTATATATTTGCCCTTATTTAAAGAATTATAGTTTTTCATTACAAATTGAATAAAAAATATTTCTAAAATAAACTATTTACTTTATTATTAATTTTAATCATATAAGTTAATAATAATTATTAATATTCTTAATTATTTAAATCAAAAATTTTTTATTAATTTTAATTTTAATAATGTAAATTAAAAATCATTGATCAAAGCGACACAAATGAAACATTATTATTAATAATATAGTATAAAATTAATATTTTCTTAGAATAAACTACTTATTATTATTTATTATTGTCAATTGTTAATATTAAATAAATATGAAAATATTATATTTTCAAATAAAGATATTATATAGAAATATCATTAATTTTTTGTGAATATAATAATATTATTTTTAAATAATTTTAACTTAGAATCAATGTAAATAATAATTTTAATAAATGTAATATTATTAAATAATATTATTAATATTATATTATTATTTTTAAATAAATGTGACATTATTTTATTTTAATACATATAATTATGTTATATATAAAGGGAAGGTTAAAGAAAAAAAAAGGTGGTAGTAAATTCTCACTCTTATCTCCCCGTGAGAGTGGGAAACTCATTTCTCACTCGAAAAGTGGATGGGACCTATAGAGTGAGATTCCAACTTCTATCTTTAAATAAATATGTAATTATTGGAGCGGAAGGATTTCAGACTCCTCACTTCCACTTTAGTAAATAAATATATCTTAAAATGTTATTTTGATGGTTCTACAAGTTTGCTGTATTTTGAAAACAAAGATGAAATAGATCATGGCTAGAAAGAACCATTGATGAATAACTGGTAACAGAAAATGATGAGGATATTTTTGGAATGAAATTGGGTTTCAATAGAATCTGTGTTAGGATGGGGCTATTCAATCCTATTAATTTTATCTTTACACCAAAAAATTTTAATTATCAAAATATTATTTGATAAAATTATCTTACTAACCTCATCGCTCTTTTTCTTCCAATTCTCACTGTTCTTATTCTTTTGCACCTCACTAGTTCGCTTGATATTTGTTTTTGTAATGAAAAATTGTAAATGTATTTTTAATGTTTGTCTCTCACCAATTAGCCATTGCCAATATCGATTTGACTTTAGGCTTTACAACTAGAGGAATAAAATTGACCTATGAAATATGAAGAGCCTTTTTATCGACCATGAAAATAATAAAAATTTATTTTCCTTCAAGTCTTCAAAAATAAAAATTAACATATGTCCCAACTTAAATACCACAAAGAAGATGTTGAGTCTTTAATGGCTCCACACGTTAATTCGTGAAGAATTTGATGAATTAAACTTGAAAGACTCGAATCAAATTAACAAGACAAAAAACCAATTTCAAGAAGAGAATATTGAGCACTATTTCAAGCGCCCAATTTAATGAAGAAAAAAAAACTGCTCTCTATTAGTGACCACAACAATCGAGATACAAGTTGGATTATGCGAAGAAAATTACAAGGATCATAAGAACCAAATCTCAAATAAAATAAGCAAGAAATGAAAAAAAAAAAAAAACGATCTGAAACCAAGAGCTAATCATCAGCGCCTTTTATACTGATATCTCTGGAAGATATGAACAAATTCTCAGCAAACTTGGCCACATAAACATAAAATTGCAATAAGACGCCTCCAACTGAAGTCAGTTTGCGTACGGCCCCAAAAACTCTTCAAATCTTGCATTTAAGCCCAAAACACGAGAAGCTTATAACCTCACACTCTCCACCTTGCAGGTTTGATTTAGTTGATCATTTCAATAAAGCAAAAAAAAAAAAAAAATTCAAGCACATAATTTAGTAACTAGACCCATTGCCAATACCAATTAAGTTTACATAAAACTTAAATTTGGCTATTGGGATTAATTTTGTCAACATGTTAGCAGGGTTGACATCTGTATGAATCTATGTTACTACAATAGAACCTTTTGCAATCTCATCCCTGATAAAGTGCAGCTTCACATTAATGTATTTGGTCCTCTCATGATAGACCTAATTTTTTATGAGTTGAATTACACTCTGGTTGTCACCATAAATCTAAATTGTCTATTGCTTCAATAAAAGTTCATTTAGCAACACTCTCAGCCATAATGCCATATTGACTCTTTTACTGCTTTTGTTCCTATAATAAATTCAACCTATGTAGATAATAAAACTATTATGTGTTGTACAGTAGATTTCCAACTTACAAGGTAATTGTTCAACATAAACAGATATTCTGAAATAAACTTTCTCCTATCTAGATCCCTAACAAAATCAGACTCAATATAGCCCTTGACTTCATTGACTTCTTATTTGGATTTACCATACATCAGACTATGGTTAGAAGTACCTCTCAGATACCCCATGATCCACTTCACAGCATCCCACTGTATCTTACTAAGGTTGGTCATGAATCTACTAACTACACTTACTGTATATGTTATGTCTGCTCTGGTATGTATTATAGCATACATCAGTCTCCCAACAACTTGTGAATATGGCATTTGAACTATCTGAAGCTTTTTAATTTTTGATTTTGGAGACATTTCATCAGAAAGTATGAATTAAGCTCTTAAAGGTGTCAATATTGGTTTTGAATTCAGCATCCCGAACTTATCTAACACCTTGTTGACATATCTTTCTTAACTTAAAAATAAGGTTCCAGCAACCCTATCTTTATGTATGTCCATGCCAAGAATTCTTTTAGCATGGCCAAGGTCTTTCATTTCAAGCCACCCATTGAGTAGATTAAACCTTTCAATGTTACTATCGTATTCGCTCCTACAGTAGCCATTAAACTAATTAAATCTCTTATACCACTGTTTATGAGACTATTTTAAGCCATATAGAGATTTATGCAGAAGACATACATAATCTTCATATCCATGTGCTTCAAAACCTTTAGGCTATGACATTAATATTTTCTTTTCAAGATTGCCATGTAAGAAGGTAGTCTTTACATTTATTTGTTCAAGCTCTAAGTCAAGGCCACTATAGTAATAAAAGTTTTAATTTAGTTTTGTTTAACAACAGATGAGAAGATTTCACTAAAGTCTACCCCCTCGTTTTGTGTGAAACCCCTTGCCACCAGTCTTGCCTTATACTTTAAGTCTTCAACACCTAGAATGCCCTCATTTTTCTTGAATATCCATTTACAGCTGAAAACTTTCCTATTCCTTAGATTAGGAACCAATGTCCAGGTCTGATTCCTTACCAGAGAATCGATTTTTTCTCTCATTGCTTTAATCCAATTATGGTTGTTATTGCTATTTAATACATCTGTATAGCTATTAGGTTCCTCAATTGAAATATTATATGTACTCATCAATGCATATGCAACTATGTCTATATATGAATACCTTGCTGGTGGTCTGATAAACCTTATTTCTCTGCCTCTAGCGAATTGATATTCCTGCAAGTCAGTAGCCTATGATATTGCATTTTCTATTACTTTTGTACCTTATAAAACACCTTCAGTAGCCTGTGAAACATCTTCAACAACCTGTGTTTGCATATCTTTCTTTATGAACACTAGATAACTAAACTTCAATCTTGGTACTTTGATCACTTGCTTTAGTCTTCTTTGTCTTATTTACATTGATATCATTCTTAGAAGTAGCATAATCAGACTTATTGATCTTTGCAGCTTTATTAACTAAACATTTCTGTTAATTAAACACCTATAAGCTTCAACACACCAGATTTTATAACCTTTGATCTCATCTAAATAGCCAACAAACAAACCTTTAACAGTCCTTGCATCAAGCTTCCCTTGTTTGATATGGACATATGCAAGACATCCAAATATTGTGAGATGTTCATAACTTGCAAGCCTTCCAAACCAAAGCTCTTTAAGGGTTTTGAGACCAATTGTAGTAAATGGACTTCTGTTAACAAGATAACATGCCGTAGAGACAACTTTTGCCCAAAAGCTCTTAGGAAGCTTAGAGTTGATCAACAAACATATTGTTTTATCAACAAGTGTTCTAGTCATCCTCTCAACCAAGCTAGTTTGCTGAAGTGTGAATCTCACTATTTTATGCCTCATAATTCCCGATTTCTAGAAATATTCCTCAAATTCTTTGTTGCAGAACTTAAGTCCATTGTCAGTTCTCAAACATTTCACCCTGAAACTAGATTGAGTCTCCACAAAGTCTTCTAAATCCTGAACTTTTTCTAAGGCTTGATCTTTGGTTTTTAGTATGTAAATCCATGGATTCCTAGAGTAATCATTTATCACTGACATGAAGTATCTCCTCCAACTTATAGATAGCACCTATGCATGCCCCCAAAAATCAGCATGCACATAGTCTAAAGATTGTTTAGACACATGCATCTTTTTTGTAAATTTGGACTTGTGTGCTTTACCAAAAATATAGTTTTCACATAAGTCTAACTCATTTATTTTGTCACCACATAGCAACACTTGATTTGCTTATGTTTTTAGGAGGAAGAATAAGAGTTCAGTTTCTTTTAGAAAATAATGTTCCATTAACAAGCTATGAATATTTTAGCTTTCTTTAAGATGATATTTATTTAAAGATATGTTATTTTATTATTTATTTCTTTTGAAGGTTTCGAACATTTGGTGTTGGATATTATTTTGATAGTTTTAGTTATGAGAATGATAAAATGTAATTTCACTTCAATTTCACCATAGTATCTTGTTAGTGGAATTAGGTTGTTACACTAACTATAGGACATTTTATTTAAAACATACCAATAGTTGTTTTGGAGAATCATTTGCATTTTAATGTTTTACTTAGAATATTTCCTAAGCACCTAATGTGCTCTAGACTTTTATCATAATTCACCCATAGGCGGCTCTATAGAACATCATCCATAGGCATTCTCCCCATAAGATTTTTCTAAGAATTGGATCTTGATCATTCTTTACAAGAATTGAGCTAAGTTTCTTCTATTATAGTATACCCATGGGCACTTTCGTTAGAAAACTAATTCTAAGTAATTGGACCTAGGTCATTTTTTTTTTATAAAGGCCCTAGGTCTTTTTATGATAATTTGCCCATGGGCGATCTCGTAGAAATTCATCCGTAGGCGTTCTTCATAGAAGATTTTTTCACGAGTTGGACTTAAGTCATTCTTTACAAGAATGGAGTTAGGTCTTTTCTATCATAGCTTGCTCATAGGCGATTTCGTTAGAAAACTAATTCTATGTAATTTGAAGAAAGGACGTATGTCTTTTTATCATAATTTACCCATAGGTGATTTTATAGAACTTCACCTGCATGTGTTCTCCTTAGAAGATTTTTTTAAGAAATTGACCTAGGTCATTTTTTACAAGAATGGACCTAGGTCTTTTTATTATAATTTACCTGTGGCCGGTTTCATAGAACTTCACTAGTAAGCATTTTCCTTATAAGATTTACCGTACCCTTGAGCATTTTACTTAGAAACATTTTTGAAGTACCCAGGTTATTCTTTTTAAGGAGTAGACCTAGGTCGTTTTTTGTAAAGAATGGAATGATCTAGGTCATTTTTTTATGGAGAATGAATCTAGATAATTCTTTGCAAAGGGTAGACCTATGTCATTCTTTGTAGAGTCAAGCTTTTGGCGCTTAGTCGAAAACTCGTCCTTTGGACATTTTACATAAAAATATCCTTTAAATGTCTAGGTTATTCTTTGTAAAAAATAGATCTAAATCATTCTTTGTAAAGAGTATCCCTAAGTCATTCTTTATAAAGAATAGAAGACTCCCCTTTGGGCTTTTTAAGAATTTGACCTAGGTTTTATCAAAGACTCGTCTTTTGGGTTTTTTACTTAAAATTCTAAGTACCTAGTCTATTTTTATAGAGAATCGGCCTAGGTTATTTCATTCCCAATATTTATATTAGGCCTATATTTTTGTGGGTTTTGAGCCATTCTTAATTTGGTCTAATTGCTGAATTGCTTTATGGTTTATTGCATTAGAATGTACTGCATTAATTTGTAATACAGTACTATACTTAGTGTGGCATGGATTGTATAATGTATAATAATATTTTAAATTATTATTGTAAGTAAAAATTAATATTTTTTGAATTAAAAGTAATTTAATATTGTATTATTACTTATACCAATTATATATAAATTTTTAATTAAAATATTGACTTTTGCTGCCAACCCTTGTCATTGACCTTGTATTTTGGTATCTTTTGAATGAAATTTTTATATAATTCAAAATTTTATTGCCAAATCTATGCATCGATATAACTATCACTAGAAAATAAGTTTCCTTTTCTGGATCTATGGTCAAAGTTATGTAATCTAAGAATTTGACTATAGATTGATGGCAAACAGAACCTCCTTTACGAATAACCGTTGTACCGTCATGTAGATGTAGCGAAAAAGATTATGATGATACCAAATTTTAGTACAAAACACATCTGTCTCAAGAGACCAGAAGCGACGGTAAGAGGCAACAACGGTAGTCTCTTGTCAACAGTGACATTGTTATGATACATTTATTGTATTCATCAATAATACATTATAATTTTTTTAATTTATTAATATAAAAAACAAAAAATAAATAAATCTAATGCAAACCAGACGTGGGTGTGGATTTGCCTAATGCACCAAAAGTAGCATTATGGTGGGACATATTACATTTTTTTTATTTTTTGATATACTACTCTCAGAGTTCTATTGAGATTGATATTTACAATCAGTAATCACTTTGGGACTCATTCAGATAATTCCATTACAGCGTAGCCCATATATTCACCCTCACTTTAATTGGAGGGAGATCGATTCTACCCCAATGTGGGGAGCCAACTACCCCATTATATTTGGAGAGCAAGTTCCAACACCGCACCTGTGCTGGGACTCAAACCCACGCCCTCAAGTTTCTTGAGGGCGTGGGTTGCACTAAACATTAATTAATGCAATACTATCTAATATGATATGCTAAAGACACCTTAATTACTTGTAAGTTGATAGGGGTTATTTTTATAGATTTAATGAGCCTATTTTAATAAATTTAATTTGGCTAATTAGAAACTTAAGTAAATTTTTCTTTAATTTTTAAAATTTATTTTCTCCAACGGGGCTTAAGCCCCTACTGATTATGAGCTGGATCTGCCTTTACATGTTGTGGTTTGTTTTATAGATACAAACTTGTTGTTGTCATCCTGACACAAATATACTGTAATTATTTACGTATGTCTGTCATTAACGCTAAGTTTGGTAGTATGGTTAAACAGCTGTAACTTAAAACATTAAAGTGTTTGGTAAATATTTACTGTTATAGTTTGAGAGTTAAGTTGATTTTATCCACTCATTCCTATATGATGATAAATTTAAAATATCTTCATTATTTTTTTCAAATTTATTTTTCAAAAATCATATTTGCCACATACTATTACAATTTTTTTAATATATAGCTCAAGTATTTTTTTTTTTTTCAATAGCAGCTATAATTTTTAAGTGGCAATACCTCAATACCATACTAAGATGTTCAATTGCAGGTTCTTGATTATTAACAAAAGGTTGCATATATTTATTTGAGAGACCTTAGTATATATTGCTTAATTAGCGTGTTCCCTTTTGGTAACTTAATTATCCTATGCAAAAAATGCACTGGTTGACCGTTGGCAGAAAATCCAGAATCTAACGATCTCTTATTTAAAAAAAGAATGATCTAAGGGCTCCAGGATTGAGCAAAATGTCTAATTTTCTGAGAAATGATCAGATCTATAGAGAGAGCTCTACCATTTTTACCCCCTTCTGCTATTAAGGCTTTAGCTCTTCCATTTGCCATAGTACCTGGACAAAAATGCGTGAAACTTCAAGTCTGAAAAATCAAATTGAAATCTGGAAATCAAAAACCGGTGAAGGAAAATTCAAATTTTGACTAAAAAGAAAAGAATTTAAAATAGAAAACGCACTTCTTGTGGATCCCACAAGGAATACTTCTCGTTAATGCTAACACGTAAAGCTATAGGATTAAAAATATTTGAAATGGAAAACACTTGTCCTGGATCCCACAAGGAATGCTTCTTGTTAATGCTAACACGTAAAACTAAAGGATTAAAAATGTTTATGAATGGATTATAAAAATGTTTACCTAGCAAATTATCAGTTTCTTACACTTGACAAGTAATATTTGTTTATTACTTCTGTTAGAAATGGAGAGTTATGAACATTATCAGGGGCGGCTCAAGGGGTATTTGGGACGGCGGACGAATATTTACTTGAAAATGGAGCCTTCTTAGAGTATGGGTTCCAAGAAACTGCTTTGCTCGCATTCTGAAAAGTCTAAAGAAAATTCTCTGTGGAAAGTAATATTTTTTCCAAGGATAGTTTTGACTACTGTCAGCTCCAAACATGGATTAAATACCAGTGAAGACCCATCTAGTTTAGGTTGCCTAACGTGCCGTGAGGTGTCTACACAACTTGTCAATGGCTTCTTTTTCAATTTGCTTGCTGATTATCTCTGCTTTCAGTATGCAATTCTCCCTGGTGGTTGATGCTGTTAGTGATACTGATAGCCTTTCAGTAGGACAAGTGATCACACGCTCAGAGACTTTGGTATCTTCAGGTAAGTTCTTTGAGTTAGGCTTTTTTCGGCCAGGGCAGTCGAGAAATTATTATGTAGGAATATGGTACAAGAATATTCCAGAAAGGACTGTAGTATGGGTTGCCAATCGAGATCAACCATTAACTAGTTCGTCACCTGTATTTACTATTAGCAGTGAAGGAAATCTTGTGATTGAGGATGGTAGAATTACATATAGGGTCAGTGAAAATCTATCAAGCAGCCAGAACACCACTGCCACTCTCTTAGATTCAGGAAATTTTGTTTTAAGAAATGAGAAGCTTGGCTTATTGTGGCAGAGCTTTGATTACCCTTCACATACGTTTCTGCCCGGAATGAAGCTCGGTTATAGCAGAAAGACTGGGAAAGTTTGGTCATTGACATCATGGAAAAGTAGCGACGATCCTAGCGTTGGGGATGCTGAGCTGAAAATGGAACCAGGGAAATCAAATGAATTTTTCCTTACGAAAAGATCCCAAACGGTTTGGACAAGCGGGGTTTGGCATGATTATATATTCAGTTTGGTGCCTGAAATGACATTAAACTATATCTTCAATTATAGTCTTTACACTGATGAAAATGAGACATACTTCACCTACTCTATAAAAGATTCAACTATCAGCAGATGTATTTTAGATGTTTCTGGACGAGTAGAACAGTTGTCATGGTTAGGAGCTAGTCAATCTTGGTTTCTTTTCTGGGCTCAACCAAGAACAAGCTGTGTCGGTTGCGGTCCATTCAGCATCTGTAACACTGCTACTGAATCCTGTCAGTGTCTGCAGGGATTTATGCGCTCAGATGAAAATCTGTCTGGTGGGTGTGTGAGAAGAACAGCCTTGCAGTGTGGGGATAACTCTGTTGATCGTGAAGACAGGTTCTTAAGGATGCATCATGTGATGCGTCCTTCGGAAGATAAAGTGTTGAAACTTCAGGGTATAGAGGAATGCAAATCGGCTTGCTTGAATAATTGTGCTTGCACTGCATATGCTTATAATGGCAGCGGTGTGTGTTCCTGGTGGGATGGAAAGCTATACGATCTTGAGCAACTTTCAAAAAATAATCGTATGGGAGAGACTATATTTATCAAACTTGCTGCATCAGAGCTTCCAAAACCAGGAGGTAACGTTATAAACTCTATATACATACATACATACATACATACAGATATATATATATATATTCTTCAGTGACTTGATCTGTTGATGACTTGTATATTTCTGATCTAGGGAATAAAGAACTGCTGTGGATAACTGTAATTGTTGCTCCTCTGCTTCTTACTGCATCTTACATCTTTCTTCGATGGAGGAGAAAACTCAAATATAGAGGTATGCCTTTGTTTGCCATCACTCTCTCATGCATTACACTGTGAATTTAGTATATGAAAATGTACATTTTCATTTTAAGTCATATCCTATAAAAGCAGAGGAGATGGAACCAAGCCAGGATATGTTGCTATTTGACATAAATAGTAGCACTGAGACAAGTAAGAATGAGTTGTCTGATGGGAGAGCTGGAAAAAGTAAGAGTAAGGATGCTTGGCTGCCGTTGTTCAGCTTTGTCAGTGTAACTGCATCTACAAATAACTTTTCTCCCGAGAATAAGCTTGGAGAAGGTGGCTTTGGACCTGTCTATAAGGTAACAATCTTATATTTATCATCCAATTTGAAGAGTTTATTTAAATTCAAAAGGTAAGATTTGTGCATTTCATTGGTTACGTGCAACGTAAAACATTCATGAAATCATTAAAAAGTTCAACTGCAGGGAAAACTACTAAATGGACAAGAAGTTGCGGTGAAAAGGCTTTCAAAGAAATCGGGGCAGGGATTAGAAGAGTTGAAAAATGAAACAATGCTCATAGCTAAGCTGCAACACAGGAACCTTGTTAGACTCCTGGGTTGCTGTTTAGAACAAGGTGAAAACATTTTGATCTATGAGTACATGCCTAATAAAAGCTTGGACTCATTCCTTTTCGGTATGTGATTTAGCAATCAGTAAGATTACATATGTCCACTATCTTTCTCACCACATCAAATATTATCACTGGAATTTGCTCTAATTTGTATAATTTTTATGGTCTTCCTCTATTCATTCTAACAGATCGAGCTAAAAAACGTCAATTGTATTGGGGAACACGTGTTAAAATCATTCAAGGGATTGCACAAGGGCTTCTTTATCTTCATCAGTATTCTAGACTACGAATTATTCACAGGGATTTGAAGGCTAGCAATATTCTCTTAGATGCCAACATGAACCCCAAAATATCTGATTTTGGAATGGCAAGAATGTTTAGTGGGGATGAGTTACAAGCAAATACTAACCGAATTGTGGGAACTTAGTAAGTACACATTATTGAAAACTATTTTAAATTTGTTCACAAACATCTTTTGCTTCTTGTTCCTGCAACTTTCAACTGAAGAATGAATTTTTTTCTTTGATGAAATGATGAATTCCAGTGGTTATATGTCACCTGAGTATGCCTTGGAAGGCCTATTCTCAATCAAATCAGATGTGTTTAGCTTTGGAGTATTGCTGCTGGAGATCTTGAGTGGCAAAAAGAACACTGGCTTCTACCATACTGGCTCCCTTAACCTTCTTGGACACGTATGTCCCAAAATTTTCCATTTTTATTTATGTTTCTTTGAACAGTATGATGCAATGAGAAGCATTCATTTATTTCATATGCATAAATTTTTTGATAAATGGATCGGGAAAGTTAAAATTTCATATATCACGAGAAGTAATATGCATCTATGGACCTTCGTTTTAACATTCACATGTACTGTACTTCAGGCGTGGGACCTGTGGAAAGACAACAGAGCTCTGGACCTGATGGATCCAATATTGGAAAATGAAGCTTCATATCCCATGTTGACAAGATACAATAATGTGGCACTTCTCTGCGTTCACGAGAACGCAACTGATAGGCCAACCATGTCAGAGGTAGTCTCAATGCTTACCAACGACCATCTTGTTTTACCTTCGCCGAAACAACCAGCTTTCTCGTATGTGAGAAATTTGAAAAATTCAAATGAGCCTACGGGCAAGCCAGAAGCTTGTTCAGTGAATGTTGTCACAGTTTCATTGATTGAAGCTCGATAACAATCTGCTTGGCCTCTTGTTCATTTACTTCACAAATACATCGGTGACCATGAGATGAATTCACGCATGCTCACAAAACGTATCTGTAATATTACCCTCAAAGGAATTTCATACCAAAGCAAATAAATTTCTTCAATAATGAGGTAACAGTCACCTCAAACACATGTTTTGGGAATCACCATCATTGGATTTCAAAAGCTTGGCTTCGTTGATCTAATTGAAACCACCTACATGCAAGCCAGGAACTTGTTCTATGAATAATGCAACAGTTACATTGTTGGAAGCTCGATAGCTTTCTGGGCCTCGGTTCACGTGTTGTAGTTTAATTCTCTATCTCTCTGAAGTTGTTATCTTCCATAAGAGAACACTGAAATCTGCAGGAAAATCCAAACAATATTGCACTTATGGCAACACAGTTTATCTGATATATTTTTTATGATTTTAAACTCTCTGGTTATTGGAAATGATGCTTCATGTTGAACTGAACAAGTGACATCTAATCGCTCCGGGTTGCCAGGTTGCCGAGTCTGTTTCTTTGGGTTCCCTGCTGTGTACATTGAAAAATGCCCATCATTCACATAAAGAATTCACCAAACAAATTTAATCATGCAAAGGTTTTGGTAGCCCTAAATCTGTAAATCATATCCTGTTGAACAGACAAGGAATCTTGACAAAATTTGTTATAAAATTATGGCACCATACTCCATTATTGAATAGGAAATGGCCGGCTAAAAATTTTATTTTTTTCAAAAGTCAATGATTGTGACAGGTATCACTTAAACTTTCAAACACTTCAAAAATTCAAACTAATGAAATTCCTCACCAGGCGGTCAAAAAATAGAAATTATGCTACGCGCTGCAAGTCTTTTTTTTTTTTTTTTTAATAAAATTCATGAATCCAATCTCATAAAATTCATGAATCCAATCTGCAACCACAGGACAGCTTTTTGAATGGAGAACCTTCATTTGTTGTACAATTTTATTTCTTGTGTCTTTATCTTAAGCATTAAGTTGTCAATAGCAGCTGATAACATAGCCCCCTCAAGATTCATTCGTGTTGGAGAAAAGTTAGTTTCATCATCCCAGAGGTTTGAGCTAGGATTTTTCTCTCCTGGAAAATCGAAGTACAGGTATCTGGGAATATGGTACAAGCAGATCCCTGATACAATTGTGTGGGTTGCAAACGGAAACAGTCCAATCTTCGACTCAAACGCTGTACTGACCATCGGCAACGGTGGAAAACTCGTTCTTCTCAACCAAACAAATGGCACTATCTGGTCTTCAAACTTGTCTAGAGAAGTGAAAAATCCAGTGGCACAGCTGTTAGATACTGGAAACCTTGTTGTTAGGGATAATTTTATCAGTAATAGTTCCGAAGACTATCTGTGGCAGAGCTTTGACCAGCCATCAGATACATTGTTAGCGGGAATGAAGTTGGGTAGGGACTTAAAGACTGGTTTGGAACGTTATCAAACTTCGTGGAAAAGTGATGATGATCCATCCCCTGGAAATTATACTCACAGACTTGACATTCATGTGTTACCTAAATTATGTACATACAATGGATCTGTAAAATTACTCTGTTCTGGACCATGGAATGGCGCTATCTTTGCAGCTATTCCTTCTTATAGCTATCTTTATAAACCAACCGTGGTGGATAATGAAGATGAGATTTATTTCAGGTATGATTCCTACAACAGTCCCGTCATAATGATGTTAAAACTCAACCCATCAGGTAAGATCCAGCATCTCATATGGAATGAGAGAAATTGGACGTGGGATTCGTTTTTCTCACTGCCAGATCATTTTTGCCAATTTTATGGGCATTGTGGAGCTAATAGTATTTGCAGCTTCGACAAGAAACCTCATTGTGAGTGTTTGAAGGGATTCGAGCTCAAATCAGAGCATAACAAAGCAACGCCTGGAACATGTGTTAGAAGTCAATCATCAGATTGCAAAAGTGGAGACAGGTTTATAATGGTTAATGATGTTAAACTACCCGACTTCGTAGAGGCTTCACTAAATGAGAATATGAATGTTAAGGAATGTGAGGCTGAGTGCTTGAAGAACTGCACCTGTAAAGCTTTTGCTAACACCGGAGTAAAAGGTGGACGCAGCGGCTGTCTGATGTGGTCTGGGGACCTGGTTGATATCAGAATGGCAGATGACCGCAACAACGGCCAGTCTATCTACATAAGAGTACCGGCTCCTGAACGAGGTACAATTATTTCATCATTAAAATTGATAGTGCAAGACTTTTCCCTTCTTTGTTAAAGTACTTCATATTAAAATTGTTGAATCAAAATGCGTTTAAGCTTCCCCATTTCATGAAATCCAAAGTAATGTATATGCCTCTCTCTCCTTTTTTTTTTTTTTTCTTTTTTTGGGTGGGGGGTGGGTTGTGTGGGTGTTGGGTGGGGGTGGGGCACGTGTTTGGACTTTGCTTTCTTTCCAGTGACGTCTGTGATGACATGTATTTTTTTGGATGTAGGGGGAAAAAAGCTCCTATGGATATTAGTAATACTTGTTCTTCCGGCAATACTTTTTCCTGCTTCTTACATAATTTGTCAGAGGAGAAAACTCAAACAAATAGGTGACTCTTCTTGAATCCATTTTCTTACGTTTATCAACCTATATGTAAATAACTTCACATGATTGATCATGTATACTAATATTTTTGTAAGTTGTTTTACAGAAACAAAGAAAAGCCAAGATATGTTACAATTTGACATAAATATGAGCATTGCAACAAAAGCAAATGACTTCTGCAAGGGAAACAAAGCTGCAAATAGTAGGACTAGGGACTCTTGGTTTCCGATGTTTAGCTTGGCCAGCGTATCTGCAGCTACGGCTAACTTCTCTACAAAGAATAAGCTGGGAGAAGGTGGCTTTGGTCCTGTTTACAAGGTAGAATTCTTTTCATCTCAGTTGTATTAATTGAACTTAAATTTTTGTATGAATCAGTGATGAAAATTACAAATGCAGGGGCGACTACTCAATGGACAAGAAGTAGCAGTTAAGAGGCTCTCTAGTCAATCAGGGCAAGGACAGGAAGAGTTTAAAAATGAGATCAAACTTATAGCAAAGCTCCAACACAGGAACCTTGTTAGACTCTTGGGTTGCTGTATAGAACTAGAAGAAAAGATTTTGATCTATGAGTACATGCCTAACAAAAGCTTGGATTTTTTCCTTTTTGGTATGTGATTTGTATAATTCATAAAATGAATATTTTAACCATCTTTCAACCTGTATCATTTAAGATGGACAAGATTCTTTATACCATAATGGTTTGATGTTGTTACAGATTCCACCGAAGTCAGTCTATTAGGATGGGGAACACGTGTTCGAATCATTGAAGGAATTGCTCAAGGGCTTTTATATCTTCATCAGTATTCCAGACTCCGAGTTATTCACAGAGATCTCAAGGCTAGTAATATTCTTTTAGATAAGGACATGAACCCCAAAATATCAGATTTTGGCATGGCCAGAATGTTTGGTGGTGATGAATTGCAGTCAAAGACAAAAAGGATTGTTGGAACTTAGTAAGTAAATTTCAACTATTGAGATTATTAATGTCATTCGCTTTCCTGTGTTCGTAAATCCTTTTAAAATGGTTAAATTTTTTATGAAACAACGAATTTCAGTGGTTATATGTCACCTGAGTATGCTCAGCAAGGCCTCTTCTCTATCAAATCTGATGTGTTTAGCTTTGGAGTATTGCTTTTGGAAACACTAAGTAGCAAGAGGAATACAAACTTCTCCAATACTGATTCCCTTACTCTTCTTGGCCGTGTAAGTGACAAGATTTCACTATTTTTTTTCCCGAATTCTTTGAGTGTATTAAGATGAATCTAGCATTAATCACAAGTGAATGACATTATATTATACATTATATTCTTCGAAATGGAAAATTAGAGAATTCCCTACAACTCAATCAAACCAACATGACTTAAACACTCCTTCAATAATGGCATGTTTGATTTTAAGAAACAGGAGGAAGTAGAGGATAGGAAAAAAGGAAAGGGAAAAGAAATAAGGGAAAAAGGGATGATTTCCATGTCAAACCAAATAATAAAATTGAGATTGACTCTCTTTTTCCCTTACTTTCTCTCTTCCTTTCTCCTTTCTGTTCCTCTCATCTTCTTTAATTTCGTCTAACAAAAAAATGGACTTAAATGTTCTGTTTTTCTTCAGGCTTGGGATTTGTGGAAAGAAGATAGAGCTTGGGAGCTGATAGATCGAACATTGCAAAATGAAGCATCATATCTGACACTAAACAGATACATCAATGTGGGCCTTCTATGTGTTCAAGAGGATGCAGCAGATAGACCAGCCATGTTTGAAGTTGTCTCAATGCTTACCAATGAGACAATTAATTTACCTCATCCCCGACAGCCCGCTTTTTCAAGTATAAGAGGTCTCAAAAATATAATTTTGCCGGAAAATGGGGAGGCTAAAGTTTGTTCAGGAAATTGCTTAACACTTTCAGTAATGGATGCTCGATAGCTATCTGAGCCTCAGTTTATGTGCTTTAATTTAAACTGTCTGTGTAGTTGTGAACCTCCAGTGAGAGTATGTTAGTTAATTACATCCAACCAATTCTTAACAAAATTTAACCTATTCATATCAGCTTCATCCAAATCAAGCCAACTTTGTCACAATTTCATGGAAATCACTCAAGATTGACAACTATTTTACAACATGATCAACTTATTATAAGCTAGAGTCCAATTATTATATTTTTGTACTTTTCATCCTCCATCCTCAATAAATAGAGGTGTCTTGTTCATTTAAGAGGTACAGAATTAAGAATGAGAAATTAAACAGAAGTAGTACAGAATTAAGAATGTAAGTTCTCTGATTGTTTTTATTTATTTAATTATGAACTAACTCTCTTTTGCAAAGGTTAGGATGAAGTCCTTTTAATATAACAAATTCCAATTTTTCTTTATTAATAAATTATTTATGCTTTTAATGTTTTTAATTCTGGTTTCACATAATTTGTAGCAAATGACACTCTTTTCACCATCAGTATCATATATTCTTGCAGCAAGGAATAGTTATATGTCAACTTTTGTTTATTTTTCTAATTTTCTCTTTGATAAGAAAATCATTTTTTACCCTTAATGAATTACAAACAAATGACATTCAACTAATGGTAAGTTAACGAAAGGATGTTTTAGGTAATTGTTTAAAAAGTAAGGATTAAATGGATTATTGCATAAAATCTTAAGAATGAGAAGGATTTTTTTCCTTTTAGAATTTTAGGGAATTACGGTTTTAGCTTAGGGTCAGTTTTATTCTTTTTTTTTTTTAATTGCACGAACCGATCGGCATGGCATTCGGTTCGGTTTTGGAGCCGAACTAAATACAAATTGATCGATTTATACAAATCCAAATCGTTCGGTGTTTTCTTGCTAAATCAATTGAATCAAATGAAATAATTGCAGTTTAATCCAGTTTGTTACAAAAAAACCAAACTGAACGGCAAACCTTAGTTAACCTAATTTGGGGATTTAATGAATAAATAATTGGATCTATAAAATTAATATTAATGGCTTTCAAAGCCTTAGTATTTTATCACTCTTGAATTTTCACCTCACTTTCATTTATTTTCTTACTAATGGTTGTTTACTTTCTGTCTGAAGCCTAAATTTTAATTATTTTCAGATATTTAGAATTTTTGTTTTGTCTATTGTCTATTACTTACGTCCGATTATAAGATATTTAGATATAAATGAAAAAAAGTTAGATATTCTAACTTTTATCTTAATGATAAAACATTTGAATAGTGATGGATAAAAATTAGTTTTTAAAAAAAAAAATTTAGGATCGATCTCATGTAATACATAAGAATTCGTAATCTAGAAATCATACCTTAATAATCCAAGAAGATGAACAATAGAAATTATTCTGGGCTCGCAGATTACGATCCGTCACCACCACGCTTGTTAGATCATGATCTGTCACCATCACGCTGGTTAGATCACGATATCCGCACTTGACGTGTGGGCGCCTTTATTACCACTATAAGCAACTAACAGGAGAAAATTTTCCTCTCAAAATTAGAGACAAAAATCATTTTTCTCTGATATGTATAAAGTGACTGCTATATCTGTTTGAGAGAAAATAAACCCTTTATACCTGTCACTTAGTGGAAACCCTAGGCTCTATATTTTAATATTTTTAATTCCATTAAGTCAAAATTGATTTAAATTAAAAATAATAAACTCAAAGTCACTTGCTTTTTTTCTATAGGGGCCCATCTTGTAAAATAACATAAGGCCCTTTACATATAAGCTCATTAAATGAAGCCTCCCACTAAATGATATATTTAGGTTTTTGACCTAAATAACTAGTTATCTTCTTTATTAATCTAGTAGTGGTGCAGTCAATTAAATGAGCTAACCCAGGGATTATTTGGGAACATACAACAATGGCAACAATAATTAAGCCTGTAATTAAACAAGTTTAATCATTTAATTCTAACTCCACTATACTATAAGATTGGAACTGACCTCCATAATTGTATGTTCGAATAATAATTCGTTCCAAGCCACATTGATTTCTTTACTGCTCAATCCTTTGTACCACATCATTAATTAAATCGATACATCAACTGTCCAATCGATTTAATTACATCTTTTTCCTTGATACTTACTGGTTTTCTCTAATAATCATTTTCAACACACTAAATATGTTGAGACACTCTGGTCAGAGAATTCTATGATCAAGTGCCGAAAACCCATCAAGAGATATGTCGTACAAATTCTATATTGTTAATCTATAACTCCAATACTCATAATTACTCCCACCAAGATACCGGGTGATCTTGACCACAAGTGTGTGTCGTGCCCATTGGTAACTTAAATGGAATAACAATTACAATCATAAAATTATAACTAACTCAAGATTAAGATTACAGTAAAATCAATGCCTATGAGATTTAATAAGTCTGACAGTCATTTCAAGGTTAATTAAATCTTATATGTGATCCAGCTCAATGTAGTCAAACTATATCAATAAATTCATACATGATCAAGATAAATCATTCAATGAATTTACTACAGTCTAAACATAAAATAGAGCGCCCAACTCTATACTCTATTTATCAACTGCGAACTTAATATATTTAATCATAGGATAACTTATATTTATTCTTCTATAAATCCATATGATGATCACATAAATACATATAATATAATTAAACGGACTTTTTTCAATATATTTATACAATTGAAAATATCTCAAGTATTATATTAATCAGAAAATAAATTAATATATTTTAAAAAAGCACATAATCCCAACAAACAGAACTTTCGAAATGTAACTTTAATATTCTCTCTCACTAATACTCTTATTAAATAAATTTATTTCCTATTATATAAATTATCATTTTTTTTATTTATCCCCCTTTTTTTTGTCACATGGGTGTATTCAACTATTTTTTTTGGGGCGAATAAGAATTTTAAACATAATCTAAATTTAAGTGAGTGTGTTTTATAATAGATTCATCTCTTTGTATTAATATTTACTATTTTTATAATAGATTTTGCATTTTATTTCATACATTAATTTTAATTCAAATAATTAACAATTCTTGATTAGTTTATGTAATTAACAAGAAAAAAATATCAATATAATACACTAAAAATAACATTAAGCATCATATATTAATGTAAAAAAATACATGTGTTAGATATATATTTCATATTTCATGCTTTATTAAGGTAAGCATTATCAAATTTTTTTATTAATCAAATAATTTATTTATAACTTCTCATGTGTTTAACCAATGAATATAAATATTGTTAATATTTATGAGGTTATATATGTGAAAATATCATATTTTAGATGTTTTCTTTTTGAAAAACAAACAAACCAAACACTTATGTTCAGATATTGGGGAAAAAAAACATGTCATCTATATATATTCAGACATATCTAGGCTTTAACCAAATTTAAACCACCCATTTAGATTTTATAAAAAAAGACAAACACTATCTAAGTTAAATATTATTTCGATCCTTAAAACAATCTTCATTAACTATATTAAAATTAAGTTGATATAGGTTTGATTTAGTTTTTCTAATTTGTAATTGGCAATCCTTGTAGTTTCAACCCCATTCTTCACAAATATAAACTTTACTAGATTCTTGTGCATGAGATTATATTTTAAAACTAAGATTTTAAGCTTATCACGAGAATGGTATTTGTTTTTTCTTTTTTAACGTGAAATCTAAATAGAAATGAAGCTAAATACTCTAAATTTTGAATAGAGCTAAATATTTGAATTTAAATGACATACTTTTTTTTAATCTCTGCTAATATATATTATGTTGATGCCGAAATCCGAAAGAGTTGGTTAGCGATTTGATCTCAGATCCCTGCATCAGCATTGTATTTATTTGGTGGGATCCTCCAATTATGAGCAAAATATTCATGAGCAGGATCAGCAAATATCTGAAATTACAGAGAATGGTCAGAGACGCCGGAAGTTTTTCCGGTGAAAACCCTCCGACGCTCAAGTCAGTTTATGGGTTTATGGGAAAAACAAAATATGAAATTTCTAGTTTTTATAAAGAAAATAATCTTAAGTCAATGTAATAGAAAAACCAAAATTTAGGAAGAAAAGTCCCCCCATAGCATATTTTCTTTGGGTTTTTATAAACATCCCCCCCACGACCTTAGATCGTGGCCAATAATAAATTAAATTCATGCCCTGATTTTTTGGAGGTGGCCTGTGGCGGTTATTTTGACCGAGTCTGCTCTCTGGTCACTTGGTCCAATGTCTCCACAAACCCTTCTGCTTGAGGTCACCAGAATTACCATCTGGTCGAGATAGCTTGCTCAAGGTCACAAGATTTACTCCCTCGTCGAGGTGGTTGCTCACAGTCTCAAAACTACCACCTGACCGAGGTGGTCTGCTCACTAGATGGTCTGCTCACCACTCACCAGGTGGTTTGCTCATCAGGTGGTGTGCTCACCAGGTGGTCTACTCACTGTAGCTCGCTCATCGTGTGCTCACCGTAGTCTTCACCCGATAGTCTCACCAGGTGATTCCGCTCACCACCACCGTGTGGTGTGCTCATCGTAGTCTCGCCACCGTGTGTCTCGCCACCACTCACCGTGGTCTCATCAGGTGGTGTGCTCACCAGGTAGTCTACTCACCAGGTGGCCTGCTCATCAGGTGGTGTGCTCACTGGTTCACTCACTGTGGCTCGCTCATCGTGTGGTGTACTCACCAGATAGTCCGCTTCACCAGTGGTTCCGCTTCACCACTCACCGTGTGGTGTGCTCATCGTAGTCTCGCTCACTGTGGTCCGCTCACCACCACCGTGGTCCGCCTCATCGTGTAGTCCGTCACCAGTGGTCTGCTTCACTGTGGTCCGCTTCACCGTGTGATCTACTCACTGTGGCCCGCCATCGCGGGCCCGCTCACTGTGGTGTGCTCACTGTGTAGTCCGCTCACCGTGGTCGCTCACCAGTGATCTACTCATCGTGTGGTCGCTCATCGTGAATGTGCTCACCAGGTGGTCTATTTTATTTAGAGGAGATAATGGCCACCCTATTTAATTCCCTAAACACCAGTCCCCCAGTTTCTAGTGTTGAGAGTAAAACGAATCAATACTGGAAACTATAAAGTCTCTAGTTTTTACGATGTTGTCTGCTCTCCTTCACATGGTCGAGCAGATTCTGGTGAGCTTGACTTCCTGTCTCGCCATCGAGGAGGCTTTGAGACTTTTGAGCCTTTGTTTACTTTATAAACTTTCTTTGAAATTTTGTGGTATGTTCACCTTCACATGGTGGAGCAGATTCTGGCAAGCTTGGCTTCCTGTCTCGCGATTGAGGAGGCTTTGAGACTTTCGAGCCTTTGCTTGTCTTATAAACTTCCTTTGGATTTTTGTGGTCTGCTCACCTTCACATGGTGGAGCAGATTCTGGCAAGCTTAGCTTCCTGTCTCGCCATTGAGGAGGCTTTGAGTCTTTCAAGCCTTTGTTTGCCTTATAAACTTCCTTTGGATTTTTGTGGTTTGCTCACCTTCACATGGTGGAGCAGATTCTGGGAAGCTTGGCTTCCTGTCTCGCCATTGAGGAGGCTTCGAGACTTTCGAGCCTTTGTTTGCCTTATAAACTTCCTTTGGATTTTTGTGGTCTGCTCACCTTCACATGGTGGAGCAGATTCTGGCAAGCTTGGCTTCATGTCTCGCCATTGAGGAGGCTTTGAGACTTTCGAGCCTTTGCTTTCCAGTCCAAGAAATCTTACCATTGTGAGTGTTCTTTTGTAGATTCCTAAGCTTGTTCCTTAGAATTTGTGACAACGAAATTTTCCAATTCTGTCAGTTATTTCGTCAAGCTTTTGTTGCGCGTGATCTCGTATCACCACTTTTAACAAATATCCTCGGACACTTGTTTCCAAAATAGTAAAACACCATATCTCTGCACCAAATTGGTAGTCAAATCTTTATTTTAAAAGAATTAATCTATAGCAAATATGCTAAAACCATGGCACGATCAAATTGTGAGCCTTGAATTTATAAAGTTATTAGATCATGTGCATGTGCCATCAGTTTAAAGTAAACTAAGATCTTAATTTGTCTAAGCTTGAAATATGTGCAGAACTTTATGGCAAGCACATGATCTGGAGAGATTTTTTTTTTTTTTACCATAAAGCAACTATCATTGGAATTCAACATTTCTCAAATTCGTGCCTCCCAACCAATTTCTAATTATTATTAAAGTTAAATTTCTTAAGTCGGTGTCATGTGAATACGAAAGTTTACCAATACAGAAACAAATTCAAACTATCTCGAGGCTGTGGCATGTGTAATTGATCATTCATATCACACACAAAGATGAGTAAATTGAAAGTAATCACATCAATTTAATAGAAAATACAAGCAGCATTGAAAATTGTGAGACAGAGTTTACCGATATCGAGCTCATGAATGTCAACATTGGTTTAAATTTTACCGATTTGATTCATTTCTTTTTCACGTGAATCTAAAAATAGAAGAGGGCTTGTTGCGATTCCTGCATGATAATATTGTGCCCTCAATAGAGACAAAAAGTTAGCTTTTTGTTTCGATCCCCACAGACGGCGCCAAATGTTGATGCCGAAATCCGAAAGAGTTGGTTAGTGATTTGATCTCAGATCCCTGCATCAGCATTGTATTTATTTGGTGGGAAGCTGCTGATTTATCTCCAAGAAGATCCTCCAATTATGAGCAAAATATTCATGAGCAAGATCAGCAAATATCTGAAATTACAGAGAATGGTCGCGAAAACCCTCCGACGCTCAAGTCAGTTTATGGGTTTATGGGAAAAACAAAATATGTAATTTCTAGTTTTTATAAAGAAAATAATCTTAAGTCAATGTAATAGAAAAACCAAAATTTAGGAAGAAAAGTCCCCCCATAGCATATTTTCTTTGGGTTTTTATAAACATCCCCCCCACGACCTTAGATCGTGGCCAATAATAAATTAAATTCATGCCCTGATTTTTTGGAGGTGGCCTGTCGCGGTTATTTTGATCGAGTCTGCTCTTTAGTCACTTGGTCCAATGTCTCCACAAACCCTTCTGCTTGAGGTCACCAGAATTACCATCTGGTCGAGATAGCTTGCTCTAGGTCACAAGATTTACTCCCTCGTCGAGGTGGTTGCTCACAGTCTCAAAATTACCACCTGACCGAGGTGGTCTGCTCACCAGATGGTCTGCTCACCACTCACCAGGTGGTCTGCTCATCAGGTGGTGTGCTCACCAGGTGGTCTACTCACCAGGTGGCCTGCTCATCAGGTGGTGTGCTCACCAGATAGTCTGCTCACCAGGTGGTCTGCTCACCACTCACCAGGTGGTGTGCTCATCAGGTAGTCTGCTCACCAGGTGGTCTGCTCACCAGGTGGTCTGCTCACCACTCACCAGGTGGCTCGCATCGCGGTGTGCTCACTGGTCGCTCACCGGTGGTCGCCACTCACCGGGTGGTCTCGCTCATCGTGGTGTGCCACCACCACCGTGGTCTCGCTCATGCGGTGCTCACTGGTGGTCCTCACCGCGGTGCATCGTGGTGTCCTCACCGTGGTGCTCATCGTGTGGTCTCACCACCGTGTGGTGTGCTCACCAGGTAGTCTGCTCACCAGGTGGTCTGCTCACCAGGTGATCTACTCACCAGGTGGCCTGCTCATCAGGTGGTGTGCTCACTGCGTAGGCCGTCACCAGGGTTCACCGTGTGATCCGCCACCGGTGGCTCGCCATCGTGCGTGGTGTGCTCACCAGGTAGTCTGCTCACCTGGTGGTCTGCTCACCACTCACCAGGTGGTCTCTTTTATTTCTGTGTCACTTGACCCAGGGACCCCGAGCAAAAAAGAATCTCTCCTTCCATTTCCCACCACCCCCAGTCGGAAGGTCCTTTAGAGGTTTTCTGGTCTTCGAACTTGACATGAAGTAATACCAGCCCGCGTCTTTGGGACTACTTTTCAGCTGGTACAAATATTTAACTTCGTCAACTGTGGGCTCGCTCTGACCACACTTGCTCCACGTAATCTAATGCACTGTAGTTAGCCTCCACCCATTAGGGTTAAGCTGACCAGGAGCCAGGCCCAACCCACCGAGCAGCCGAACAAAATATGGCTGCAACGGAAGCCTCATCCCGAACTTAAAACTCTCTAAGGACAAGGTAACGTACCCCCTGGGAGGTCGGCTAGGGGTATCCTTTTTTCCAGGAACTGGCGGGTATGTCCTCGGGAATACCGCACCTAACTCGAAGCTCCTCAAGGTCTTCCACTGTGGTCGAGCAAACCATGTGGTCTATAGCATAATGCTCTTCTAGACTTCTACTACCCAATTTCCCTCTTTTTCCTGTTCCCCTCACTTCTGGCGAGGATGCCTCACCAGACCCCTTACTCGATCCCTCACTCAGGGCATCCTCTGAACACGAAGACCCCTCATTATCACCACCACTAATCGAGGAGGTTACCTCGGAAGACGCCCCCTAGTACTACTCCTACCGTGAGGCTGGTCCACTAATTCTAAAGGAACCCCAGGAACGAAAGGAGACACAGCCAATAATCTCGGCGGAGAATCCGACTCGTCATCATTCTCAATTATTTTCTCTTTTCCCTTCGACATCTCCAAAACTCTACTCACAACGACGACACTCAAGAAGAAAAGAAACGAAAGAGAAGAAGACAACAGCAGAAATCAAAGTCGAAAAAGGGGAAAATGATACCTGAAAGAACTAAGACACCAAGTGGGTCACGCTTATTCCGACGAAAAAAGTTGGAAACAACTGGAAAATTCCAGCAAAGAGAGAAAAATTTTATTTAGGTTAATCGCAGTTCCCAAACAGGTAATGACGCTCTCTTATTTATACCAATCAGACGACGCGCCAGGGATCCAGAATCACGCTTTGAAATTCAAACGGATGGATAGATCAATGCCACCTCACCAGCATTTAATTATGACGCGACTCTTCGAGGAGATGACCGGCTATTGAAGAAACCAAGTGAGCTATGCGTCATTTCGATAAGAAGATAGATTACATCGCGAGCAGGACAAGATTACCAAGTTTTTAGTATTAATCCATTTCATTACAAATACCAGAAACTGGGGGACTGGTGTTGTGGATGAATAACGACCAGACCAGCCCCACAAGAATTTCCTGCTCTTTATAGCCAAGGATCCCTGGACGCTGTCTTAATAGAAACGGAAGTTCCGGCTCGACAAGAAGGAGCAAGATTTCTGCTCGCCCCATTAAAGATTCTCCACCAGGATGCCGGTGCGAGCAAAGATCTCCTACTCTGTCCTGGAAAAGGTCGTCGTGGGAGCAGAAGTAGTAGGGTCATTCCACACCACACCAACTACAACGCGCATATCTCGGCAAGATCCAAGCCACGAGGCCCGTTTACCACCCCCACCTTCCGGAACTCCAGGCACGAACCTCTAAAACCGCCACGTCCGCCATCAACCGCTCACATACCCATGACGCACGCTAAGCGGAAAGCGGGAAACGTGAATAATGGAAACCGGATTCACAAGAAGCCTATAAATGGCGCAATCAAAGAAGGTAAAAGGGTTGGACAAAAAACACAAAAAAGGTTCTTTTTAGGATAATCAAAGGAACCAAGAGAGATTTCTTGCTTTGTTTTAAACACTTTTTCATATTGAGCGAAAGCCACGAGATTTGTGGCTAAGGTTTTTCGAAACACCCAAATCGCTGACTTGAGCGTCGGAGGGTTTACGCCGGGAAAACCACCCGGCGCACTCTGACCGGTATTTGTGAACGCAGGATATCGGAGAAGAAGGAAGTTGATTTCTGCTCGCGATAGCAGAGGAGACTACCGAAGAAGCGAGCAGAGGGTGACATTAGTAGATCAGGCGAGGAGAAGTTGCAGTTGTTGCCGAGCAGACAAAATCGTGCATCAACATATTAAGTTGTCCATTTTCTGCAAATAAAAAAGTCTGAAGACTAGTACTTTTACATTTGCATCCTTACAAATTTTTAATGTCAAATAAATAGTAAATATTTCAAGGAATATAAATAAAATAGTATTTTATCATAAAATTAATTATTTTCAAGTAAATACAACCTTTTGATATTCCAAACCAGAACATTTTAATCAATTTTATTGTAGCTTATGATGTATATTATGAAAATGTTCATATTTCATTAAAAAACTAAATATAAATAATGCTAATTTGAACAATAAAAAAAGATAAAAGGAATAATAATAATCTACTATTATGTTATTACAAGTTAGGGAGATAAATAATAATGTTAATTAGTAATTTTTATTTAGGTAATGATGAAAATAAATTAATTAGATATAAATATTTTGGAGAATTCTTTTAAATGATGTCATCTAGACTTTTTAGACCAAAACAAGAAAAAAAACACCACCTAAGATAAAAAGCTAAAAAATTAGTTTAGTACTTAATGACTAAAAATTTTCATTAAGTTGAAAAAAAAATTAATGACTTAACTTATTGAAATTAAGTCAATTAAGTTATTAAGTTAAAACAACAAATGCATCCAAATCTATTCTTTTCAATAAGTTCGAGTAGCCAATTGCGTATATTTATTGGAAGTGCCTATCATTCACATATAAATACGAATGTAGATCAATTTATAACAAAATTTTTTTATAGTGATATTTTATATAAGAATAACTTTCATGTAGTCTTAAAAAAAATATAGTCCTAAGTTGGGTCAATTATAAAAAAGAATAAACTCCTTATTGTAATAATTAATCTATAATTTTTCTAGATCTTGTGTTAAAAAATCTAACTCCACATGGTAATAGTTATTAGTATGTAATATTAAAAGTTATTATTACATATTTAAACTTGTAGTTATGTAATCACTTATCAGTATTGACACCTTCTTATTGAAGGTAAAATATTTCTAATTTATCCATTATTTAATTATTAATATAGTGCATATTTTGCCTCTATATCACTTATAACAAAACTAAATAAGTTAAAATAATAATTTTTATTATTACACTCTATTAAGTTATAACATTTTTATAATAATAAAATTAATTCCTTCCTAAAATTATGACTGTACAGAAATTTTACCATACTACGCAATGAAAATGACAACCATCAAGAATTCACCGAGGCAAATTTAGTTATGCAAAAGTTTTGAGCCCTAAACGACATCCAGCTGAACGCGTAAAGAATCTTGACAAAATTGATATAAGATGATGGCACCACAACACCATTAGTCAATAGGAGCGGAAAGGCTTAAATTTTTTTTTTCGAAAATTCAATGGATTATGTCAGGTATTATTGAAACTTTCAAATACTTCAAAAATTCAAACTAACAAAATTCCACACCGCAAGGTCAAAAAAAGAAAAAAAAGAAAAAAAAAAAAGAATGTGCTACACTTTGCAAGACTTTTTCCCTTTCATAAAATTTATGAATCCAATCTCCAAACATTGGACATTTTGCTTACAGCTTTTTTAATGGGGGACCTTCCTTTTTTGTACAGTTTTATTTCTTGTGTCTTTCTCTTGAGCATTAAGTTGTCAATAGCAGCTGATACCATAACACCCTCAAGATTCATTCGTGATGGGGAAAAGTTAGTTTCATCTTCCCAAAGGTTTGAGCTGGGCTTCTTCTCTCCTGGGAAATCAAAGTACAGGTATCTGGGAATATGGTACAAGCAGATCCCTGACACGGTTGTGTGGGTTGCGAACAGAAATAATCCAATCATTGATTCGAATGCAACATTAACCATTGGCAGCAGTGGAAACCTTGTTATTCTCAACTTAAAAAATGGCACTATCTGGTCTTCAAACATGACTAGAAAAGCAGGAAGTCCTGTGGCACAACTGTTAGATACTGGAAACCTTGTTCTTAGGGATAATTTTAGCAGTAACAGTTCTCAAGGCTATCTGTGGCAGAGCTTTGACCACCCATCAGACACACTGTTACCGGGAATGAAGTTGGGCTGGGACTTAAAGACTGGTATGGAACGTTATCAAACTTCATGGAGAAGTGCTGACGATCCATCCCCTGGAAATTATACTCACAGACTTGACATTCATGTGTTACCTAAGTTGTGTACTTACAATGGATCTGTAAAATTACTCTGTTCCGGACCATGGAATGGGGTTGCCTTTCAAGCTGCTCCTTCTTATAGCTATCTTTATGAACCAACTGTGGTGGATAATGAAGATGAGATTTATTACAGGTATGACTCCTACAACAGTCCCATCATAATGATGTTAAAACTCAACCCATCAGGTAAGATCCAGCGTCTCATATGGGATGAGAGAAACAATGGGTGGGAAGTGTTTTTCTCAGGGCCAGATTATTTTTGCCAAATTTTTGGGAGTTGTGGTGCTAATAGTGTTTGTAGCATCGACAAGACACCTAATTGCGAGTGTTTGATGGGATTTAAGCTCGAATCACAGCTCAACCAGACTAGGCCTAGATCATGTGTGAGAAGTCATTCAGTGGATTGCACAAATAGAGAGAGGTTTGTAATGATTGATGATATTAAACTACCTGATTTGGAAGAGGTTTTGCTAAATGAGAGTATGAATCTTAAGGAATGTGAGGCGGAGTGCTTGAAGAACTGTACTTGTAGAGCTTATGCTAATTCCAAAGTAGCAGGTGGAGGCAGTGGCTGTTTGATGTGGTTTGGGGACCTGGTTGATATCAGAAAGGCCATTGGCCACAACAACGGACAGTCCATCTACGTACGAGTACCGGCTTCTGAAGAAGGTACAATTATTTAATCATTGAAATTGATAGTGCAAAGCTTTTCCCTTCTTTGTTACAGTACTCCATCTAAAAGCTAAGCCTTGCTGTTGAATCACAATGCATTTAAGCTTACTCGTCTGAAGAAATGAATGCATCCAAACTGGTTTTTGGGCTTTACTTTCCTTCCAGTGACTTTTGCGATGGCATGTATGTTTTCGTATGTAGGGGAAAAAAAGCTTCTATGGATATTATTAATACTTGTTCTCCCAGCAATACTTTTTCCTGCTTCTTGCATAATTTGTCGGAGGAGAAAACTCAAAGAAAAAGGTGACTCCTTTCGAAATCAGTTTCTTAAGTTTCTGAACCTATACGTAAATAACTCCACATGGCAGAACATGCACTAACATTTTTCTAAGTTGTTTTACAGAAACAAAGAAAACCCAAGATATGTTACAATTTGACATAAATATGAGCATTGCGACAAGAGCAAATGAATTCTACAAGGGAAATAAGGCTGCAAATTGTAGGAATAGGGATTCTTGGTTTCCGATGTTTAGCTTGGCCAGCGTATCTGCGGCTACGGCTAACTTCTCTACAGAGAATAAGCTAGGAGAAGGTGGCTTTGGTCCTGTTTACAAGGTAGATTTCTTTTCATCTCAGCTGTATTAATTGAACTTAAACTTTTGTAGAAATCAGTGATGAAATTACAAATGCAGGGGCGCTTGCTTAATGGACAAGAAGTAGCAGTTAAGAGGCTCTCTAGTCAATCAGGGCAAGGACTGGAAGAGTTTAAAAATGAGATAAAACTTATAGCAAAACTCCAACACAGGAACCTTGTTAGACTATTGGGTTGCTGTATAGAACTAGAAGAAAAGATTTTGATCTACGAGTACATGCCTAACAAAAGCTTGGATATCTTCCTTTTTGGTATGTGATTTGTATAATTCATAAAACGAATATTTTCACCATCTTTCAACCTGTATCATTTAAGATGGCAAGATTCCGCATACCATAATGGTTTGATGTTGTTACAGATACCACCAAAGAGAGTCCATTAGGATGGGAAACACGTGTTAGAATCATTGAAGGAATTGCTCAAGGGCTTTTATATCTTCATCAGTATTCCAGACTGAGAGTTATTCATAGAGATCTCAAGGCAAGTAATATTCTTTTAGATAAGGACATGAACCCCAAAATATCAGATTTTGGCATGGCCAAAATGTTTGGTGGTGATGAGTTGCAGTCAAAGACAAAAAGGATTGTTGGAACTTAGTAAGTAAATTTCAACTATCGAGATTATTAATGTCATTCGCTTTCCTGTGTTCGTAAATCCTTTTAAGATGGTTAAATTTTTTATGAAATAACGAATTTCAGTGGTTATATGTCACCTGAGTATGCTCAACAAGGCCTCTTCTCTATCAAATCTGATGTGTTTAGCTTTGGAGTATTGCTTTTGGAAACACTAAGTAGCAAGAGGAATACAAACTTCTCCAATACTGATTCCCTTACTCTTCTTGGCCGTGTAAGTGACAAGATTTCACTATTTTTTTTTCCGAATTCTTTGAGTGTATTAAGATGAATCTAGCATTAATCATAAGTGAATGGAGTTATATTCTTTGAAATTGATAATATAAGAATTCCCTATATCTATCAGGCGAGCCAATATGACTCAAATACATTTAAATGTTCTGATTTTCTTAAGGCTTGGGATTTATGGAAAGATGATAGAGCTTGGGAACTGATAGATCCGATTCTGCGAAATGAAGCATCATATCTGATATTGAACAGATACATTAACGTGGCCCTCTTATGTGTTCAAGAGGATGCAGTAGATAGACCAACAATGTTTGAAGTTGTCTCAATGCTTACCAATGAGACTGTTAATTTACCTCATCCCCAACAACCTGCTTTTTCAAGTATAAGAGGTCTTAAAAATACAATTCTGCCTGCAAATGGGGAGGCTGGAGCTTGTTCAGCAAGTTTCTTAACACTTTCAGTGATGGATGCTCGCTAGCTATCTGAGCCTCAGTTTATGTGCTTTAATTTTAAATTCTATCAGTCCCTAGTTGCGACTTCCAAAGACATCATGTCAGTTAACTAAATACAATGCAAAATTGTAATGTGTTTTCAGTAATGAAGTTTATCTGTCACCTTGATTGTTTTAAGTTGGGTGTTATGCTAATGGAAATGGTATATCAGATCAAAATTGTGCATTACCCTTTTCTTTTTTTTTATTTTATTTTACTATTTCAACCCAGAACAAAACTTGACACGTATTGACGCTTTTTAAGTGGTTCAGCATAAATGGCGCTGGATCCACTTTTACCAAACTTTTGACCGAGCCTTTCACGCGCGAGACACGTGCTTACTTTAGTGATTTGAAAACGACATGAATTCTTGTCGTTTAGGGTATGGGTTAGGTAAAGGTATTACTCCATGCGCCGCACACGTGAGCGCAGTCGAAAGACACCAGACGATCGCTTCTGGTTGTCGGTTGGCTGCTGTGCTCTGGGTCTGGGGTGGGTAAATTCAGTTTTGGTTCGGATTCTTCGAACTTTGATTTGGGATATAATGAGCTTGGTTTAGAGAATTTAACTTAATTAAGTTCAAATTATAAACTCGAACCGAGACAAACCAAAACAAAATAAATTTGTATTGGTTTGGATTACAAATTCAAGTTTAATTACTTATAAAACGTAATTCTATGGATTTATTCTTTCTTAAATCCCACCTAAAATTTAACTAATTAACATCTAGTCGGTCTTTTTATTTTTAACATTTAATAAATAAAAAGATTGGAAAAAATTTGGTAAGACGAAGAGGAAGAATTTTGGAAGAAGAAAAAAAGGCCAGTGGCGGAAAGGACAAAAGAAGAAAAAATAAAAAGAGAGGTAATTGTAGCAGATACACCTTCATCTTCATACTTCAAAAATTATCTCAATAACCTAAAATTAGAATTTCCCCAAATTTTCATGATTACCCTTTAAAAGTCGATAGGAAATTACACTTCTCTCCTCGTTTTAAAACGCTTCAACTCACTCAACCGACATCAACTCTACTCAAACAAACAAACAAACACTCATAATTCCCTCCTCAGCTGCAATTCCCTCGCAATTCCCTCCATTACTTTTACTAAAACAAACAAACACTCATCCTCCATTCTCATACATACTGAATCGAATATCAACCAGCATTACCTCTGCAATTCCTTCACCGACATCACCTCTACTCAAACAAACACTCATTCTCCATGCATACTAAATCGAACACGAGCAAATTAAGCCTAAGAAGGGGAAGCTGCCATAACTGAGAAAGAGAAGTATAGTTCGTCGCAACATAATCGCCGGCGAGAGCTGATCCTTTACTGCAAAATTGTCAGAATGTGACTACTTAAGATAAGTAATTCCCTGTAATTAGTTTTCTTGTTTATATTTAAGGAAAAAATAAAAAATTCGGGTTTTATATTGAAAAAACAGATTAATTAGTTGTGGGTCTCTCATAACATGTTTGAAAACAAATTTCTAATTATTTTGCTGCATGCAAATTGTGAAAAATTGATGGATTGTGCCGATTATGTTTTGGTCATGTAACACAGAATTTGGTCGTGTAAGGTTATGTAAGACTCAACGTTGTGTATTACACGATTGTCATGTACTGCACGATTACATGACCTTCATGAATTGCACAATTACACGACTGTAATGTATTGCACGATTACACGACTTTCATGTATTACACGACTATTATGACTTTCATGTATTACAGGACCTCAAAATTACACGACTATTTTTCATTGTTGTTAATTCATTAGAATAACTTAGTTGCTTAAAGATTTAATTTTTACTAAGAATTTATATTTGTTGTTATGCAGAAAATGTCAACAAAAAGTATTCAGGAAAAAATGAAACGCGGCAAACCGAAAGTGAAAATTACTAATTTGTCATCCTTAGAACCAATAAGAATAATAAAAAAGAACCTTAGTGATGAACAATTGAGGATTTTTCACAAATCATGTTTTGGGCACTTTTTGGACTTGAATGAGTTTCAGTTTTATGCCCAGTTGTTGCACAAGTTGGTATTAAGGCATGTGCATTCATCCGACAAGGCAATGTATTTTAAGATAGGGAAAAAAGTTTGCCGATTTTCAATGTTTGAATTTGTATTAGTTACTGGATTGAATTGTGAAAAAATTTATGAACCTAACTTGGACATTATTGACGACGGTAGTTGTGTATCTGATGTTTTGTTTGGCGGTTGCACAAAGTTCACCAACACAACTTTATGTCAGACATTTAAAGCAACTGAGTCCAAGGATGATATGAAAATGGTTAAATTTGCTATGTTGTACTTTTTTGAGGTTGTGTTACTTGGAAAAGAATATAAATCATCTATAATTAGGGATCACATTCTCCACATTGACAACTTTGAAGATTTCAATAAATATCCCTGGGGCTGTGTCTGTTTTGAAGACACATTAGAAAGTATGAAGAATACGATTGCAATTAGGCAGAATAAAGAAATGGTAAATCCATATTATGTCTCTGAAAAGGAGGCATACAGCCTTCATGGCTGTCCATTTGCAGTTCATGTAACAAATTATCAATATTATTTTCGTAAAGATTGTTAAGATTAGGAATATTAATTAGTTCTTTTACTTGCACAGGTATTGGCACTTGAAATTTTCCATGAAGTGTATGAATCTTTTGCTTGGAAATGTAAGCATGTAAAATATCCAAGAATCCTAAATTGGACAGTCACCAAGCATGTTAGCTCTAATTCCCTTGACTCTTCCATATTTGATAAGAAAAAGGTAATAGCAAACAATCTAGACCTTCAGTATCTCTTCTTTTTTCTTTTCAATTTCTCTTTGACATTTAATAGTTGGCCTAATTATTACAGCTTAAAGGTAGAGGAGAAGTTAGGTGTCACTGATGAAATAGAGGCATCCCAACCTTATCTACAGTGGTTTTTGCAAACAAATTGGCTGCAACAACTTGAAAATGATTTTCGCAGTGACTCAAGGAATACAAAATCAGCCACTCCACTCTCAAAACAAAAAAGTTGTGGTGCTGTGCAGCAAGACTCTATGGCGATGGAAGTTAAAGAGAGTAATAAACGTGCAAATGGTGAGGTTATGTCCATGAAATGCAAAAAGAATTATAAACACGGAAATTCTGCTGAGGATAAAACTGTAAGTTATTTTAATCTTTTAATAACAATTGCATTTTTAGATTTTTTTTCTTTTTGGGTTTGCCTAATAGGCTCTGTCTTGTTCTGCTTGCAAGGGTAAATGTCCTGGTTACATTGATAATTTAATTTCCTTTATCGAGGATAAGTTTAATTGCTTAGATAAGCATCTCAAAAGGATCGAAGAGAAGGTGCAGAAAATTGACTCATTAGAGGAGAATACGAGTGATGTGAGGGAGATGAGAGAACAAGTCAATAAAATTGTTGACTTAGTGAAGTCCTTAAATTCAGCGGACTACAATTTGAAGGTTTATTATGTTATTATTTTTAACTAAATATGTTATTATTTTTAATTAAGTGTAAATTGAGTAATTTTAATAATATTTGCTTGTTGGTGATTCAGACAACATTTGATGATAACCCGAGTATAGCCACACCTGCGACTGTGCTTCCAAGCTTCACCACAAATGTTGGCACAGTGAAAGAGGATCCAATAATTATTCCGTCTACACAGCAGGAGATGAAACAATATGAAAGAAAAAGGCGATCTCGAAAGGATGCAGCTGTTTTACGCACACCATACACTAACCCATTTAGAAAACCGCAACCTGTCAATGTTAATGAAGCAGAACAGCAAGTTCAGTTTGAGCATTGGCTGAAGGAGGATAATATGGAACCGTAATTCCTTATTTCTCTTTGTTAGACTTACTTTTATTTCAAACAATATTTCTTTGTTGACTATAATGAGTAATAAGTTTTACTCATATTTTCTTTTTTATTATTGTACAGCAATATATTATCGTGGCCTATGCATGAAGCAACAAAGAACTTTTTTCGCGGCTTGTATGATGCAGATGCTTGGTTAAGTGGCGAGGTATTATTTATATAGTTTTTGTTTAGCATGTAAATTATTGCAATAACGTCTGCACTTAATATTAATTTACATATGTTGGTAATATGTACAACATATAGACGTTGGTTGTTACGTGATAAGACATGATTTGGCCAAGTTGACTACGCCGCATTTGCACCGATGTGCAATCATGGATAGTGTATTTCAGGTACTTGGA
Organism: Citropsis articulata; assembly: GCA_030449925.1. Lineage (NCBI taxonomy): Eukaryota > Viridiplantae > Streptophyta > Magnoliopsida > Sapindales > Rutaceae > Citropsis > Citropsis articulata. Next base: position 213,517 of record JASUUH010000014.1, on the reverse strand, counting down.
AATATGTATTACGAAACAAATAAGATAATTTGTGCACTGACAACTAACAAAATTCATTGTTTTTTCAGCAAAAGCTTATGTTGAAGTATAAGTTGTTCAAGAAGGATCTAACTACAATATGGGATGATGATCAAAAACATGATTTAATAATCAAACAAGCAAATGGTGAAGATCTTCCATTCGCTATTCCATGGAGAGATGTTTATAAGGTAAGCAATTACAGTTATAATTATTTGTTAAAGCTTTGCTAAAGTTTAAAATTTCACATTTAAATTTGCTCAAATTATTGTAGGTTTATGTCCCAATTAATGTCCTGGAGTGTCATTGGCTTCTTGCTAAGGTTAACATTGTAAGCGAGACAATTTCCATATATGACTCCATGGTTTCTTTAATGAATGACTCAACCTTTTTGAAAGAATTATTGCCATATGCTGTTATCATTCCTCTTGTATTGAAGAAGATTTTATGGTATGATTCTCACCCCGAAACTACCCAAAAAAACAAAGTTTGGACAGTTTTATGTGCAGAAAATATCCCACAACAAGAATCTCGGTGAGCAAAACCAAATGTTCAGATTTTTTTATTACATTGTTCTAGTAATATATTCAGTATGTAGTTGACTGTTTTCTAAAATTCTCAGCGGAGACTGTGGTGTGTTTGTTTTGCGTTACCTGGAGACACTTGCACATGGTGAAGATATTCAAACAAATTGTACGCAGGCACATGTCTCTTCTTATCGAAAGCAACTAGCTAAAAGACTTTTATATGACAAGTCATTACTTTTGGAGAATAACTAACATGTGAATACTTTTTTTTTAATAAAGTGTAGTGAAATGAAGTCAATTTTCCCATTACTGTCAGTAGTCCTGGGCTGTTAATAGAAAGAATTAACTAAAGTACTCTTTGTTGAGGTTTGATTTATTTTTCAACTATAAATAGCTAAGTAATGATTTTTGAAATTTTATAGGCCTTAACTTTTTTGAAATTTTGATGAGATTTTAGCAACTCGCCATTTTAAGGATGAAAGGAATTTTATCTCCAGATTGAAAGTAAAAAGTTCATCATCTCTCCAGGTATGTTCTGTAATTAAATTTTCTGTTTCTTGTCAATAGAATATACACATTACATTTTGTTTAATTAGGCTCACAATTGGGAACAATAAATTGGAATGGTGTAGATGCCTTTACCTTGTGGAAAGTCATTACTTAGAGAAATCCTAAATTTTCAATTATAAGGCATGGTAAGTCATTATATGTCTAGTTATGAGTTCTTAGTGGAAACACTTTCATCATTACAAATGGTGTTATTCTGTGTATATAATTGTAGTTACTTTCCTATAATTGACATTTTTCTTCTAATTGATTTCATGGTATTATTATATGTAGGCAGTCCCCATGTATGCATGTATGGTTGAGCAGAGGAAGAAAGCACTGTCTGTTAACATATATGTTCCCATAATGTTGATTTTGATGATAACAAATAAGAATAAGAATGATTAATCTTTTAAGCTCAAATTGTAAGAGGAGCTTACATTTAGGGGGAGTAATTTATTGAATCATTCTTTAAAAACATGAAAGATTTGTTATTATCAAAAAGGGGGAGATTGTTAACATATATGTTTCCATATTGTTGATTTTGCTGATAACAAATAAGATTAAAAATGATTAAGTTTTTAAAAGCTCAAATTATTTTTTATACATTTTAAATAAATCATTATTTTCACATTATAAAGGTTTTATATTAAATGGGGAAACGATTTTATGAAATTAGTTGTTTTTCAAGTTTATGGTTTAATTGAAAGAGTTTTGAAAACTTGAAAGTCAACAAGTATTGTTTGAAATTATGGAGAATGACTTATTTGAAAAGTGTCATAGTACTTTGGGTCATTTCATAATTTTAGAAAGTTTGGGATTAAACAGTATTATTTGGAAATTCTGAAATTGAACCTATTTACAAAATTTTATAACGTTTTGGGCCATAGTACAAGTTTATAAAGTTTTGGGGCCAAATTATAAGTTTATAAAATAGTTCACTATAGCAGTTACTGTAGCAAACGGCTAACCGACATCTTGATAACAGCTCGCCGACATTGAACAGAATTGAAATATTAGCCTCTGGAAACTAATGGCGATCCGACACTAACGGTGATCCGAGGTATCTATATCAATAACTTGAGATATCTTCTCCACCAATTTGGCATATGTTGTCGATTGTGGTATCACTTTCCCTTTAGTTTTGGAACCTTTGAACTTATACTTGTCGTTTTGCTCAATCCATTCACAAGTAACTACACGACCTACACGACTATATTATTTACATGACTTACACGACCTACACGATTATATTACTTACATGACTTACACAACCTACACGACTATATTATTTACATGACCTACACGACTTACACGACTTACACAGCCTACATGACTACTTAACCTACATGACTACTTAACCTACATGACGTAACGATGTCAAAAGAAATGCACGATGCGAATCATTTTCGCCATAAATAAATTATATTGCTGAAAAAATAATTAAACAACCTACATTGCATATATTTCTACATATAAGAAAAATGGTGAAAATAAATGAAGATAAAACATTATAATGTGAGGAAAATTTCTAAATTTTTCTAAAACTTAAAAAACTTAAAACCCAACAACCTTAACATACCTTATTGGGTTGTTGAATAAGTAATGTACCTCTTTTCAATTAAAGAAAGAGTGGGTGTTAAAGAAATAAGTATATAATTGTATTTGTATAAGAAATTATGAGAGATTTTGAGAGATTTTAGGGGATTTTGAGAGAATTTCGGTGGTAAGAAGAGATTTGGGTTAAAGAAATATGAAGATAATGAAATTGAGTGGATTTGATGCATTCATTAAGGGTATTTAAGATTTTACTCAAATTGGTTAGGGTATCTATGAAAACAAAAAAGGGAGGAAGTATTTAAACAATTTTGTAACTATTAAAGAGCATTTAATTAAAAATCCCATAAAAAGAAGAAGATGAAGAGTATGCAAGTGACTAGTGTTATGTTCACGACATTGAATGTTAGAATTAGGTCGATATGGATTTTTTAAATTTTTTTGGCAGTTTTTTTTCAATCTATTTAATTAACCCAATCAGGTATTAATATATAATCTAATCAATTTTGAGTTTTAAATCTAAATTGGTTTAAAGCTTCAATTCAAACCGGGCCAAATCCAAAACTCAGAGGCGTAACCGCGTAAGGTGCTCTCTTCTGTATTATAAACGACATTTTCATTTCACACTGAAACAAATAACGACAATGTCGGTCGATCAGTTTTGGAGTCACATTTCAACTGCCGCGGCTTTGGTATTAATATCTGTAACAGTGTTACGTCATCATCATGCCAGTTGGTCTTCCGTTCCGAGCTTTGGCTACGACCTACGACTACCAATCCTGCATTTTTTTTTCAGTAAGTAATAATTACTCTTCCTAAATTCTAATCATTTTTTTTTTAATCTTTTACAGCACTTGACTTTCTATGCCATCCTTATCCATACCTTCTGATAGACCTTATTTGGTATTGTGTCTCAAAAGTCAAAACTACTTATTAAATGGAAGGGCTACCTTACAGCCGTGGTTAGATACAGCTTTATCACATAAACAGTATCAAGTATGGGTTTAAATATTGTTTATGTAAAAGGTTATACCTTATTGTAATTGTAAAATAACAATCTCCCTTACTAAATTTTTTAACAAACATTTAATTCTATAATTCAGAAATTAAATTAATTTTATGCCACACTTATTTATATTTTTTAATAGACCCTCTTTGATATTGTGTTTGAAAACTACTAAATTAAAAATTTTAATAAAAACTTATTGTTATAATTTAAAATTTAAATTGATTCAATCTCATACTTATCTAATAAAAGACCTATATTAATCTTTATTGTTTTTATAAATATTGTCTTGAAAAGTTATATTTGTCATATATTATTAAATTTATTTCATATTTTTAACTTTTTTTTAAATAATAAATGACTTAAAACCTAGATTACCTCAACACTACATCACAAAAGAATTCCACCCCCCACCAAAAAAAAAAAAAAACCATGCATTGTCTTTATATCGTCACCAAACAATGTTCTGTTGATAAGGTAAAAGAACTTTGACTGAAAATGGCTCAAGATTTTTGGACCGCAGACCATTAGTCTAAAGGAATTTTAAGGCTTAGAATTTTTGTTAAATTCTGTGGATCGTGACATGTCCGGCGCTAAAGGTCCTCCAATAATCAAAGAGAAGGAAATAATATTTTTGTTTTCCCTTGTATTTTTTAGTTTTTTTTTTTTAATTGTACGAGAGGTTGTTGTTCAGATTATAACTTATGTTATATGAGATTTGTAATTAATATTTATACTTATTAAAATTCATTTATATTAATTTTAATATAGCACCGTTTAAATTTTAAACTTTCTTAAATATTCGAGAAACGTTAAATTCTTATATTAAAAAAAAAAAAACTATTTTTACTCAAATTCAAAAATTTTAATTAAAAAAATATAAATTAAATCCTAACAGTACGTGTAAAGGACTCAAACCACCTTTTTTTACAGTTACCCTAACCACTTGGCTGAGCCAAAGTGGTTTGGCACTTTTGAGTTTTGACTACAAGACTTCAAAGTTCAGGCTAAAAAAATCCATGGAACAAGTTAAAAATAATATCAATGGAATGTCTTAAGCCAATCTCCAAGCGTTTACACATGTTATTTACAGAAACATGAATGGAGAATCCTCATTTGTTCTATGCTTTTAGTTGTTTTGTCTTTCTCTTGGGAAGTTTGTTGTCAATAGCAACTGATACAATAACACCAGCCGCAGTCATCGGTGATGGTGAGAAGTTAGTTTCGTCGTCCCAAATATTTGAGCTAGGATTCTTCTCTCCTGGGAAATCGAAGTACAGGTACCTGGGAATATGGTACAAGCAAGTCCCTGATACAGTTGTGTGGGTAGCAAACAGAAAGAGTCCTATCTTCGATTCAAACGCTGTATTAACCATCGGCAACAATGGAAACCTTGTTCTTCTCAACCAAACAGATGGCATTATCTGGTCTTCAAACTTGTCTAGAGGAGTAAACAGTCCAGTGGCGCAGCTGTTAGATACTGGAAACCTTGTTCTTAGGGAAAACTTTAGCAGTAGTACTTCTGAAGGAAGCTATCTGTGGCAGAGCTTTGACTACCCATCGGACACTCTGTTAACCGGCATGAAGATGGGTTGCGATTTAAAGACCGGTCGGGAACGATATTTAACTTCGTGGAGAACTGCGGATGATCCATCCCCGGGAAACTTTACTTTCAGGCTTGAAATTCGAGTGCTACCTCATTTATGTATTTACAATGGATCGGTAAAATTAAGCTGTACTGGACCATGGAATGGGCTTGCCTTCGGAGCTGATCCTACAAATACATCCTATCTTTTCCGACCAATAGTTGAGCAGAAAGAGGATGAGATCATTTACAGGTATGAATCTTACAGCAGCCAAATCTTAATGATGTTAAAAATCATCCCATCTGGTGATGTCCAGCGTCTGATATGGCATGAGATGAGTACTGGATGGCAAGTGTTTTTCACAGCGCCAAACAATTTTTGCCAGCTTTATGGGTATTGTGGTGCTAATAGTGTTTGCAGTGTGGACAATACAGCTAATTGTGAGTGTTTGAAAGGATTCAAGCTCAAATTACAGAACAACCAAACTTGGCCCAGAGAATGTGTTGGAAGTCATTCATCAGATTGCATGACTAGAGAGAGGTTTATAAAGTTTGATGATATTAAATTACCCTACTTGGTAGATGTCTCGCTAAATGAGAGTATGAATCTTAAGGAATGTGAGGCAGAGTGCTTGAAGAACTGTACTTGTAGAGCTTATGCTAATTCCAAAGTAACAGGGGGTGGCAGTGGCTGTTTGATGTGGTTTGGGGACCTGACTGATATCAGAAAGATCACTGGATACAACAACGAACAGCCTATCTACATTAGAGTGCCAGATTCAGAACCAGGTACAACAATGGCATTATTCAAGCTGGCAGTGCATATTTCATTCCTTTGCCATAGTTAGGCTTCATTTCAAAAAATGGGAGTTTAATTTCTTGTTGAAGGAAAATGCATTTAGACCTTTTTTTCTCAGAAATTGAATGGTCAAAACAGGGAAGACCCAAACTAATAACCAAAGGGACCAGCACATGGTAGGAGTGATTCCAGTTATTTCGCTCCTTCAATTTTTCACAGAATCAAGCTATGAATTTATTTTCTTTCCAGTGACTTTCACTGATAACGTATATGTTTTTGGATCTAGGAGACAAGAAGCTACTTTGGATATTTGTAATACTTGTTCTTCCTGCGGTGCTCCTACCTGGTTTTTTCATATTTTGTAGATGGAGAGGAAAACACAAAGAGAAAGGTGACATTTTTTTTCTTAATTTTTTCCCCAAATCACTCTCTTATGTTTGTGTAATAGTGCTTTACAGAACATATAAACTCACAATTAGGAAGTTTCTGTCTTACAGAAACGACTATGGAAAGTAGCCAGGATCTGTTAAAATTTGACATATATATGAGCATTGCAACACGAACAAATGAAACCTGTGAAGGGGATGGGGATGCCAAGGGGACGAGGAGGGACTCTGTTTTGCCTTGTTTCAGCTTGGCCAGTGTATCTGCAGCTACAGAAAACTTTTCTATGCAATGCAAGCTCGGAGAAGGTGGCTTTGGACCTGTTTACAAGGTAGAATTCTTGTTACCTACACTTTGTTATGAAAAATACTGTTTGGTAAAAACATTGATGAAATTACAAATGAAGGGAAAACTACTTAATGGACAAGAAGTCGCTGTTAAAAGGCTATCAAGTCAGTCAGGGCAAGGACTAAAAGAGTTCAAAAATGAAATGATGCTTATAGCAAAACTTCAACACAGAAACCTTGTCAGACTCATGGGTTACTGTATAGAACAAGGCGAAAAGATTTTGATCTATGAGTACATGCCCAACAAAAGCTTAAATATTTTCCTCTTCGGTATGTGATTTATCATTAGCAAATTATCATTTTGACTACCTTGCAGTACTATGCTATACTGTCTCATCAGGATTTTTCTTAATCTATCATTTAGGTTAATCGACATTCCTCATACAATATTTTGGCTTTGTAGCAGATCCATTCAGAACGCATCTGTTAGGTTGGCAAACACGTGTTAAAATCATTGAAGGAATTGCTCAAGGGCTTCTATATCTTCATCAGTATTCTAGATTGAGAATTATTCACAGAGATCTGAAGGCAAGTAATATTCTCCTAGATAGTGATATGAACCCAAAAATATCAGATTTTGGCATGGCAAGGATGTTTTGTGGTGATGAGTTGCAGGGAAATACTAAACGGGTTGTTGGAACTTAGTAAGTAAATTTCAATTCCTAAAACTGTCCAAATGTTATTTATTTGTCCTGTTTTTGTGTGTATCCTTTAATAATTGCTCAAATAATGCAATGCAGTGGTTATATGTCACCTGAGTATGCCTTGGATGGCCTTTTCTCCGTCAAATCCGATGTTTTTAGTTTTGGAGTGCTACTTTTAGAGACGCTGAGTAGCAAGAGGAGCACAGGCGTGTATGATAACGAATCCTTTAACCTTCTTGGACATGTAAGTGACAATTTTTTTTTCCCACTTTTGTTTGATGTTTGAATAGATAAAGATGAATCAACTTGTAAACTAATATGAACATAGCTTAATTGTTGAGTGAAAAAGCTTGTGAATTTCCTCTCCCAGTAGAACTAATATGAGAAGTTACATTTTGTTTCTCATTTACCACTTTTGGTCGTCTGTTCTTCTTCAGGCTTGGAATCTTTGGAAAGACAATAGAGCTCATGAACTTTTGAGTCCAGCTTCGCAGCATGAAGCATCATATCAAATGCTGAACAGATACATTACTGTGGCTCTTCTCTGCGTTCAAGAGAAAGCAGCAGATAGACCAACTATGTCGAAAGTTGTCTCAATGATTACCAATGAGCATGCTACTTTACCGTACCCCAAGCAATCTGCTTTTTCATATGCGAGAAGATGGGCATTTCTACCCTCAAGTGGGGCATCTGAAGCTTGTTCAGTCAATGGCGTAACACTTTCTTTAGTCAGTCCTCGATAGACATCTGGGGCATCAGTCATGTTCATTGGTTTGAACTATATGTTGATGATTCTAATTAGCCGTTACTAGTATCTAATTAACTTTTAAGCCATATAGTCCAGTCTCATAACATTGATTATGACTGCTAGTAATTTTAACTCAGTTACAAGAGAAACCTGTTGCCATTGCCATAAATTTAGCTTCGATAAGTTAATTTATTATAGAACCGTGACAACGGCGCTGTATTCACCAAGCAATACTTTGACTCATGCAAGCTGGGAATAACCTTGAGGAAATGGTTAGCTCGGGACCACAAAAACCATGCTTTCCGGGGTAGTGGCAAGACTTTACACGGTTTAGAAAATTCAATTAGTTGTGACAGATCTGATGCTGAAGGTCCTCGACAAATTACCAGTCATACATAAGGATTTTCCAGCATATTCGTTGGTTCTTTTCAAAGGATGAGGAGTGGAACCTGACCCACTAACGCCTCATTTGAGCCATATCAATTCTTTAGTTATAAACCCTTATGGAGGTAATACTTTGAGTAATGTTCAAGATATGATTCCAATCTTTTGACAAAGATGTGCGTACCCATTTCTTAGCTGTTTTTGAGCTTTGAACTTCAATATACAAACTAATGAAGATCTAATCCACAAGGTCAACCATGACATTTTAATTTTTTAATTCCCATTTTCTTGCTTTTTTTGAGCTTTGAACAGTCTACAAGACTTTCAATGTGCAAACTAACAAAGATCTACTCCACAAGGTCAACAATGATATTTTAATTTTCTAATCAAAACTTTGGCTACAACTATAACTTTTAAGTAGTTATTTAATCAGAAATGATAAAGAAAGAGTGTGGATAGATCCTTTAGAAAGCCACAGGAAGTTGCTTCCAGTGTTTAACTATGATTAGCAAGATGTATAGTAGAATAAAGATTTTGATTTAACTCGGCCCCGTAAGCTGCAAGGGTCAACCATGAGAAAACTTTGAGAAATAATTTAAAAGAATCTTATGGCATTGCAAGCTTAAAATTGTCAGTTTAATCTCAGAAATTGAAATGAAGTGCCTTGCAGTCTTCATCTTCTTTTGCCTTTTGATCTTAATATTTATCATTGAGTTTTCATTTGCTGCCGATTCCCTTTCATCAGGAAAATTCATCACCGATGGTGAGACATTAGTCTCCTCTTTCCAAAGTTTTGAGCTAGGCTTCTTTTCTCCGGGCAATTCAAAAAACAGGTATCTTGGAATATGGTACAAGAGTAGTCCAAGGACAGTAGTATGGGTTGCAAACAGAAACAATCCCATTACTGACAAGAATGGAGTTTTAACATTCAGCAACAATGGAAGCCTTTTACTTCTCAACCAAGAAAAGAGTGCTATCTGGTCTTCAAATTCATCAAGAACGCTAGAAAATCCAGTGGCGCAGCTCTTAGATTCTGGAAACCTTGTTCTGAGAGACAATATCATCAGAAGTTCTGAAGAGTACATGTGGCAGAGCTTTGATTATCCATCAGACACGTTGTTACCAGGCATGAAGCTCGGACAGAACTTAAAAACTGGTTTTGAGAGATATCTGACACCATGGAGAAGTGCTGATGATCCAACTCCAGGAGAGTTTAGTCTCCGACTTGACATTAGTAGATTGCCTGAATTGGTAATCATTACAGGATCAAGAAAAGAGGCGCGAAGCGGACCATGGAATGGTCAACAGTTCGGAGGCATTCCCAGGGTCAAAAACTCAATCTTCATACCAAAATTGGAGCATACAGAAGATGAGTTATACTTCACATTTAGGCCTTTCAACGACAAAGTCATTACAAGATTACTAGTTAATGAATCAGGAAAATTGCAGCGTCTTGTATGGAATGAGACGAGCACTGAATGGCGTATGTTGTACACTTGGCCATTTGACACATGTGACAGTTATGCACAGTGTGGTGCTAATGATAACTGCAGAATCAGTAAGACACCAATTTGTGAGTGTTTGACAGGTTTTATATCCAAATCACAGGATGACTGGGATTCACCTGAGACTAGGAGATGTGTCAGGAAACCATCAGATTGTCCGAGTGGAGAAGGGTTTCTAAAGCTTCCAAGAATGAAATTACCTGAAAATTATTGGTCGAATAAAAGTATGAATCTCAAGGAATGTGAGGCAGAGTGCACCAAGAACTGTTCATGCAGAGCTTATGCAAATTCAGATGTTACTGGAGGAGGTAGTGGCTGTTTGATGTGGTTTGGGGACCTGGTTGATCTCAGAGAATGCTCGGAAGGATACATCTGGGGACAGGATTTTTTTATAAGAGTTCCAGCTTCAGAACTAGGTAAGTGTTTTGATTAATGTTTTTCAGCCTATTTCCCGTTTAATGCTGTTTTAAGAGTTCACCAACAACGCCTTTAGCCAGCATGTAAAACAAGATTAATATTAGCGGATACCCTATACTTGCTTGTTTGCGTTGCAAAAGCAACTGGCAGTGGGCTTGTTTGGCAAAAAACCAAATTATTAAAAGAGAGAAAAGAAGAAGAATAGTGTGCACAAGAATTGACTAACAGCAAATTGATCTCTTTTCTTGATTTTTTATGTTCTAGTATCAGTTAAGCATTTGAATACGAAAAAAAGATTAAAGATCATAGTGGCAGTTTCAATCATTTCCAGCACGTTTATCTTAGGCCTTCTACTCTGCATAGCATGGAAGAAAGCAAAGAACAAAGGTAACAGACTCTTCTGACCTTGTTGATTTTCTATGATAAATTTAATATTAATATTATTAATATTAATATTATTATTTGAGAACAAAACCAAAACTAAGTGATTTGAAAATTCTTCGAAACTCCGATATTTCACAGTTCAGTAGAAACCTTTGTCAATATGTATCAACAAGCTCAGAGAAATTTTGTTAAACTTTCTCTGTAAAGAAGGTCATGGATGAAGGAATCCGTGTCCTGATTTGTCTATAATTTAGCCAAATCTAATAGAAGCTTCTTAAATTTATCCTCTCAAAAGGAGTCGAATTGAAATACAGGTTAGACACTGAGGAATGAGTGTCACAAAGGAATTTTCTTGAATGCAAACTTTAAAAGCATTGTTTCCGTAGGCCTGGAGAACTGGAAGGTGGACATAGAAGTACCTTTATATGATCTGGCAACAATTACAACCGCCACTAACCATTTCTCAGAAGCCAACATGATTGGAAAGGGAGGATTTGGTCCTGTTTACATGGTAAAGAATGTTAATTATATATGAAACCCTCAGCAGAAGCACATTTGAACCCTGAAGTTAATAGCAAAACATGCACTATCTGAATGACAATACACAGGGAAAGCTTTCCACGGGACAGGAGATTGCAGTGAAGAGGCTCTCAAAAACTTCAGGACAAGGCCTCGAAGAATTCATGAATGAAGTGGTTTTAATTGGAAAGCTTCAACACAGAAATCTTGTTGGACTTCTCGGCAGCTGCATTGAAGAGGATGAAAGAATGCTGATCTATGAGTATATGCCCCACAAAAGCTTGGATTACTTTATTTTTGGTAGCACTTCTTGTCCTACATCAGCCACTTAGTAGTTAAACATATGCTATTCTTTATCCAATATGATTTTTTTTTTTTATGTCAAGGTAAAGATTGTAAATTATGCACAACGTCGAATTCAAGAGTTACTAAAGTTCACTATAACCTGCAGATCGTGAGAGAAGCAAGCTATTGCCATGGAAAAAGCGCTTTTCCATAATCACTGGGATTGCCAGAGGACTTCTCTACCTCCACCAAGATTCAAAGCTTCAAGTAATACATAGGGATCTAAAGGCTAGCAACATTTTGCTTGATATTAACCTGAATCCTAAAATTTCAGACTTTGGTTTGGCAAGAATTTTCGGAGGAGATGACGAAGAAGCACAGACAGAGAGAGTTGCAGGAACACAGTAAGATTTGTTTCTGTAATATTATTTATTTAGCATTCAAAATAAATTATATAGTTCACACTTTGATGCAGTGGCTATATGTCCCCTGAGTATGCCAACGATGGCACAATTTCAATGAAATCTGATGTCTTTAGCCTGGGGGTGCTCCTGGTTGAGATTGTAAGTGGTAAAATGAATAGACGCTTTCGCCACCCTGGTCACCGTCACAATCTTATTGGACACGTGAGTAGAAAGAATGAGTGCTGCCTCCTCCTTCAAACAGAACTCACTCTTTTAAGTATATAAAACATGATTGCTGCAATATTTTCAGGCATGGTTGCTGTGGAATGATGGAAGAGCCCTAGAACTGATGGACACATGTTTAGAAGATTCTTTCGTTGAATCTCAAGTTCTAAGATGCATTCAAGTGGGTTTATTGTGTGTCCAAAAGTTACCTGAAGACAGGCCTGATATGTCATCTGTAGTTTTCCTGTTGGCGAACGATGGGGTCGCGTTGCCTCAGCCTAGACAACCAGGTTTCTTCACCGAAAGAGGTTTCACCGGAGGTGTATTATTAAATCATGAAAAATGTCACTCAGAAAATGGATTAAGTATAACCATTCAGGAAGGTAGATAGCACTCTACAGCCTGGTTAAATTGACTTCTTGCTTTCAGACATGCTAATACATGTTGTTCCGTGTAAATTTGTATCACTTCATAAAATTTAAGGTCTTCTTTTCATTGAAAAGCCATAAGAAGTAATTAATTGTTTCCATAAATGAACTGGTGATCAGATTCATAACCATTGCTAGGATGTCAAAATATTCATGTTTGGGAGCTGTAAAATTTTTTTTATCATTTCATAAAATTTAAGGTCTTGCTTTTCATTGAAAAACTTTAAGAAGTAATTAATTGTTTCCATAAATGGACTGGTGATCATTATTCACAACCATTGTATGATTAGGATGCCAAAATGTTGAAGTTTTGGAACTGTAAATTATGTAAGCAATTAGTTGGTCTTAGTATGCTAATGCAAAGCTTGTTGAATTGTCAATTCTATTCTATATAATAGATCAACTTGCACAAAAAGACAAACCAATGAAATCAACAATTTTTAAAAATTTCATTGTGCCAAACTATTAGGATGACTCCAAGATACCTGCCTGGTCTGAGAAGACCTTTTGTTCCTGGTTCAAGTGTGGCAGCGGATATTATGGCTGAAACAGGGCATTCAAAACCGAAGTTGTAATCCACTGATCTCATGTGGCACCAACTATGTGATGAATTAAAGGTCATCTTCTCAATGAGAAAAATTTGCCAATCAATGGACCCAATAGATGCCTAAACGTATACGCAGCAATACGGTAGAGAATTATCTTCTCTATGAATTCTGGGAACTGCAAAATTATTTCTTTTCCGATGTTTCAAATGCATTTCCATTTTGTCTTTTATGCCAAACTCTCAAAATATTTTGGTCAACGTAAGTGGGGTTCATAGTTCCTTCAATTAGACTCTGCAAACTTATTGTCAAACGACGTGGCATTTATTGTTTAATTTTGTCGCTGCAAGTTGCTTTCATTTTTTTTAAAAATCACTTCGTTGTATTACGCAGTCACAAATACATTCGTTTTTATATGAAACATGTACATTGGATTACTTAGATCAAGTTTTATTATAGTACAATTTAAATTTTCACCCTTACAGATGTTAGAAGAATATTTGTTTTATCCTAAAAATCTAATTTTTAATTGGGAGATGAATGCAAAGAGTCCCTAGAGGGACTAAAAAATATTGATTCAAGGTTTGATGATTAGGGGAAACAATATGGAATTAGAATTAAAATTTATAAGGTGTTTAGTGATGAAAGAGTAACCTAAACTTGCTTCAATATTAGCCCTTGCAATTTTGGAAAATAATTTCCAGGATTACGACAGTTGAACTCTACGATTTTTAGTGATTTTTATATAAAGCCAAAAATTACAAAATCAAATATAATAGTAAAAATTCATAGAATTTTTAGAAATTGTTTGGGTTATGAAATAAATTATAGAATTGAGAATTCCTGGTGAAAATTAGAATTTTTTAGCACTAGTATACCAACTTTGAAAAATCATTACAATTAATAAATAAAGATTTTTTGAACAATAAACAAATTTGGATAGAAATATAAAGATGTCTAATTTAATAATCTGTAAAGTTTTATGCAAAGAACTCAATGAAAATAGCAATTGTATGACATTTAATATAAATTTTTCATAATTTTCAGGATAACATAATAGCACTATTTTTACTTAATAACAATATAAATCAATGCATAATCATGCTTTCATAATTTCATCAATGTAACAAACACAAAATCATTAAATCAATCATATAAAATCACAAATAAAAACAGAAGTTTAAAGGATTACAAATTCTACCTATCTTCAAAATAAAATCAAAACTCAAGAACTTCTTTAATGGAAAACAAAAGCACCATCAAGATCTTCCCCTCTTCTTATTGAAAACACGTGAGTTTATTCTAATGTTTGTTGCTGTATTCTTTTCTTTGCTTGCCTTTAAGGTTTTGAAAAACAAAATAACGTAAGAGGACTTTTTTTATAAGTGAAGCATTTTAATACCGTTACCCATTAAGGTATTCAATAAATTGATAAAAAAATTAAGTGATTTTAAAATTTAAAACACTTATCATTAACCTAAAATTCTTTACTCTATAAAATACAAAAAAGAAAACACGAAATATTAATAATAATGAAACAAAATACGAGTGTTACAGTGTATGTATTTAAAACTTAGCAGATTATAAGGAAAAGGGTTGCTATCTTGTTTTTTATGACTCACAGTGTGACCTGACTACAAATTCATTGAGGCTCAAACAATTAAATTGTTGAGAAAACATGACAGGTAACAGAATAATTAAAACGCAGGGGGGTCTTAGGAGAGTGACACTGGGGTAAGGGGTATTTGACCAAATCAACAGCGGATGTGGAGGCTAGAAGAATTTTCTTGGATGAAAACGAATTTATTTGATAACCATTTAGTTTTTTATCAAACGAAATTTAGGGACAAGACGCAAACGTAGCTGACTGGTATAAGTCTTTGGGAGCCTTCAATATTTGACCCCAAGGATACGGCAAGGAGATATTTCTTTCATGATTACAGAATATTTATGTAACACCTTAAAAATTATCTATGAAAACACAAGAGTAGAATTGTAATGAAAGCTCACATTATTTATTTTTATTAATAAATCTCAAAATAGACAATCATTATTCATATTCCAACTGAAATCTTACATAAAACAGCTGAGATAAAGTCTCCAAAAAACAAAAGTCTCTAATCCAAAATAAAAAGTCTAGCAAAATTTAACCTTTAAAGCAACTCTAAAGATCAACTAAAAAAATTCTCCATCTAAGAAGTCAAGCCACATCTTTAATCAATCTGTAAAATATTGGAGACGAGGGGTGAGCCGTCAACTCGGTAAGCAAATCCATGCATAATATTTAAAAACCTTTTGTCATTAAACCTTTAAACATTTTATAACAAGATTTTCATTTAGCATAAGGGGTGGATTCATGTAAAAATATTAAAAAAATTAAAACATTCATAAAAATATTAAAACATACCGTATTGCATTGTCTTGTGACTATACATTGCGTAACATGTCACAAGATTATCATCATAGCGTATAGATTACATAACATCATAACATCATAACATTTGCATCGTATACATTACTATAGACTATGACCCAAAACATTTTTAAATCCACCTTACATCCTTTCATAAATAGCATTTAAAGTTTTCTAAAACATTTAAGAATTTTTCTTTGAACATTTAATTCTTTTAGAAAATTCTTTAAGAAAACATTTTGTTTGATAAAACTAATTTCTTAAGAAAAATACATTTATATAAATTCATTTAAAAGTGCTTTTGTTTTGTAAAAATTTTCATTTTAACATATTTCTTATAATATAATTTACATTTATCACAAAGCATATCATGCATGAATCTACTTACCTCAATCTGTAGCAATCAATTCAATACCTCGAGAAACAACCAACTAGCTCACCCACACCCTATAATCATCATAAAAAATATTCTTCTCAATATCATCTCTAACCTTAACCATAATCCAATCATCCTTTCATAGGCACCTATACTAACTTAATACTTATACATATTCTAGACATATCATATACTTATGAGTATCATGTACATGCTGATTTTTAATAATCTATACACATGTCAGAAAACCATGAAAATTTACAGAGGTACTGTGAACGTGCATAGCATTGCATACAAAATTTCACAAAAATCAGCACGAGTCAAAATCGAGTCAGAATATTGACATTTCACCAATGTAACAAAACTGTTTAGCATTAACCAAAACAGACATTTATCATTTAGGAAATTTATAAAATATTCTTTAGTACTCGAAATAATATGCTTCTTTTTTCTAATTATAGAAGACACATCCAGAAAGCATATAACTAAATTTCATAATTTTTGGATGCCTGAAACTATTTTTAAAACATTTTATTTCCGCAAACATCTAATCTGTCCAGAAAATTCCAGATTTGAAAACAGAATTTCAAAAATTCCCATCTTTTATTTTACATGCCCAAAAATTGCGATTCCAGTTTTCAAAGACAGAGGAAAGATTAAATTTTCATTATAAAATCCTGATATGGCATGTAATGTTCATAAATTAGCCCAACTATTACCCGTTTCAGCTTCTGCAATTCTGGAAAATAGATTCCAGATCTGCAGCAACCACAAGTTACGATTTTTAATAATTTAATCATAAAGAATAAAACTACGAAATTAAACATGCAAGCATAAGAGACATAGATCTGTTGATATAAAAATCGCCATAATTTTTAAGGATGTATAACCTCACAAAAAAGTTTCCAGAAGTGAAAACTACTGCTGAAAATCGGAATTTTCCAGCACCAGTAACCCAACTTCGAAAAACCATAACAATTTGCATACTCAGGGGATTTCAACACAAAACCTATCAATCAAAACCTTAGGATGTCTAGGATTTCAACACAAAACCTATCAATCAAAACCTTAGGATGTCTAGTTTCATAATATGTAAACGTATTCACATGATTCTAAATAAAGAAAATGGTTTTAAGCAAGGAATGTAGACTGTTTATATCATCAAAACATTACAAACACACATATATTACCTAAATCGTACTACACGTAATTAAACGCAAACAACTAATAAAAGTAAATCACATAAGTCAAAAAAATACTTAATACCTTAAGACAAACACCAAGCAAAGAAGTTTTAAAATTTTCTTTTTCTTCTCCAAATGCTTATGTTTCTTTCTTCTCTTTTTCTAGGGTTTATAACAACGTAGAAAATAAAAGACGGCTTCCTCTTTAAAAAAAAAGATAGCTTTATCTTAAATACTTGGTAATTAAAAAATATTTTTTTAAAAAATAAAAAGTAAAAAGCCTGATTTTTTTTAAATTCTTTTTTTTTTTAACAAAAACTAATAACTTACGTAACTAATTTAAAACAAATTTGAAAATTTCACCTACACACAAACATTCACTAATAACCATCTTACTCAAATCTAAATAAGGGTAAAAGAGGAAAAATAAATAAATAAAAAATAATAAAAAGTGGGCGTTACAATTTATTTATGTTCTTTTCAGATTATGCTTCAAATTGTTAATGCACTGTCTACCAACAAAGTTATTGTAAAGTCGTGTTTCAACTTTAAATTTAATATTTCAATTAAATTTTTGTCTGAGTCTAATTCAGTTTTTCTACAGAACATTTTTGCAATGCTACTACTGATATTGTTAGGTAATTCGTTATTTTTATTTTCTAAAAATTTTGAGCATTATTTGGGAAGACTGAAATAAATTTATCATATGAGCAGGGCACCACGTGCTCCTTTTACGTGAGTAAATTGGTCACGTCGTTCCTATTACTTCCAGCAAATGTAACGAAGAATAGAATCAATATAAAACTATTTGTGATTTTATCACATATGAGAATATTTAACATGTATAGAATATGCTTTTTTTTTCTTTAATTTTAATAAGCCAAAAAAAAAAAGGTAGCACAAGCATCATTGAACACATTACTTGGGCTCAGGCACTATGCATTTGGAAGTGATCACTCTGCTACTTCAGCAGGGTAACATCATTGTTTCTGGGCAACGTTAACGTTCTACCTTCCCTGTATCTCTGTGATGGTGATTTCATTTGTTGTAGATGATTGAGGGTAGCTTGGTGAAAATTCAGCTTCAGGAAGACTCCTTTCCGTAAAAAAACCAGGCCGATTTGGTTCCGGCAACAAACTGTCACTGCTCAACATTAGAACCACAGACGACATATTTGGCCTATCTTCAGGTCGATGCTGCACGCACAACAGTCCCACATGAACACATCTTAACACCTCAGGCGGTGGATCAGAATCCGCTAATGTGTCGCCAGCTAGTTCCATTGCTCTCTTTTCTTTCCAGAGTATCCATGCCTGGATAATAAAATAAGAAATGAAATGTTTGTTTCAAAATAGTTTAAGTAAAATGTTGTTTTCTACTCTTACATGTCCAAGAAGATTATGGTCATGATCTGGGTGGGAAAACCTCCAGTTTTTCTTCCCACTAACTATCTCTAATACTAAAACCCCGAAGCTGAATACATCAGATTTCACTGAGAAAAGTCCTTCAGCTGCATATTCAGGGGACATATAGCCACTGCAAAATAACACTGATATATGAGCTCAATCTACAAGCAAGGGAGAGTAAAAATCATCAAGAATATAAGTGTCCTTACTATGTTCCAACCACTTTGTGTGTATTGGCCTGAATCTCATCTCCTCCAAATATTCTGGCCATACCAAAATCTGAAATTTTTGGGTTCATATCGTTGTCCAATAAGACGTTGCTGGCTTTGAGATCCCTATGTATAATCCTCATTCTAGAGTCTTGATGAAGATACAGAATTCCTCTAGCGATTCCACCAACAATCTGAATGCGCTTCTGCCAATCAAGAAATTGGGCTCTTGCTTGATCTGGTCAACATTAATCCATTTCAGTCTATATCTAATTAAACTATCCCCCAATGAGCTCAAATGTAAAGGTGACACAAATAAATTTTGAAAGTGCTGAGATTTGACTCCACGAGAGGTCATACCAAAAATGAAGAAGTCCAAGCTTTTGTTTGGCATGTACTCATAGATTAACATGCTTTCATCTGCTTGTATACAGCAACCAAGAAGCTTCACAAGATTGCGGTGTTGAAGCCTAGCAATCAATGTAATTTCATTTTTGAACTCTTCCATTCCTTGTCCAGAACCTTTTGACAGCCTTTTAATTGCAATTTCTTGCCCCTCTACCAATTTACCCTGTAATAGATCTCTTAGAATTAGTTTGTATAAAAAGAAAACGTGAATTAAACTCTGCAGAATGCCAGAATATTACCTTGTATACTGGCCCAAATCCACCTTCTCCCAGTTTATTGTAACTTGCGAAGTTATCTGTGGCCTTTGCTATACTGGCAAAATCAAACTCCCATAATTCCATATCTTCTTTCATATGACTCATCTTTGTTAATCCTGAAATTGTAGGAGAATTCCATCATGGACAGTGAACTTATTAGTTACTAGCTAGAAACAATGAATCCTATTTTCAACTAATCCAAATGAATGATATTGGCAGAGTTTACACTTTTAGATTGTACAAAAGTAGACCCCTAATGCCTTTACCTTGCTTCTTGAGTTTCTTTCGCCAGGTACAAAAGAGCGATGCCACTATGAACATTGCCATCTGTTGGAAATATATATGTGAGTATATATATTTATTATAGGGTTCTATCACTTTGAGGTCACCCATGAGGGAAGCATGACCAAGAACAAGTGATCATCTTGAATTAGAACTCTATAATATCTTAAATATTATATTTAAGATATTAAGTGATCATTAAGAAAATGATCACTCCAACAAATTATTTAAGCTTATTTAGAGATCATTGAGAAGATGATCACTACTTCTTGGAATGCTATAAATAGAGGCAAATCCATAGATAAGCTAAGAGTTAAGTAAAAAATTATGCAAAGTGCAATTTAGAGAAATTTCAAGTCAAGAGAAGCTTAGAGGGTTCTTGCAACGTGAATTGAGAAGATTTTCCAACTTTGTGATCATCTTCCGACCATAAATCAGTGGCACAACCTTGGTTTATCATTTTTCCGCAAATAATCCAGGTATGTGTTTAAATTCGGATTTACAAGTTTTTATGTTGATTCTTGCTCGAAAAGCAACATTGGTATCAGAGCCAAATAGGTTGTGTTCTGTTTTAAGCATGTAAAGCATGAGAATCAAGCATGTTCTTTAAGAAAGTTCATTTTTCATCAAGAACACATATTAATGGCATGTTAAAATTTACTCGTTTTTGATGCCATGCAACTGGATTAATAAACAAATAACGGTGTATAGATTAAATCTTTGTTGCCATGAGGATTAATATGATTCATGTAATGAGTAAAATGAAAACCTAGGATATGAACCCGTAAGTTTATTTTACTCATATCTTTCATGATACATAACATATGAATATGAAATTGGTATCATTAGAAAGAGCATGAAAATATCTTTCCAACGGTATATCACATGTGAAATTCTGACGTATATTGAGAGAGAACGAAAGCTTTGAATTCTTGGTTCGAAATCTGGAAATTTATGGAAAAAGGTTGAAGATGAATGAAATGTCATCGTAGCTAAATACCGTAGCGCTACATCAGATTTACAGAATGCGAAACTGTAGCTATCACTGTGTCGACACTGTAGCAGACCGAACCGAATTGCTAAACCGAACCGGTTTGGCTTTTGAACCGGATTTGGCTTGTTGAGTAAAGCCCACTCGCGGCAGTGGAGAGTGTAATCCACCCGCCTCTTTCCGGACTGAATTTTGAGGCGCCGTTTGCGGCGACCATTTCCAATTTATATTCTCTATTTTACTGTATTAAAAAAAATTAAATGTTTATTTTTTTAATTTCAATTTTAGTTAAATAAATACTTTAAAATTAGAGAATAATACTTTGTAAGTATTAAAAAAAAAAAATGAAAAGAAATTTTTTTTCATATGATGATACATCATTAAAAGAGTTGTGCTTCAATGGAAGCATAACAAAATTTCTTGAAATATAAAATGAGAATAATCCTGGCGTAGTAATATGGATGAATTGCATGTCTAGGAAAATTCTGACAAAAAAAAGGCATGAGCCTAAGGAACTTTGGTATTGAGAGAGATTTTTTAATCTCCACCATCTTCCTGGGAATTTTCCTGGTGCACTATCCACGTGAACAGATGCATGATGGATGTATTCTTATGTTTTGTCAGTGGGAGTTCTTTTATTGTTAAAATTTTTTTTGAACAATAAATGAATTAATATTTTGCGCAATGTACTAAAATTATATTAACTTAATGTTTAGAAATGATGATGAATAGAAGCCTCGACGACTTTTCGAATCAAATCTTTACATTAAACTTATTATATTTTTAGCTATTTGTTTGCGGCAAAATAATTAAATATGTGTAAATAAAATCAAGAAAGTTGTTTCTTATATCTGTGTTTTGTGTTTTTTTTAGAAATGGCAACAAATAGTGTCGTGGCTGAATTAAACAAAGGAATTAAACTTAACGGCAACAATTATGATATTTGGTACCGTAAAGTTCAAAACCTCCTTGAATTACAAGACTCACTAGAGGTAATTACAAACGTTATGACAGAGCCACCAAAAGGTAATTCTACTCAACATAAAAGAGATCTTGAAGCTTATGAAGCTTGGAAGATAAAAAATCGTAGTGCGCGCATTTTGTTGCTGAGCACTATGGAAGATGATTTTATGTGTGAGTATGAGGAATACCAAATGGCTCACCAAATATGGAATGCCTTGAAAGACAAGTATGGTGGTACTTCTACCACTAAACTTAGAAGACTTACTATTAAATTTGACACTTATAAATTGCGCCCCAATACTTCGATGGAGCAGCATTTGAGAGAAATGTCACTTTTAATAAGAGAGTTAAAAAATGCTAATAGCATTATAACTGATGAACAACAAGTTCAGGCAGTTATTCGATCTCTTCCAGATAGTTGGGAGCATATGAAAGTTAATATGACACACAATGAGAGTGTCAAGACGTTTAAAGATATACAACGTCACTTGGAGTTGGAAGATGAGCGCCTAGAGGCAGCTAAATCTTCTACTCAACTTTATATGGCTGATACCAACTCGCGAAAAGCTTCGGGCTTTAAACGCAAAAGAGGAGGTAAAATCTCTTCTCAGAATAGGAAGAAATCTAATCAAGGGCAATCCAGTTTGGGTAAGCGCAAAAGAGGAAAACGCGCTGGTCAGAAGAAGGATATGAGCAAAGTGACATGTTACAATTGTAGCAAACTTGGCCATTTCGCTCGTGATTGCACTGAGCCGAAAAAGGTACATGCTAAATCCACAAATCTACATAATGTGTATGTAATAGGCTGCTTATACGATCAAACTCATCCTTTGTGGATTGTAGATTCAGGAGCAACAGAACACGTAGCCAATGAACGTGGAGCCTATGTGGAATATCGTCGGATTAGTCAAGGGACTAAGTGGATATATGTGGGAAATAACTCAAGGGTTGAAGCTAAAGGGATTGGCACTTGCAAATTACAACTGCATGGTGGCCAAATGCTTTATCTCCACGATGTGTTATAGATATTCGACGAAACTTAGTGTCTGTCACTGTACTTCTGAACATGGGATATCATGTGATATTCCGTGATGTTTGTATGCAATTAGTTCTTAATAAAACTCTAGTCGGAACTGGTTATTTACTTAATGGTTTTATGATTTTGAATGTAATTAATCAGAATTATAATCAAGATTGTTTTTCATTGATAACATCTTCTGATTCTGTGGATGTTAATATATGGCATGCCAGACTAGGACATATAGGCAAGAGTAATGCATCGATTATCTAGAGAGGTTATTTGGGCTCACTCGATAAAATAGAATTGCCTATATGTGAGAATTGTCTAGCTGGAAAACAACTAGAAAACCATTTGTAAAGGAACTAGATCCGAAAGTTCTTTGCAAATTATCCATTCTCGACATCCGCGTGGTCCAACGAGTGTGCGGACATGGTGCCTCATATTTTATTACATTCATTGATGATTATTCACGCTTTTGGTCATGTCTATTTGATTTCTCACAACCAAGCATTAGATTGCTTTAAAATTTTTCAAAATTAGTTGAAAATCAACTAGACAAAACGATCAAAGTCTTAAGAATGCACTGGGCGTGAATATCTTTCCAACAGTTCAAGGAATTGTGTCAAGAGAAAGGTATTGAAGACAATTGACTATTTTCGGGACTCCACAACAAAATGGTGTCATGCGGAAAGAAGAAATAGGACATTACTTGAGATGGTTAGGTCTATGATGGCACAGCAAATCTCCCAATATCCTATCGGGGAGATGCATTGCACATGCCTACATACTTAATCGAGTCCCAAGTAAGTCAATTAGTTCCACTCATATGAGATGTGGACGGTAGAAAACCCTGTTCTAACTCATTCACCACCTGGGGTCTGCTTATGTTCACAATCCTTCTTATACACATGGAAAATTGGGTGCAAGAGGAAAAAAATGTATTTTTATAAGATATCCTGAGCACTCAAAAGGGTATGTATTGATTGGTGAACGTGATGATGGAACTATAACTGAACTAGAATCACGAGATGTCATATTCTTAGAGAATGAATTTCCTAGCATTACAGATGTTGACAAAAATATTCATTTATATGAAATAAATGATCCACTTGGAATTGACAATCTAGTTGAGGAAAACCCAAATTTATCCGGGATTGATCCCAGTGAGTCAACCATTTTATGGAATAACGGGGATGCCTCGATTCGGAGTAATCGTATTTCCATCCCACGTCGTCGTTTTGAGATTGAAGGGGATGCATTTATGGTTGCTTCACATGATAGCGATGAGCCAAGAACTTTTAGTGAGGCTATTGCATCATCTGCTAAAGAATTATGGATAAAAGCAATGAACGAAGAGATGGAGTCCATGAAATCAAATCAGGTCTGGGACTTGGTTGATTTACCGCCTGAACGAAGAACCATTGGAAATAAATGGGTTCTACGTATAAAACGTAAAGCGGATGGCACAATTGAAAGATATAAAGCACGCTTGGTAGCAAAAAGATATACCCAACAAGAAGGTATAGACTATGAGGAAACGTTTTCCCCTGTGGTAAGGTTTGCCTCAATACGATTGATTCTAGCAATCGTTGCACATATGGATCTTGAATTACATCAAATGGATGTTAAAACAGCATTTCTCAATGGAGAACTGGAGGAAGAAATATACATGGATCAGCCTGAGGGTTATATATTGCAGAACCAAAAGCGCAAAGTTTGCAAGCTTAAAAGGTCAATATATGGGCTGAAACAATCCTCCAGACAATGGTATCTTAAGTTTCATGAAGCCATAATTTCTTATGGATTTTTGATGACTGACGAAGACCATTGTGTATATGTTAAAAGATCAGAAGATAACTTTGTTATCTTGTCTTTATATGTGGATGATATTTTGTTGGCTGGAAACAATCTAGAGTTTGTCAAAATCATTAAAGAATGGTTATCCTCAAATTTTGAAGTTTTATATTTTAGGAGTTAAAATTCATAGGGATCGCTCAAGAAGACTTTATCTCTTTCACAAGAGACATACATTATAAGAATTCTTGAACGAGTCAATATGACATATTGTAAACCTATTGAAACACCTAATTCAAAAGGACCAACTCTAAGCCTTGAAATGTGCCCTAAGACTCAAGAACTAAAAGCAATGGCACGAGGGCGCCTTATGTACGCTATGATGTGTACCAGCCGACATTTGTTATCTTTGTGGGGTTAGTAAGTAGATACCAATCAAATCCAGGACGAAAGCATTGGAATGCAGTCAAGAGGATTATTGCATATCTAAAAGGCACTGCCTACTACTCTCTATGCTATCAGGGAGGTGAATTACGCATAATTGGTTATACAGATGCCGATGGGGGTGGGGATCTAGATGAGCGAAAATCAACCTCGGGATATGCATTTTATAATCGTGTAGCGATTTCTTGGGTAGTAAAAGAAACAAACATGTATTGCTCTATCTCTGATGGAAGGCTGAATATGTGGCATGTTCGTGGTCTGAGGTTGTATGGCTTAAGAGATTTATTGAAGATCTCAAAATAGTTACTGATTCTGCTAGACCAGTAATTATACATTGTGATAGTCAAGCAGCAATATCATTTACAAAAGATGCTAAATACCACAGTAAGTCAAAACACATAGAAACCAAGTATAATTTTGTGAGAGATATTGTAGCACAAAGAGAAGTGCTAATACAATACACATCTACACATTTTATGGTAGCAGACCCATTTACTAAAGCCATAACACGAGATGTTTACTTGAAACATACTCGATCATTGGGCTTACGTAGATTGTAAAATTGTACTTGATGAGATATTATTTTTAATGGACATGTGATAAATTTTTCATGTGATTAAATTCTTATTATCGTTTGTCCATATAAATTTTTTTACACATATTTAAAGGAAAGTTATGTCATCAGGTTGTGATCGGCTTTCTTACATGCGATCGCCTCAGTTGCTAGAAAAGCAATCTGAGATGAGACAATAGAGAGAATTAGATACTATGTACATTCTCATGGAGCATTTATAAATATGTTGCCTTGACTAAGTCAAGATGAGGTTTATATATGATAAATATAAAACCGACCATGATATACCAATAATCATGGAAACACGATTAATAGCCGGATGTGAGTATTTTAATTTGGCGCTTTAGATAAGCGAGTTTATTAAAAACTCAGGTTAGGCGCTTGAGTAGGGACTGAACTAAGATCTGTACAGTGAAATAATTTAGACATATACTCTTAGAAAAGAGAATTCACTGTAGCACGTGTTTCATACAACGTGTGCTTAATGACCAAATAAAGAAAAATGAGAAAATTTCCTTATTTCGTTGTGTAAAGTTTCTTTGAGGTATTATAAACCTCGATAGGTATCTTATATACTATCTATATTTTGAGGTGAAAGATTAGTGTTTGCTACTTTAAACTTGTTTTCTAAAGCTATGATGTTATTCGGTTTATGAAACAAGTCTAGGAAAGCGATTAATCGAAACTAAGAAATATGAGATTGATAGGAAGATTCATTACTTACATCTACCTTATGTTTTTCTTTGTGCAGGTGTGTACAATTGTGATTGCATAAGTGTATATTGTCAAGCATAACTTTTGATATGGGACTTAGTATGCTTGAATTCGATGTAATAATATGGAATCTAGGATACATGATGAACAACTCTTTTGTATAGAATACAATTGAGATTGAGCGATCAAGCTCACCTTATTGTTCATGGGTCACACGTTGCATTTCTTTAGTATGAAAATTGAGTTTTGAAACTTGAACATAGAGTTCTCGTTGCACTATAAGCATCCCATCATGTGCGAGATGTTGGAAATATATGTGAGTATATATATTTATTATAGGGTTCTATCACTTTGAGGTCACCCATGTGAGGAAGCATGACCAAGAACAAGTGATCATCTTGAATTAGAACTCTATAATATCTTAAATATTATATTTAAGATATTAAGTGATCATTAAGAAAATGATCACTCCAACAAATTATTTAAGCTTATTTAGAGATCATTGAGAAGATGATCACTACTTCTTGGAATGCTATAAATAGAGGCAAATCCATAGATAAGCTAAGAGTTAAGAAAAATTATGCAAAGTGCAATTTAGAGAAATTTCAAGTCAAGAGAAGCTTAGAGGGTTCTTGCAACGTGAATTGAGAAGATTTTCCAACTTTGTGATCATCTTCCGACCATAAATCAGTGGCACAACCTTGGTTTATCATTTTTACGCAAATAATTCGGGTATGTGTTTAAATTCGGATTTACAAGTTTTTATGTTGATTCTTGCTCGAAAATCAACACCATCAATACTACAGAAGCAATTATGATTCCTACTTGCTTTTTCGTCACAGAACGACCTGAAATACTTAAAGCAAAAGTTAATATGATGTCCTAATGGGTTTTGAGCATTTCTTTCTCTAGTCTTGCAATTATCTGCTACTAAAAGTATTGCTGAGTGAAATTTTCAAATGAAAATCTAATCTTACAGAAAATAAATCAGAATATACCTGGTTTTGATGCGATCCTGATATAAAGATCTTGCCCACCGTCATTGTATTCTTTCATATCCATGAGGTCACCAAACCAGAGCAAGCAGCCACTTCCCCCTCTCTCGACATCTGAGTTTGCATAGGCCGTGCAAGAGCAGTTTTTCGAACACAATTCTGAACATTCCTTGAGATTCATACTTGTGTTAGGCCAGGAACTAGAAGTGTCTGGCAACTTCAGCTTTACATGCGTCGGAAATTCATCTCCATTTCTACAATTTAATTCTCTCTTTCTGACACAACCTTTTGACCAATTTGACATGCTCCAATCATTTGGTGATTTTGGCACGAAACCATCTAGGCAAGCACATAGACGACTGCTGTTGGTCGTGCAAATGCTATTTGCACCACAGACTGAATAAAGATCACACCGATCTAATGGTGCATAATAAGCAAGGAACCATACATCTTGTTGAGAACTCCAAATGGAACGCAGAAGAAGACCAGATTGGTTCACCCATAACCTTGAAACTACAGGACCCTTGGCATCACACTCATAGTAGACCTCTTTCTCATTTATTACAAATTTATAGTCACACAGTGGAACATTTTCTTTCAGCGGAGGAGTCCCCGTAAAACCAAGGCCATTCCACGACCCAGCTCTATACTGCAACACAGATCCCTTCCTAAGAACTAGTTGGGGAAATCCATGAGTGTCAATCCACAATGAAAATTCGCCAGGAGCAGGATCATCTATGCTTTTCCAAGATGATAGGTGCCTGTCCATTCCTGTTTTAAAGTTCCTTCCAAGCTTCATTCCAGGTAGCAAGGTGTCAGAAGGATGATCAAAACTCTGCCACAAAAGGTTTTCCAGGCTGTTATTTTTTCCATCTGTCAGGACAAGGTTTCCCGAATCCATGAGCTGCACAACTGGGTTTTTCATTGTTTTCGATGTGTTGGACGACCAGAAAATTCTATCTCGGCCATCCAGTAGTACAATCCCTTTACTGGTTACATTTAACAATCCTGAATGATCTGTGAGCGGAGTTTCTCTGTTGGCTACCCATGCAACTGTCCTAGGAGAAACTGTCTTGTACCAAATTCCTAAGTAACGTTTTGCTGAAGTACCTGGGCTGAAAAATCCCAATTCAAAGGTTCCACCAACTGAAACTAGAGTCTCACCATCTCTGATGGATTGACTTGGTATAATACTATCATTTGCAGCAGAAGCTCCTAAGATAAACAACAAAAAAGAGTAAGCACCCAACATTTTACAACTTTTAATTGATTTTCTCATGCTTTTATATCTTCAATCGATCTGCTAGCTTTTATATGTAAAAAGCAGTGATGCATGATATGCATTGAAGGATAGCACCAATATAATTCTCCTAGCAAAGGGGATCAGGTCCAAAGGCATTAACACAGTACTTGTTAGTTGGAACGTTGAAAGTTTAATTAATACTGTCGACTAAAGTAGTTGCTACACAGCACATCTGTAGCTAAATAATCTTTATCACGGTTGTTAACATTAGCATACACTATGGAACCTTTTTTTTTTTTTTTTTTTGAAAGGATACTCTATGGACTTTGAATTGTCTAAATAGGTGACTAGAGCAAAATTCATCAGAGCACATTCACTTTTTGGCAGGGCACATTCACTTTTGGTGGTAACTGAAATGAATTCTTCAAAATTTTCAATTATGTATAATATCTGCAGTTAAGCTATCTTCTGAACAATTTACATATTTATTGGTTCCTAAAAGCTGATCTGATAATCATTTGAACACGTAAGTTGATAGTTTTATTTGAATTATCACAATGTATCTGTATTATTACATTTACCCTCGAAGGAATTTTGATTTAAAGCAAACGCCAACAAAGGTGATTCAGAGAGCTTGTGTTTCAACTTCCAAGTGTGTATTCAAAACTATCTGTATTTTACATTTACCCTCCAATGAATTTTATTTTAAACAAAATGGGTTTCTTCAATAATGAATCAGATAATGATGATTCACAAAGCTTGTGCCGCAACTACCAAGCGTGTATTAAAAACTATCTGTATTTTAATTTTTGCATTTACGCTCAAAAGGAATTTTGTTTAAAGAAAAAGGATTTCTTCAATAATGAATCAAATAATGGTGATCCAGAAATCTTGCTTTTGCAAATACCACAAAACGAAAAAGTGCATGGCAGAAAGTCCCGTTCTTTTGAAATTCAAAATAAGAAATCCAAAATTTGAATAATCATCCTTTAACAGTTGACATTATTTAATATCAACGACTGGAACTAGGGGTGGGCATAAATCCACAACCCATAGATTTACCCAAACTCAAATCAAATAAAATGGTTTAGATTGGTTAAATTATGAAAATGAGTTGGATGTGGGTTTTATATAAAAAACCATTTAATTATGGGTTGTGTATGTTTTATCCATGGGTTATGGACAAAACTCAATACTCAAACTTTTCAAATGAAATAAATGAAAACAAAATAAAAGAATACAAATAAGTGAAAGACCATCATTTAATTTTGTGGCGTGACCAATTGTCAACAGTTAGAAAAGAAAAATAACAAGTAAAAATAAATTTAAATTAAATAAATGATGTTGTAAATAACATAAATTTTTTTCTTATTTAAAAAAATAATTCCTCTCACGGGGAAGCATCATCATGGAAAGAGCAAGAGATTGTACTAGTGATAAATAATAACTCAGCTTGGAGTGGGTCCCATATACTAGATGGCATCTAATTTTTTGTCAATAATTGAATGTAATGCCCATATTAGGCGTCTGAAACTTCTTACTATATAATGAAATTAGAACATAAAGTATACAAACTATATAATATTAAAATGTAAATAAAATTAAGCATATAAGTAGATAACATAACATAAAAAAAATAAAAATAAGTATTGCATAATTAATAAACAAGTAGCAAAATTTATTATTAGACTGTTAATGTCATATTTGTGAAAGTTTATTATTAGAGTGTACATTCTTATTTATTGAGAAATAATAATTTTTGTGATTAAACTTTATTTTAATTTTCTAGTATTCTTTAATTTAAGGATTAAGTTATTGTAAATTTTATTATTTATAATTTTTATCCACTATATTTTTTTATATTTTGATATCAACTTAATAATTAATAATTATTATAATTTTGATATAAGTAAATTTTATCAAAACAAAAAATATTTTGATAATAAAATTTAAACCAAACCCAAATAGGTTGGTTTGGGGTTTTAAATTCCAACCCAAACCAACCCATGCCCACCCCTAAGTGTAACCATTTCGGAATTGATAACAACAACTAGTCATAATCAATCAATGAGCTGGCTTCGCAAATAAACTGATGAGTTTTTATTAAGGAGAGGACCGGATCAGTTGAGCTCAATTTTTCTGTCATTAAATAAAAGACAGTAGTAGAGGTGGAATACCAAGTTCCAATTCCCCCCCAACAACCCCTTTTTAGGTTGTTTATGAAGTTAGCAAATGACACAATGCCTAAGTGTGGGGCAGCAACACACAATGAAAATGAAATTACCTCTCAAAAATTTAAGTTACTGGGAGTTATGTTATTCAGTATCTAACGCTATATATTGAGAACATATGTAGTTGAAACCAACAAATAAACATAAGAACTGGACATCATAATTGTACACGAAATAAGAGAGAAGACCACATCAATAGTAGAATTAGATAATGATGATTAACACTGGAGATCTTATATATTGGAAGTAAACAAGACCTTTAGAACATTGTTAACCTTCCTAGAGGAGGTTTGGCAATTAATGATCATCTTTCTTGTAACACCCCAAATCTAACACGTGCAGAGTAAGTGAGAGAAGGAGGTTACTCGCAAATCATAATCTCCACTCACAAATTCCAAACTGGAATACCTCAAAATTTTATTCAAATAAAATCACAAATTCAAAAGTCTAACGCTCACAATCTCTCCAGATACATAAGAAAAAATAAAAGTCTCCCAATCCACATTACAAGTTCATATCAGAAATAAACTATATAGAATCATGAGTCTGATCCTCTTCTTATTCCAATAAAAAATAGAAACGAAAATCTCTAACTCCAAGATTAGGCATATCTCTCAAAGGAACTTAATCTGCAAAAAGTAATGACGAGGGGTGAGCCGTCAACTCGGTAAGTAAAATCATTCCTAACACACTAGGCCTATCGATATAAAAAAAAATATATTGCAAGCCTTCTTTGAGCAAAACATATTTCATAAATCCATAAATTTCGTAAAAAAAAACTATATATCATGATGAAATAATGTATTTCAATTAGATAACGTAAATCCATAAGAATTCAGAATGTCAAAAATAGAGTTATTTATTAAGACAAATCATATTCACATGTACAGAAAATGAAAAGTTAGCTCATGTCAGATAGTATCACCTATAGTCTCGGTGACTCGGCCCAGACAGAATCAAAATCAGAATATTGTGTGCACATTCAGAATATATACCCAGTACTGGTCCAGACAGATATATCATATATTACGATCAGAATCAAAATCAGAATCAGAATAACTATGGATAATGAGCCAAAACATTAAGAATCTCATAATCATTAATAACTGAAATCACACACGAGTACCAAACATTCGTATCAGATTCAAAAAAGTCCATAAAAATAATTTAGGCTTGCAAACTATTTTATAGATAAATCATAAAAGGTATTCATGTCATTAAATAATTTACTTATTGAAAAGCATTTATAAAATATTTTGTTAAATGAATTCAGATTTGAAAACATTTTCATAAACTGATTTTGCTACAAAAATCTTTTAATCGTCAAGGTAGTATAAAACTAAAATCTATTAATCTTCTAAGTAGTATAAAAACATTTATACTTACAATAATAATATCAAAATACTTATACATATCTAGTATACTAGGAATGAAGTTACTTACCTTGATAAGAGAATTTTGAACTATACACCTCTAAGCCTCTAAGAGGCTTCCACACTTTAACAAATACAAAACATGACTATTAATAACTCACTCTAAGAATATGTCTTTCTAATCTATTCCCGTACAGGTCTGATCTTATAATTTTAACTCTTAATCTAAAACTCGAAATGACATAATATTCTACAAAGCTATTCTGGACATCCATGGGTACCTCATATAAAATTTTGAAGAGGGTCCGAGATCAAAAACATTTTTAAAACTATTTATTTCTCAACAATTTCGAAACTGTTTTCTTATAACCTTAACCGAACAGAACAGGTTCTGAGAATTTTATAAAATGAAATACTTATCAGAAAATTATGAAATTAAAACTGGAGATACTAGACACGTATATTAACATCTGTATAAAATTTAAAAATTTTCTGAGTTCATTTGATAGTGAAAATAATTTTGTAAACCCGATCGCACTGCTGGAATCGCAGTTTTCCAGTGCAGTGGTTTCTACTTCGAAAATACATATTAAATTGAAAACGAAATCAAATTTGATGAAATAAAATTTATTAAGGAGGTTCTATACGTCTATTTTCCAGAATATAAATTTCTAATAACAATTCGTTCACAAAATATAAGTTTAAAAATCAAGATATCATACTGTCCAGAATCATCCTACATGCTTATTGTGCCAAGGGTTGAGTAACCAAACTCCTAATTAATCAAAACCCTAAACAAAACCTAAACACATCCTATATCATGCATCAAGATTTAAGAAAAACAAATCTAAAATCATGTCAAATATAAACCCTAGATAGAATAATTTAAAAACTTGTAGGGAAAAAGGAGGGTATACTTACCGTTCGCTTTGATTGAATCTTAGGATTTGAGTAAAAAATGTTATGAATAGTAGAGAAGAGAATAAATAAGAATATCGTAAGTTTTTAGGGTTATGAAAAAGAAATAAAAAATGAATTTATAGGGAGTCTAAAAAACCCTAGGGAATTTAAAAAAATTATCCTAAAAAAATTATCTCATAAACAACCCCTATATATAAAGGCAATAATGTCATTTAAGAATTCCATAAAAAATGGAATTTGGGCGTTACATTTCTGCTTGATGATTATGTAAAAGGGACAGCTTCAATAGCTTTTTGTGCACTTGTAATTTGTAAACCAATTGCTTATAGATTGGAACGTACAGGAAACCCCTTTGATTTAAGTAAACTGGCTGCTTTCTTAACGAGCCTCTAACACTGATAAGGTGATTTCATTGGTCGAAGCTGAGTATTGCCTGCTTGATGAAGACTCTGATTCAGGTAGATTTCTTCCTGTGAAAAATCCAGGCTGCTTAGGTTGAGACAGTGACCTTTCGCCACTCAACATCAGAACTACAGATGACATATTTGGCCTGTCTTCTGGTCGTTGTTGTACACATAACAGACCAACCTGAATGCATCGTAATGCTTCAGAGAAAGAGCAAGAGTTATCTAGTGATTGATCTATTAGTTCCAAAGGTCTTTCTTCTATCCACAGTTGCCAAGCCTGAAACAGATTGAAAAAGAAAAGATTCCATAATTAAACATCTCACTCTTTAGAGAGATTCTATAATTATATGATTAGTTTTGACCTAATTCTTTGTTACCCATTTTAAAGACTTACATGTCCAAGAAGGTTGTGATCATGATCAGCATGGTTAAATCCTCTGTTTTTCTTTCCACAAACTATCTCTAGTACCAAAACACCAAAGCTAAAGACATCGGATTTTACTGAAAATAGTCCATCTATTGCATATTCAGGAGACATGTAGCCACTGAAAAAGTTGGTG
This sequence comes from Citropsis articulata, assembly GCA_030449925.1. NCBI lineage: Eukaryota > Viridiplantae > Streptophyta > Magnoliopsida > Sapindales > Rutaceae > Citropsis > Citropsis articulata. The sequence goes on along the minus strand of JASUUH010000014.1, from coordinate 179,494 downwards.
CAAAGCAATTGGTGAGTTCACTGATTATATAAAGAAAATAAAAACAAGCTGACTTACTATGTTCCAACAACTCTTTTAGTGTTAGCCTCAGTTTGATCTACCCCAAATGATCTAGCCAGGCCGAAGTCCGAAATCTTCGGGTTCATTGTATTATCTAACAAAACATTACTGGCTTTAAGGTCTCTGTGTATTATCCTCAGCCTAGAGTCTTGATGAAGATAAAGAAGCCCTCTAGCAATTCCAGCAATAATGTGGCTTCGTTTGCTCCAATCCAATAATTTGCTTCTGGTTGTATCTGAAAATTCATCATCCTAGTTGAGATCAGCCCTTTGCTTAAGCTCTGAAAAAGAGAATATGAAAAAAATTACTGTAAGACAAGAATGACTCGAATTTATGGAATATCAAACCAAAAATGAAGTAGTCCAGGCTTTTGTTGGGCAGGTATTCATAAATTAACATCCGTTCATCTCTTTGAGTGCAACAACCAAGAAGCTTCACAAGATTCCGGTGCTGAAGTTTAGCAATCAAAAGGACTTCATTTTTGAACTCCTCCATTCCTTGTCCAGAGCTTTTTGAAAGCCTTTTAACTGCAATTTCTTGCCCCTCTATCAACATTCCCTACGAATCATTTGTCACAGAAGTGAGCTTCGTTTTACATGAAAATGGTACAGCCTGATCACATAATATAATGTTACCTTGTAAACTGGTCCAAAACCACCTTCTCCTAACTTGTTTTTCTCTGAGAAATTATCCGTGGCATTAGCTATGGTCTTCAAATCAAATATTGGTAGTTCCATTTCTTCTTTTTGGTTGCCTTTGACAATGTAATTCAATTTATGGCTATCATCAGTCTTCCATGAAATTGTAGGAATCTTCAAAACTAATGAAGAACACCCATTGCTATGCATAAATGTTTAATTTGGTGCAAAAGTTTCCTCTATCTGATACTTAATGAAATCAAAATGGTGTTTCATGATCATGATTCATGAGCTTATTTACCTTTTTCTTTCTTTTTCTTTTCTGCTTTTCGATGAATTTTCACCTAAGTAAGGTGATGCCACATTATTACAGTAATTTACCTTGATTACTGTGTTTTTTCCGCAAGTACATGAGCCCTCCTATGAAAATTACTGCTGTAGCCAATGATATGGATGTTATTATGATCATCACTTGCCTTTCATTCTTGGATTGTCTTCTTCTCTCAACATTATCTGAAAAGTTGCAATAGAGTTTCAAAAATATACATATTCTTTAGTGGAAACACAATAGATTCAACAAAATTAGCAAGTTTGGAGCAAATAATGTCATTAACAATATACATCAGAAATTCCAAATTTATGCAGCATCTGCAAAGAAATTACCCTAGATTTAATAGATTGCTGTTAGTAAAAGGAGCAGAAGGAAAAGAAGGGGATACCTAGTTCTGATGCAGCCATCCGTATAAAAAGGTCTTGACCACTCTCAGGAAGTTCTTTGATGTCAATCAGGTCATGGAACCAAAGCAAGCACCCACTTCCTTGTCCTCTGACATCCGCATTGGCATATGCTGTGCAAGAACAATTCTTAGAACACAACTCCTTGCATTCCCAAAGAGTGACGTTCTTATCAAACCAAGAGAAACGTGTATCAGGCAATTTCACTGTTTTGTGCTCCAGAAATCCATCTCCATGTTTGCAATCCAATGGAGTCCTGCGAACACACCCACCGGACTTATATTGCATATCCCATTCTCGTTGAGATTTGGGTACAAACCCTTGCAAGCATTCACATTCGGGAGAGTTAGAATTGATGTTACAACTAGCATATGCACCACATAGTGCATAACTGTCACACTGATCAAGCGGCACTCCAGAAAACCGAGAGAACAATGTCCAAGTCTTCGTTCTTTCCATCCACGTGTAACGCTGCACAGTACCTGCCGGATTTATCACCATCCTGGAAGGCACTGAACTATTGTTAATAGGTAAGCACTTTTCACACCCAAAATGTTGAAAAGTCATGAGCAATATGCCTCCCAAATGAATTGGACGTAACCTGTCAATTGCTGTCGATTAACCTTGTTTCTGAAGGCAGAGAATATCGTGCTATATGGACGTCTGATTCAAGATAGCCAGCTAACCTTTCATTTTCCTTCAATTTACTCAAGTAGCTTTTCAAGACTATTGGATCTAACAGATACTGGTGTTTTATAATGGCAAGAACAGCATAGGGAAAATGGGGTGGTCATGTGGAGTACGATTCTGTCAGCCATGAGGTCTATGACTACTGTTACAGAAATCTTGGCACGTAAGGCAAATCTACAGAGCTTTTTTTTTTTGGGGAAATTAATATACAGACCCTTATTTTTTGTTATACTAACCCCATGATTTATGGAATAACAACACCCACCCAATATAAGAAATAAAATAATATAGAAACCAAGAGTTGTTGGTGACCAAACATTCAGCAAACCCGAGAATCAAAGCAAGCCACAACGATTCCAAAAATGAATTTCGTTGCTGATAATAAAACTAATCATAATAAGTCAGTGAGCTGGCTTCCCAAATAACCTCTTGATTCTTCACAAAGGACACAACTTTGCTGCACGTAGGAACTTCACTCAGTTGACCACCATTTTCTGTTAAAATCAAAGGCAATGCTGGAGGTGGAATGTTTAAAAATTCCATTATTTTTTATCTTTCTTTCAGCGGTTTTGAAGTTAAAATATGTCACAATGCCTAAGTGGGGCCATTAGCCCCACACTGGAAATGAAATGAGCTTTCAAAACTTTCAGTTATCTACCTTATCAAATGGGACTGCATTTTTTCAAAATCAAAACTTATAAAAATAATTGCAAAAAATTAAGAACATGGCTCAAACAAACAAATGGAATTAAAGAATTGCATTACAGAGTGTAAAAAAAAGGGGTGATAAAGAAAACAGCATCCGTGATAGATATGATGATTAATTCTGGAGATCACAAACATTTTCACAAAATAAGACTTCTAAAAATAAAACATTTATTGCAGTTAATCAAGATACTGACAATAATATTTGAATACCGTTAACCTTCCTACAGGAGGCCAATCAATAGTCACTGACCTAGTCTGGTGCATAATTTAAAGGGACACTGATTACCAACAACACCTTTAAACACCTGCAATTTGTAAACCATGACTTGTAGACCAGCTCGAGCATTATCTACTGCTTGCGATTTACAGGAAAACCTTTGATCGATGTAAACTGGTGTTTTCTTATCGACCCTCTATTAATGAGATGGTGATCTCATTGGTTGAGAGTAAGTTTCGCTTACTTGATGAGGACTCTGATTCTGGTGGGTTCCTCTCTGTGAAAAATCCAGGCTGCTTCGGTTGAGGCAGTGACCTTTCACCACTCAACATTAAAACCACAGATGACATGCTTGGCCGGTCTTCAGGCCGTTGTTGAACGCATAACAGACCAACCTGAATGCATCGTAATACTTCTGACAAAGAATAAGAGCCACCTAGTGATTTATCGATTAGTTCAACTGGTCTCCCTTCTATCCACAGCCGCCAGGCCTGAAACAGATTGGAAAAAAATGCCATAATTAAACAGTCATTGCGGAGCTTCTGGTAGCTTTTCAGTCAATAGCCTTACATGTCCAAGAAGGTTGTGGTGGTGATCTGCATGGTAAAATCCTCTATTTCTCTTACCACACACTATCTCTAGTACCAAAACACCAAAGCTGAAGACATCAGATTTCACTGAGAATAGCCCATCTATTGCATACTCAGGAGGCATATAACCGCTGAAAGAGTTACAGTGCAAAAGAATTGGTAAGTTCATGGGTTATAAAAAGAGAATAATGAACTAACGCAAGCTCACTTACTATGTACCAACAACTCTATTAGTGTTTGCCTCAGTCTGGTCTATCCCAAATGCCCTAGCCATGCCAAAGTCTGAAATCTTAGGGTTCATCTCATTATCTAACAAAACATTACTGGCTTTTAGATCTCTGTGTATAATCCTCAGCCTAGAGTCTTGATGAAGATAAAGAAGACCACGAGCAATTCCCCCAATGATTTGGCATCGTTTGCTCCAATCCAGAAATTTGCTTCTTGTAACATCTGAAACATTAACATCTAAGTTAGTTTCGATCAGCTAAGGATAAGTTCTCAAAAGAGAAGAAAAATGACCAGAAAAAATGTTCAGTGTAGAGAGAACCAAAAATAAAGTCGTTCAGGCTTTTGTTGGGCAGGTATTCATAAATTAACATCCTTTCATCTCTTTCAGTGCAACAACCGAGAAGCTTCACAAGATTTCGGTGCTGAAGTTTAGCAATCAAAAGGACTTCATTTTCAAACTCCTCCATTCCTTGTCCAGAACTTTTTGAAAGTCTTTTAACTGCAATTTCTTGCCCCTCTATAAGCACTCCCTAGAAATCAGCGGTTACAGATGTAAGCTTCTTGTTACATTAAAATGGTACAGTCAAACTGCATGATGTTATTTTACCTTGTAAACTGGTCCAAAACCACCCTCCCCCAACTTGTTTTTGACTGAGAAGTTATCAGTGGCATTAGCTATGGCCATCCAATCAAATATTGGTAATTCCATATCTTCTTTTCGGTTGCCTCTGTCATTGTAATCCAATTTACTACTACCATCAGTCTTCCCTGTAACGGTAGGAAATTGACACCCTTATAAACAATTGATTTTCTTCACAATTAAAGATTAACATTAAAGCATTGTTGTGCATAAGTGTTAATTTCGTGCAACAGTTTCCATCTCTGATACTTTATGAAATCAACAAAGTATTTCATGAGTTGACTTACCTTGCTTCCTGTGTCGCCTTTTCCACAAATACACAAACCCTCCTAATAAAATTACTCCGGTGACTAGCAGTACAGATGTGATTACGATCACCACTTTCTTTTTCTTCTTGGGTTTTTTCCTCTCAATATCATCTGGAAAATTGCAATGGAGCTATATTCTTGAGTTCACGTACAATAAATTCAACTAAAGTCTCAAGGATAGACTTAATAATGTCATTGATAAAATACATAGTAACTGCAACAAAATTACCGTGGACAAAAAAGAGTCTACTTTGACATAAAATAAGCTTGTCACCACAATTAATAGAATAATGTTACTACAACGGAAAGAAGGGACAGAAAGGATACCTAGTTCTGAAGTAGCCATCCGTACAAAAAGGTCTTGCCCACTCTCTGAAAGTTCTTTCATGTCAATTAAGTCATGAAACCAGAGTAAGCACCCACTTCCTCCTCCTCTGACATCAGCATTAGCATATGCTGTACAAGAACAATTCTTTGAACACAATTCCTTGCATTCCAAGAGGCTGATGTTGTTATCAACCAAAGAGAAACGAGTATCAGGCAATTTAACTGATTCACGCTTCAGAAAGCCATCTCCATGTTCGCAATCTAACTGAGTCCTTCGAACACACCCGTCAGACTTATCTAAAAGATCCCATTCACTTGGTGATTTGGGTACAAACCCTTCCAAGCATTCACATTTAGCCGAGTTAGAATTCATGTTACAAACAGCATATGCACCACATAGTGCGTAATTGTCACACTGATCAAGGATCAATCCGGAGAACGGCACGAATGGTGCCCATTTCTGTGTTTGTTCCATCCATGTCAACCGTTGTGGATCCCCTAATGGATTCATCACCATCAAACTAGGTACTGAACTTTTAATGAGGTTAAACCTGTAAAATACCTCATTCTCATTTGACACATACTCAAACGTATATACTGGATTTGGTTGCAGTTGAGGCATCCCCGTCCAGTGAAGACCATTCCACGAACCTGCTCTGTATCTTATTGTAGACCCCTTCCTAAACACAGCTTGAGGAACACCACTGGGATCTATCCCATATACGTAATCGTCTTGTGCAGGGTCATCTGCTCTCTTCCAGGATGATATGAACCTGTTCAGACCAGTAACCAAGTTTACTCCAAGTTTCATACCTGCAATTAAGATATGGGATGGATAATCAAAGCTCTGCCACAAAAAGTTATCCCGGTCGATATCCTTTCCATCTTGTATAACAAGATTTCCTGATTCCAAAAGCACTGCAACTGGATTTCGGGTAGTTCTCGATGCATTGGATGACCAAACAATGCCATTTGTGCTATTCAGAAGGACAAGGGTTCCATTTCCTTGGCTACTGATATTTAAAACTCCAGAGCGATCAGAGAGTGGAGCATCTCTGTTGGCAACCCATATAACCGTCCCATTTCCTATTTTCTTGTACCATATTCCAAGGTAACGACTCTTTGATTTCCCAGGACTGAAAAATCCTAGTTCAAAGCTTTCGTTAGCTGAAACTAATGTCTCACCATCTCGGATGGATTGTCCAAGATTAAGGGTGTCTCGTGCAGTGACGGTTCTTATGGTATAAAACAGAAAACAGTAGATAATTAACATTTTGGCGCCTTGCATCTGCTTGATTATGCTTTCTACTAACAGTACTTTCTCATATTCCTTTCTCCATAATTAGGATGAAACATGAAAGCAATCACTAGAGGTAATTATTGACTTTTTTCTTCTGTTAACACAATAATAATAATAATAATGTGAAAAATCAGGAGGCATAGGTTGCTAAAATGAACCCGAATTCACCTGCTCCACTCTGTCCATAACCTAGAATTCTGAGTCAAAAATAGGAAAATAATAATAATAATAATACAGAAAATCAGGAGGCATAGTTTGCTCAAATGAACCGGGATTCACCTGCCCAACCTGTCTAGTAACCTAAGAGTTTAAGTCAATACGGTACCTTAATTTAATATTCCTTTCACTTTCCTTGTTCAGCGTGGACCCAACTCTAAAGACTGATCATCGTCAACATCATCTTCGTTATCACTGTTTGACTTATCATATGATTGTCTTAATCTAGCAAGAAAGATGAGGGAAAATCAGGCGTTACCGACATACGTATACTGACAAAATGTATGCGATATTTTGTTAGCCAAGTCACATTGTTAACCAATTAACTAACCACAGAAAACATAATATCATTCAGAAAAGAGAAGCATTAACCATAACCAAATAGAAAAACTTGGCGGATAAGGCCAGACTCACTAGCCATAACCATTTGAGGACTGATTCCAATCGAGTGAAGTTGAATCGGCCAAAGTCTGCCCATCGGATTTTGGTGACACAATGTTCATATTTTCACTGAATTCAACCTTGCTTTCCTTTTGATAGCATCCCCAAATTTGCACCTAGGAACAGTGGAGGAAAAAAGAAAAAATAAATAAATAAAGATTCACCATCGAACAATAACATTTAAAAAATTTTCTTGACAAAATTCTCAGCAATATGCATTAAAAAAATCAATTTTTATATTCATCAAACCATTAAAGAATTGTCACTAAACATGGGTCATCAAAATATACCATAAAGATAAAATTGATCAAGATCAGATTATCATTCATCATTTCATCTACCCAAAAACAATCACTAGTTTGTTCAGTTAACAAACCGTTAGGCCATATATATCATTGTTGTTTTTAAACGAACAATTGAACATCATTCATTAAGCCCTTACGTTCTACAAGATTGATTATCATTATGCCAACATCAAAATCAGTCAATAACCCGCCCAACTTTTTCAAATCATGGGCGGCGTGTGAGGAAGAAGAAGTAGCTGCGGGACCCAACCTACGTTTTGTGTTGTTTTCTAGTTTGTTTTTTTTTTTGTTTTGGTTTGACGTGCTAAACGGTGTTTTGGTAGGATATTTTTGTGAATATAAAAACTATATAAGAATAATTATGTAAATTCAATCAATCTAGAAAGTGGGCCAAAAGTAAAAAGCATTAACACGATTACACTTTAGATGGGCTTAAAAATTTTGAGCTTTCAATTAAGAAAAGGTCTATTAGCACCCTTATATAATTTCCATAAAATCTGACTCCCATCACAATTATATAAAAGGACAGAATAAATTCAATTAAACCTCTATTTTTTTTCACTTTCTATAAGTTTTTCTTTAATTCTTTACACCCATATAATACAAGAAAAACAATTTGCACCTTTTTTTAATTTTTTCCCTCACAAACACTTTACGTTCTAATTAATGTGATTCTATTAATACATTCTAAATATCCTTTATCAATCACTTCATCTACTATCAATTTTCTATATAAACTTAGAACAATAATTTCTTTTAGCATTTTCTTGCATGTCAATGTAGGAAAAAAAAAAGAGATTATAGATTAGCTATTTGAGTCAAGTTTTAACTCAAATTAAGTCGTATACACACCACATTAAGGGTTCATTCTATGAGGTCATGATTAGAATCATTATATTACATTGTAAGTAAACATAAATTATGTTAAATAAAACATAAAACTTGTAAATATAAGATAAAACATAAATAGAAGGTGAACAAGTACATTAATATTAATTTGATGAATTGATATATTATTAGTAAATAAAATCAAAACTTACAAGTATAACATAAAACTAATAAATCAATACTAAGTGAAGAAAAATAAATTTAAAAAATGCAACACTAGACTTAGAAATGGAAGATAAAATAAAAGTGATAAATTGATGTTTTATTAGTTAGTAAAATAGAAACTTACAAATATAATGTAGAACTTACAAATCAATGTTTAGTGTAAAATAAAAATAAAGTTTGTAGATTACACTTAAAACTTATGAACAAAAGGTAAAATAAATTAATTAATATAAGAGTTGTTGAAAAAAATTAAAAAAAGCTTAAAAATGTAAAATAAAAATTCATTATAATATTTGTTACCTTATATATTTACTGATTTTATATTTAAATCGACTGATGATAGTCTTGGGCTAATATAATGAATGTGATGTTTTATGAAAGATAAAAATTATTCTTAAAATGAAATTTTGAGAAACTATGAACATAATTGTAACATGAGGTGATTTTACATCCTTCTACATTTCATCAATGGCAACCCAAATGGTCTCTAAGTATAAGTAAAATATGCATAGGGCTCAAGATTATATTTAATTTTATTGATATATCAAATATGAGTGTAGTAATATAAGAATATCTTTTTGTTTTGTTTTGACTTAATCCACATTAAGATAAATAATTTCGCTTAATTAACTTGTGTAGCAAACAAATACTATTGTAGAAAATTAAAAAAAAAAGTTGATAAATGTCTTATAGAATTTATGGTTAAACCAATTTAATAATACTCATTTCAATTGTTTTCAGTACATTTTTTTTTCAATTGATGAACTTTTTTTGTTTAATTAAAATAAATGAATATGCTTTTTTCTTTTTCTTTTTTACTAAAATTCTATGAAAACCATGTTAATTGGTTTAATAATTACTAATCTTATATTAATTTACTTGTTTTGGCCTCCAGTTACTAATGTTATACTTAATACAAATTTTATATTTATCATTACATTAATGCCGTGACTTTAATCATAGCATGTAGAATTTTCTTTTTTGTGACTAAAACATTTATGATTTGATCATTCAAACTTTTGTTTAAGAAAACTATATTTGCAAATTTGCAGTTAAGCAAAAGAAATTGAAAAATTAGAAGATGATATTTTGGAATTAAAGTAACTCTTGATAGAAAAGGGGTTTTAAACGAAAATTATAACGGTGTGAATAGTCTCACTCTTCAATTAAATATAAGCTGAATTTGAAAGAATTTGTAGAGGCCCAAGATGGGCTAATGAGTAATGACCCTCCTGGGCCTCGCCTTAGTTAGGTCTGTCTCTATCTCGAAATCCTAAATCAGTTTTGAGACAAGTCGATTAAAAAATAAAAAATACGAATGACCTCATTTATAAGTTGATATTATTTAAATTTTGAGGTTTTTTTTTTTTGTCTTCTTGTTTATGAGAAGAGACAAAGCTTTTAAAATGATTGGACTATTGAAACTCCTCTTTAAATCTCTTTTTTACAATTATATTTAAAATAAAATCTTTTTGCACATGTATTTATAAATCTCATCTTGCATCCCTATATTATTTCTTTAACCCCACTTCCACTCTTTAGTTATAGGTTGAAATAAAATTTCGATGTGAAACCTCTAAAAGTCTGAAATTTCAAATTTGATATTTTTCTCTATGTTAACGTGTTAATGCATTGAGTTGCAATTTTGAAACCCGAAATTTCTTTGGCTAAAGGTTGTTAATATTAGCCAAGCCTCTGAAGGATAGATATGTCTCCAGCATCAGTAGAAACAAATTCTTGTCAGATAATATAATTAATAGTGTAAAATTTACTTTATCTTTATTTATTAATTTTTTTACCTTGTTAAAAATCTAATCGACTATTCAATAATTATAATAGATTTATGGACAGTAAAAAAAAATTGCCACAAAAAATATGAATATCTTTCTTTCACATTGTCACGCATCTTTTTGTTTGTTAGAGCTGATGAACAAACAAATGTTAAAAAATAGAACAAAAGAATATATATTAATCAAACAATTAGTTTCTTCATATTAATTTATGTTCTTTTTCTGTGTAATTAACACTAATGTTAGCTAAAATGCCCATGCCCTAATTATTATTTTTTTTATGGTGAAATTCAGTAAAGGACTTGAATAATACAAATTTGAATTTAAAGCTATATATGTCATTATGTATAGCTTTCAACAAAAAGGGAGCAAATCCGAAATTTCTCAAAAATCAAAGGCCACAAATGGCTTTAAAGGCCATGAATTCCAGCTGGGTGATAATAGTTTATTATTGTCAAATTTATGTGTTGTCAGCTTCAATTAAATGGTAAGTTCATAGATTGAGTAACAATTGGCCATCTATCTTTTGCGCTATTATGATAACTAATACAAGAAATGAATAATGAGATCAGTAGAAGGCTTAATGATGCTCCCATCATTTGTTCTTTCTTTTGCTTCCATCATCAACAACACTCACTGAACTGGAGACAATTACTCCAAAATCCAAAATCAATCTTCATGGTATCGTGAATCAATTTTTCCCAGGTTTGAGAGCTGGTTCGTGGAATGGCCTTTATTTAACAGGCTTTCCTGGTTTGAAATGGAATGAAATATATACACTTATGAGTGTCCGATGAAAATGAGGTCTATTACAAGTATGAGCTCCAAAACAGTTCCGGTTCTTTCTAGATATTCGATAAATGCATCAGGAATTGAACAGAAGTTGATCTGGGTAGCTAAAAATCACTACGGGAAACTTATTACCTGTGGCCTCGTTTGATCCATGTAACATCCATTCTTTGAAAGGGGAAAATGCTTGCTGCAATGTCATGATTCTCCTATATGTGGATGCTTGGAAGGAATTGAACCCAGACCAAGTCATTCAAATTCACCGAACTGGTTGGATGACACCATTGGCATGTGCGTATGGAGATGGGTTCATGATTTAATTATGGATTAAATTGCCTGACACATCTAAGTGCAATTCAACAAGATACTAACAATAATATATTAATATTTGAGTATCTTTTGCCTTCCTACAGGAGGCCGTTCAACAGTCCCTGTACAAGTATGTGCAAAATTTAAACAGACAGCAACAACATTCTTAAGCACCTGCAATTTGTAAACCATTTGCTTGTAGACCAGCTTGAGCGTTATCTACTACTTCGGATCTATAGGAAACCCCTTTGCTTAATGTAAACAGGTGCTTTCTTATCGACCTTCTATTAATGAGATGGTGATTTCATTGCTCAAAGGTAATTTTTGCTTACTTGATGAAGACTCTGATTCTGGTAGATTCCTCTCTGTGAAAAATCCAGGCTGCTTTGGTTGAGGCAGTAACCTTTCACCGCTCAGCATTAGAACCACAGATGACATGTTTGGCCTGTCTTCGGGTCGTTGTTGCACACATAACAGACCAACCTGAATGCATCGCAAGGCTTCAGATAAAGAATAAGAGCCATCTAGTGATTTATCCATTAGCTCCAATGGTCTCTCTTCTGTCCACATTCGCCAAGCCTGAAACAGATGGGGAAAAAAATGGTGTAACTATAAACTGAACAGAGTCATTGCAGAGCTCTCTGAACTTCTCAGCTTGTAGCCTTACATGTCCAAGAAGGTTGTGGTGGTGATGTGCATGGTAAAATCCTCTGTTTCTCTTACCACACACTATCTCCAGTACCAAAACACCAAAGCTGAAGACATCAGATTTCACCGAGAATAGCCCGTCGATTGCATACTCAGGAGACATATAACCACTGAAAGAGTTACAGTGCAAAAAGATTGGTGAGCTCACAGATTATTTAAAGAGAATGATGGAAAAAACTCAAGCTCACTTACTACGTTCCAACAACTCTATCAGTGTTTGCCTCAGTTTGGTCTACCCCAAATGCCCTAGCCATGCCAAAGTCTGAAATCTTAGGGTTCATATCATTATCTAATAAAACATTACTGGCTTTCAAATCCCTGTGTATAATCCTCAGTCTAGAGTCTTGATGAAGATAAAGAAGACCACGGGCAATTCCCTCAATGATTTGGCATCGTTTACTCCAATCCAGAAATTTGCTTCTTGCAACATCTGAAACATTAACGTCTAAGTTAGTTTCGGTTGGCTATGTTTAAGTTCTCAAAAGAGAAGAAAAAAAACTGACTAGAAAAATGTTCAGTGCAGAGAATACTAAACCAAATATAAAGTGTTCCAGGCTTTTGTTGGGCATGTATTCATAAATTAAAATCCTTTCATCTCTTTGAGTGCAACAACCGAGAAGCTTAACAAGATTTCGGTGCTGAAGTTTAGCAATCAAATGGACTTCATTTTTGAATTCCTCCACTCCTTGTCCGGAACTTTTTGAAAGTCTTTTAACTGCAATTTCTTGCCCTTCTGTCAACATTCCCTAGAGATCATAGATTACAGAAGTAATAGCTTCAGGTTATATGAAAATGGTACAGCCTAATCACTTAATATAATGCTACCCACCCTGTAAACTGGTCCAAAACCACCCTCCCCTAACTTGTTTTTCCATGCGAAATTATCAGTTGCATCAGCAATGGTGTTCCAATCAAACATTGGTAATTCCATGTTTTCTTTTCGGTTGCCTCTGTCGATGTAATCCAATTCACTGCTACCAACTGTGTTTCCTGGAAAGGTAGGAAATTGACTTGCAATAAACCATTGATTTTCTTCACAATAAAAGATGACTGTTCAAGGATTGCTGTGCATAAATGTTTAATTCCGCGCGAGAGATTATCATCTCTGATGCTTTATGAAATGAACGAAGTGTTTTCTGAGCTGATTTACCTTGATCTCTGCGTTTCTTTTTCCTCGCATACACGAACCCTCCTATTAAAATTACTCCTGTGGCCAACAGTGCACATATGACTATGATTACCACCTTCTTTTTCTTCCTGGGTTTTGTTCTCTCAAAATTATCTGGAAAATTTCAATGGAGTTCAACAAATATATTCTTGAGTTCATGCACAATAAATTCAACAAAAGTCTCACAACTGGACAATAATTTCCTTAAAAACGATACATCAGAAATTCCAAATTTATGTAGTAACTGCAATGAAATTACCCTAGACAAAAGAAAAATCTATTTTTGACATAACATAAGTTTGTTATTCACTTAATAAAATAATGTTACCAGAAGGAAAAGAAGGGAAAGAAAGGATACCTAGTTCTGAACTAGCCATCCGTATGTAAAGGTCTTGCCCACCCTCTGAGAGTACTTTCATGTCAATGAGGTCGTGAAACCAGAGTAAGCACCCACTTCCTCCTCCTTGGACATCCGCATTAGCATATGCTGTACAAGAACAATTCTTTGAACACAATTCCTTGCATTCCAATAGGCTGAGGTTCTTATCAACCTGAGAGAAACCGGTATCAGGCAATTTAACTGATTCACGTTTCAGAAAGCCATCTCCATGCTCGCAATCTAATTGAGTCCGTCGAATGCATCCATCAGACTTATCTAACAGATCCCATTCACTAGGTGATTTTGGTACAAACCCTTCCAAGCATTCACATCTGGCAGAATTAGAATTCATGTTACAAATAGCATATGCACCACATAGTGCGTAATTGTCACACTGATCAAGGATCAATCCAGAGAACGGCACGAAGGGTGCCCATTTCTGTGTTTGTTCCATCCATGTCAACCTTTGTGGTTCGCCTTGTGGATTGATCACCATCATAGTAAGTACTGAACTTTTAATGAGGTTAAACCTGTAAAATACCTCATTCTCATTCGACACATACTCAAATGTATATACTGGATTTGGTTGCAGCTGAGGCGTCCCCGTCCAATGAAGACCGTTCCAAGGACCTGCTCTAAATTTTATTGTAGACCCCTTCCTAAATACTGCTTGTGGAACACCGCGGGGATCTACCTCATATATGTAATTGTCTTGAGCAGGGTCGTCTGCACTCTTCCAGGATGACATGAACCTTTTCAGACCAGTAACCAAGTTTACTCCAAGTTTCATACCTGGTAGTAAGACGTGGGTTGGATAATCAAAGCTCTGCCACAAAAAGTTGTCTGAGTCATTATTATTTCCACTTTTTACAACGAGATTTCCTGATTCCAAAAGCACTGCGACTGGATTTTGGGCAGTTCTCGATGCATTGGATGACCAAACAATGCCATTTGTGCTATTTAGAAGGACGAGGGTTCCATTCCCTTGGCTACTGATACTTAATACTCCTGAGCGATTCGGAAGTGGAGCATCTCTGTTCGCAACCCATGTGACAGTCCCATTTGCTATTTTCTTGTACCATATCCCCAGGTACCGATTCTTTGACTTCCCTGGACTGAAAAATCCTAGTTCAAAGCTTTCATTAGCTGAAACTAATGTCTTCCCATCTCTTATTGATTGTCCAAGACCAATGGTGTCCCGTGCACTGGCGGTTCTGATGTTACTTAACAGAAAACAGCAGATAATTAACATTTTGGCACCTTTCATCTGCTGGACCATGCTTTCTATTAACAGTATTTTCTCATTCTTTATTGCCATAATTGATGTGAAAGCAATTAGTGCTGGTAATTATAGACTTTTTTCTTCTGTTAACACAAAAATAATACAAATAATAAAGTTGAAAAGTCAGAAGACATAGGTTGCTCAAGTGAACCGTAACTCACCTCCCTCAAGCTGTCCAGTAACTTAAGTTTCTGAGTCAATACGTTGCTCCAATTTAATCTTCCTTGCACTTTCCTTCTTCCAACGGCACCCAACTTCAAAGACTGATCATCATCATCAGCGTCATCTTTTATATTACTTTTTGACTTAATAAACAATTTTCTTAATCTAGCAAAAAAAAGATGAAGGAAAATCAGGTGTTACTGACTGCTATTTTGTTAGCCAAGTGTCATGTTAACCAATTAAATGACTATAGAAATTCTAATATTATTCAGAAAAGTATTATTTGCCATAAGCAAATAGAATAACTTGGATGATTTTAGCCAATACCCATCATTACCCATTTGAAGATTGCTTGTTATCAAGTGAAGTTGAATAAAAAAACTTGGATGATTTTAGCCAATACCCACCATTACCCATTTGAATACTGCTTGTTATCAAGTGAAGTTGAATCGGCCAAAGTCTGTCCATCTAATTTGGGTGAAGCCATGTGTTTCGGGAAGAAATGGAACGCTAGTACCAGAGCGCCTAGTGTTGTTGAAGAGTTTTATAATAGCAAAATTTCGCCAGGGGTATATTGGTTTATGCTGGTTCTACCTGAAGGTGGCTAATGGGCCCGGGTTCGATATGTGTATGTATAGTATGGTACAGTACGAGTATGTTTTGATAAAATATACGGTACGTATATGAGTCGTGTCATTTTAGACACGTAAGTCTTAAAAATACGATATGATTAGAGATAAATTATAAGTGTAGAATAAAAATAAATAAAAAATTTTATGATTTTATAAAGAACTTGAAATTAAAATTTTAATATATTTTATTAGCTCAAGTATTTTAAATTAATTTAATTCTTAATTTCAAAAAATTATAATTAATTTAGGTTTATAATTTATTAAATAAATATTGGTATCATAATTTTAATAAATAAAATTATAAATATCATGATTTTATAAATATATATTAATATTATTATAAACTATGATATATGATTTTAGGTAATTCTAAGTTAATGATTAAGTTCACCCTTAAAAAATTTATTATTATTGTTATTTTTAAGTACTAAAAAGAATTGTAATACCATAGAGTCAAACTTAGCAACTAATATTACATTTTCTTATTACTATTAATTTATTATCATTGAATATGGACTTGATTTTTGAATTTTGAATTTTGAATTTTTTATTCTATTAAATTAAAATAAAGGCAAATGGATCCAAAAAAATATATAAGCTTAAAAAAATAAGATAATAACTTGGCATGTGCTCTTAAAAAAAGAAAAAAAGAAAAAAAAATTTAATAGGCTATTTTTCCCAGGCATGCGCGGCCCACAAAACGTGTGGATGCAGAGAGCGCGGCACGTGTGGGCACGGCATGTTTGTTGGGTTGGCATGGCATGGCACGACACGAATGAATAATGGGCACGGCACAGCACGAGCACGAGCACGCGTAGGCTTTCTTTTTACTTTAGAGATTGTTATCTTACGTAAATCATATAAGATACATAATTCTTCTACAGCCATTAGATGAAAAAATCATATAAGATACATAATTTTTCCATGTCCGTTGGATTTTCATCCAATGATTATAAAAATATAAAACAATAAATTATGTTATTTTCACAACTATTAAATTTTTATTTAACAGTTATAGAAAAATCATATATGTTACGTGATCATAGAACATAACTTAAATCTTTAGTTAGGAATAGCGAATGAATATTTCACTAAAAAAAGATGAGACAGCAAGCTGTCACGCTTGTAAAAAAAATCAAAAGTAGCTTGTTAGGACAACTAGGACCATTTGTCCTCAACTACCACGTCAACAACTGCTAAACAACCTCTACACTGGCTTGCTAGAACACGCAGCAGCGTCCAACACGTGTGTGTGGATGAACCATGAAAATGGCACACCGATTTATTCTCTGAGCATGCTCCAAAGGGCCCAAATGGTCACATTAGCTCAAGGACAAGAAAATCTTTACCAAAGCAACAAAGAACGCCAATAAAAAATGCGCTAGGTGGCATGACAGCTAGGGATCGTAAGGCACTCCATATAAAAATGCTCAAGTTCTATTTTTCTCATTCATTAGACAACACATAGAAAACACAAGGCTAAGGTTTTCGTTAACCTCAATCGTCATAGTTGAGAGCTTGTAAGCTCTTGACACCAAAAAAAAAAAAAAAAAAAAACTAACTTGAGCATTAGGGTATGGTTACCGAGTACAGCTAACTTTACCTCTAAACTCTTTTCTCTATTTTGCATATTAAACAAAGTCCTTGAAGCTAATCCTCTATAAACCCAAGCCTCTCACTATGACCTCACTTCTTCCATTCTTTCCCCAATCTTTTAGTATTCAATATTTGTTCCTATCTATTTAGTAGAGGATTTTTGTTTTTATTGTGCACTTGAATGGATATGGGTCTGGAATTTTTTAATAAAAATTAGAGATATCTGTCACCTTCTCCTATCATCTATATCTCATTTTATTTTTTTAATATCTGCATATATTTTTTTTAAAAATGATACTTAAACTATTTAACTCTAGATGAGTGTATAATACTTTATTCTAAAATATATTAAAAAATTATATTTACTTTCAAGTAAATATCTATTATAATTTAATAATTATTAAGTTTAATTTTAATCAATGTATTACTACATATTTAGATCGGAAACAAATATCTCCACTTTGGTATTTCCTTATTCAACGTTCACTTCTTTCAATTGATTCTCAACATTATTCTATCGTCATTTATTTTCCAATTAGGACAAAATTTTAAATAGTTTAGTAAATGTCTAGTCTATTCTCCAAAAAAATATATAAAATAATATCATATTAAATGGTTGTTTGGGGTCTTGGTTTTTACTTTAATATGTATTTGATTTTGGTACTAATTTTAACTTCTAAAACATAAAAAAAATAAAAATAAAAAGTCAATAGTCAAACGGATGAGTAGAAATGTTTTATACTCGTGTTGGACCCACCCAATCAAAGATATAAAAAATTATACTTATACCTAATTTTTTTTAATAAAATAAGAGTAAAATTATACCCAATACTCATCCTAAATACAACGTTTTGTCGTAGGCCCCGTACCTGTGGGATTTTTCCCGTCCCTCTGCCGCGTAACGAAAGCGCCATGCGCTTTTCTATTATCTTTGGCTATTATCCTTGCTTTCCTTTAGCTTTTATCATTTATATTATTTGCTTGTATAGTTGGGACACTTCCCAATTAATTCCACAATTATGAAATTATGAGTAATTTTCATCTGGATGGCGATATTCTAACCTCTAAAATTTTTGCAAATTCATCTCACTCCTAATAAATATTTACAATAAGTTCATATTATTTTTAAAAGAAATACAAAAAAGAAGAAGTTTGGAGATTTAATCAAATAAAATTAAGTACCAAATACAAGAGTTCTCTTTTTTAGGCAATTTGATCATTTTATACCATTATGATAAGAATATAGCTTATCTTAAAGTAATGTTAATGGCCAAAGAGGCTTAAGTTAAAAAAAATTATAAAAAGAATTCAATTAATTAATTTAAAAAAACTTTTTTGATTTACATATTTTTAAAACTGGTAAGAATGCGTTTTAATTATTTTCTAAAAAGTCGGATGGATTTATAAAAATAATAGAGTGAATATATCTCCACCCTTTTCATTTTTACTTTCTATCAAATACCGTAATCATACGAAGTGGAGCAATGACAGTAAAAGTATAATCTCCCTCTTTTAGAAGGAGAACAATTTATAATGTAATTATTCAATGGATATTAAATGATATTCGATGGAAATGGCGGACCCAACCCCAAGAGTTGAGGTTTGGGTGTGGGATAGAAAATACAATAAATTTTTCAACAAGATGATGAGCCCCAAAATATTTAAATTTCATTAATATATTCATTTTCAACACATCTATAATTGTAGGTTTAGAAAATAATTATTGGACTGAAATGTAAATAATCTAAAGAATTTCAAAGTGTGCACATTCCTATACATGTACGCATCCCTGATATAAGTAGTATATCCTATATCTTTCTCATTACTCTCCGAAACTTGGATCTGTCACGCCCCATAGTATGGCTTGAAAAGACTCACATAGAAGACCAGATAAATCTTAAGTTTCAGTGTTAGTCGGAGTTGGTGCGAGATTGCTTGAGAGGAGGGTTTAAGGATCCCAAAGGCATTAGATTCTGAATAATGGATATTATTATTTTTCGAACTTGATTAAATCATATTAAAGTGAAAAAAAAAATCATATTGTCAACACAAAAATATTAAGATAAACTAGAAGTAATTAAAATCATCCCTTCCCAACCCCCAACCCCCTTCCTAACTCCCAAAAAAAAAATATGCTAAAATCAATTCCATCAAAATAAAATAAACACCGTTAACACCACAAGATAATATATGAGAAAAAAGAATGTAAAGCCTCAAATTTGATAATGGTGGCAAAATTTCATTCAAGTATTTATATTAGCACTTATTTTTATTATTTTAAAATATTAAGATATTTTTGGTCAAAATTCATACCGTTATAATTAAAATTTAAATGCATGTGTTAACATATATGTTTTCATAATATTGATTTTGATGATAACAAACAAGATTAAGAATGATTAATCTTTTAAGCTCAAATTGTAAGGGGAGCTTACATTTAGGGGAAGTAATTTTTGAATCATTCTTTAAAAACATGAAAGATTTGTCATCATCAAAAAGGGGGAGATTGTTAACATATATGTTAACATTCTTCCCCTTTTTGATGATGACAAACATTTCATGTATTTAAAAAATGATTCCATAAATTGCTCCCCCTAAATGTAAGCTTCTCTTACAATTTAGTTAAATTAACAAATTTAAATACATGTATTCTTCTCCTCCTTCATCATCAAAAAGAAAACTTTGTGGAAAAGAAAAGGAGTATAAATTTTTTACAATTTTAAAAACATGGTTTTTCTCCCCCTTCATCAAAAAAAAAAAAAACTTAAAGGAAAAGAATAAGATGAGCAAATTTGTTACCTATGTTGTCCAAGTAAAAATTTTGATAGAATCTTCACCTAACAACAAGCATCATCTCAAATACAAGTTTAGTAATATCACTCTCAAATTATCATCATCACATAATCCATCAACCATAAAACGACCATGAATCATGATCCCATCAATTTTCAAATCAACAACTCAAAACATAAAATCATCATATAAAAATCATGTAATCAAATTATCACCATATCTCAAAATCATTAAAATCATTAAAAGAATGCTCAAAGTGTATGTTATTCTCCTCCTTTTGAAAACATCAAAATGGCATATTATTTTGTTTCCCTTTTTGGATAACAAAAAAGTTCAAAATGCATATTATCCAAAATAGAACAAGTAATAAGCTAAGCAAGGGAATGCAAGAGTCATAAGAGCATAACGTCAACAATCCAAGCTCTATAAATAATAACAAGGCAACTAAACTCATCAAAGATTTAATGTGAAATTTCAATAAAACTTAAAAAATCTCATATGTTTAAGAATCTTAAAGTAGATGTATTTCTCTCTTACATCTCATATCTCCCTCTTTATCATCAAAGAGAGTAAAAAGCTCCCCCTATCAATTATTAAAAACTTAAGATAGACATATTAGTTCAAAATTATCCAAAACATAAGTAAAGAACATAACCAACAATCATATCAAATCCATGTCATCCAAAATAGACACTTAGTCCAAAAATCATAACAAAAATGCATAAATATCCATATAATCGAAATATAAAATGAAAAAAAATCATAAAGTAGGAAATGTTGATGTGTCCAAATATAAGCATAAGAGACTACTTGTAAGTTTGGTGATGAAAATGGATTTTGAAGATGATTTTGAATAATTTTTGTGAATCGATTTGATGTGAAAAAGGATGAAGATGATGGATTTTGGAGCGAGAAAGAGAGAGAAAAGAAACGGTTTTGAAGTGAGAGAGGGAGAACCGGATTTTCGAAAGCAAAGAAGATGATGAACAGCATATAACCAAGAGAATCCGGCAATCCGGATGTGCATAACCGGTAGTCCAGTTCTTGACAGTGAGTAGCAACAAAACAAACGGATTTCCGGATGCTATAACCGGTTATCCGATTAAGTGTAGTGAAGAATAAACTTGAATACGGCTTTCCGGATTTCATAAACGGTTAAGCTTTTGAAGATATTTGAAATTTGGTAAGCTCTTAGACTTGT
This sequence comes from Citropsis articulata, assembly GCA_030449925.1. Lineage (NCBI taxonomy): Eukaryota > Viridiplantae > Streptophyta > Magnoliopsida > Sapindales > Rutaceae > Citropsis > Citropsis articulata. The sequence goes on along the minus strand of JASUUH010000014.1, from coordinate 158,229 downwards.
ATTTTACACACAAATTTATTATAAAAATGGATCAATAAAAAAAAATTTTGTGATTCAAAACTTTTCAATAAATACATACTTTCATCAATCATAGATTGCATATGATCAAATTTCATCAAATACATGTAATCATCAAAGTGTATTCTTTATCTCAAGTCTTAAGCAAAGCATAAGTATATAATACAATATATAGATCATCAAAATCAAACAAGGCCATTAAGAAAAGCCATCATTATGAACTAAAGAACAAGTGATCAAATCCATTATTACAAATGCTCACATAGGCCAATTAAATGAATGATTATACAACACAATTAATGGCATAAGAATTCACACATACATAAGAGATGGACAATGATGATAGACCATTAAAAAGATGAAATCAAAAACCACACAAAAATAAAGGCATCATGATAAATTACTCAATGTTCTATACAATGATAATTCCATCATGTAAACATACAAGCATAGTTTCACAAATTCAAGCTATTGTCCATCTATCATGATCCATTCAACAAAATCAATGTGGCAAGAATTGTTACCAAAATAATTAAATCATCTTGCCTCATCTTTTTCTCCTAGATCATGACCAAGTGATTATTCTCACAAGCCTTCATCAAGGAACTCTCCACCATTCCTTGATTGTGGTACCTACAAAGAAATCATTCACGTTGTGCCCTTTGGTACCCAAATACTCTTGGGTCCTTGCGTGTTAGATTTAGTTCCTTTTGGAACCCAAATATATTTTGCTCCATAATATGCATTTCTTTTAGCATGGCATTTATAACTCATATGACCATTTCCATTACAATAATGACAAACAATATTATGATCACTTGTGGAGGTAGCCTTAACAAAATAATTCTTATAATATTTTTGTTTCAAATTTGGCTTATAACCAATACCTCCTTTGTCAAACACACATTTTTGTGTATTAAGCAAGTTATCCAACATCTTTTGTCCATTTGTAAATTTTAACACAATTTGATTTAGGTCATTGCTCTTCTTCTTTAGCACTTCATTTTCTTTCATTAATACATCAACATGTGATTTCTCATACTCATATGAAGTACTTTGTTTGCATTTAAATGATGCAATCCTATTATGTAACATTTCATTATCTAATTCCAATTCTTTGATCTTTTCATTTAATGAAACATTGCATTTTTGCAGGGCATCTTTTTCATTTTTCAAGTCATCTACATGTGATTATAGATGCTTGTGTGAAGTGCTAAGTTTCTCATTTGATAATGCAACTTTATCATGCAATGTTTTATTCTCTAATTCTAGGCATGTAATCTTTACACTTAAAGATTCATTTTCATTTGTGAGCTCTACCATTTTCTTTTTAAGGCATACATTCTTTTTACCAATTTTCATAAACTCATCATCCAATTCTTTAAATGCATCATGCAATTCATCATAGGTGGGATCACTTACCTCATCAAGCTCATCATCCGATTCATCTCCAATTGCCATAAGTGCCAAATTTGACACTTCATGAGATTCCTCCTCATTTTTCGTCTCCTCATACACAAGTTCAAGTTTTCTCCATATTTCATAAGCATTAGAGCAATTTGAAACTTTATGAAATTCTCTTTTATCTAAGGTACAAAATAAAGCATTCATAGCTTTCGAATTTAAAGACATCATTTTCCTATCCGACTCACTTAAAGCATTATTCCTAGGAATGAATGAACCATCACAAACTATTTTCCATATTTCATAATCTAAAGCTTGTAAAAATACTCTCATCCTAGTTTTCCAATAAGGATAGTCATTACCGTCAAAGAACGGTGGTCTAATTGTAGATTGTCCTTCCCTAAAGGTTGAGTCATTATGGGTTGCCATGGATCTTTAACTCTAGACAGTTAAGTCTACACAAGAGCACCTCGCTCTGATACCAAATGAAATACAAGTGTGCAACCCAAGAGGGGGGGGTGAATTGGTGTTTTTAAAAAATATCCTAACAAAACCACACAATAATCCAATCTAATGCCTTAATAAATTTGAAAACAATAAATTCAATGAAAGCACAATAATAAATAAGTAAGGGAGGAGAAAAACAAACTCAAGAATTTTTACGTGGTTCGGCTATCCCCGCCTACGTTCACGCCTCTAAGCAACCCAAGCTTGAGGATTTCACTATTCAAGCCTTTCTAAGGCTTCAAATACTTACAATTGACTTCAAGGTGTCAATGAACCTTTACAACAAAGAGATTATCTCACAATCTCTTTACTCAAGTGTATCACACACTTAATCACTCACAAATTTGATGAGAAATTAAAAAGTACAACAAAAACTCTCTCAAAGAGTAGATATACAAAATGAAGAACAAATATGACTCAAGGATTTGTGATTCACGAATTGAGAGCTCAAGATATGTTGTATGCCTTTTGTTAGTGTGTGCTAGAGAGCTTGAAAATGAGTTGGATTTGAGTTTTTATAGTTGGAGCTCAAAAACTAGCCGTTATGCACTTTTTGCCAGAAAACGGATCAACGTTAACCATTAACGGTTAACCGTTTACGTTGGTCAAAGTTACCGTTAGGCTGAATTTCAAATAAACGGTTCATCGTTTTCCGTAAACGGTTCAAGGTTAATTTCCAGAGACCTGCAAAATAAATTTGGTTTAACCGTTCTTACTAAACGGTTCAAGATTAGCAATCTGGAAATAAACGGTTCAACGTTTTCCGTAACGATTCAAGGGTAATTTTCGAGACTCAAAATGAATTTGGCTTAACCGTTTTATAAAGCGGTTCAGGTTAATCCAATAAAATAAGCAGTTGCGTTTTCCATAAACAGTTGGCCGTATAATTTCTGATGAACTATTTACCAAAAATTACAGCTTTACCCTAAAACTTTATATAATTGTATTATGACCCAAAACGTTATAAAACTTTATAAATAGGTCCAAATTCAGAATTTCTAAATAATACTTTGTGAATCCCAAAATTTTTTGAAATTATGAAATGGCCCAAAATGTTATAACACTTTTCAAATAAGTCCTTCTCCATAATTTCAAACAATACTTGTTGATTTTCAAGTTTTCAAAACACTTTCAATTAAACCATAAACTTGAAAAACAACCAATTTCATAAAATCATTTTTCCATTAAATATAAAACCTTTATAATGTGAAAATAATGATTTATTTAAAATGTATAAAAAATAATTTAACCTTTTAAAAATTTAATCATTCTTAATCTTATTTGTTATCATCAAAATCAATAATATGTAAACATATATGTTAACAGTATGCATTTAAAATTTTAGAAAACCCTAAAATAAAAAATAGAAAAGGGGAAATAGAGAGGGGTTGGGGATTTCAACGAATCCCTTCTCTTTCCTAAATAGAATAATGAGTATTAATTTGTCATCACTCTTTCTCGAATAATAAATTAGATAAAAAATTATTCATATATCCTTCATAAATAGAAAAAATCCCTTAGACCTTGTCTTCTTGGGAATTACCATCCCTAGCCCAAAAAAAAAAAAAAACTGAAAGGGAAGCAAAGTTAACTGTGGGGATTGTGGATTAGTAATTTAGATGATTTATATTTTTTATTTAAGGGATATAGGAAGTAAGAACAATTCGCATGAACTTGATTTTGGTATTAATTTGTTAAATAAAACAATGAGTTTAGTTGCGGATTTTTGAAAATTTAAAATTATAAAAGAGATAACTATGTCAGTTCAATCATAAAATTTTGACCAAATTTAAACAGCCCAAATGTTTTATAAGGATAGAGTAGTGATTTGAACAGAGGGTTGGGCATTTGGTTCAATTCAGCCTGAATTGAACTGAACCAAACTATATTAAGACAATTTAGTTTAGTTCGATTTAGGCAGAACTAAACGGTTAAAAAATATTTAAATAAACTAGTTCTTTGTTTTGATTTGTTTAAAACTAAACCAAACCAAACCACTGAACCAAAAGGTTCACAAAAAAAAGAAAAGAAAAGAAAAGAAAAGAATTTATAAAAATAAATATTGAAAAATTGAGAACTTAGATAAACAAGATCAATGTAGAAGTTCTTTGACCCCTAACATGGTTGAAGGATTGATTTTTAATATAAAATTAATTGCGGTCTTCTCTTTCTTTTGATATGAAAACTAACCTTAATCAATTAGTTTAAGAAAATGAGTTTATATATAAATCAAAATTCAGGACATATGTTTTGTAAAATTTAAATTAGTTTAATTTAAGTAGATTTCAGAATTGATTTGTTTAACTTTCGTTTATGTGATTCAAACAAGAAGAATATTTAGGTAATGAAGATAATTATAAATGTGATTATCAATGTGATATCGTACACCCTATTTTTTTTTTTTAAAAGGAAAGTAACTTCTTTCATTACCTCAAACAACATTTCCAAATACATTCACTATCTCTTCTGGTAATGTATCAAACCAGATAGCAGATGTATTTCGTCCTAAAGCAAATTTTACTAAGAAATAGGCAAAAACATTACAATATCTAGGTACATATTGCACTGTAGTCTTCTGGAAATTCTTTCTCTGGTCTTGGATATCAGACACAATCCAGAAAATTTTAGTTCTGCTGCCCTTTATGTTGTTAACTAAATCAGCCACTTCTTTACCATCCATCTCAACTATTAGGCTCAATATGGCTGCTTCCTTTGCAATTTGCAGACCCCACCTCAAGCCCTCTGCTTCAACAAAGCTGACCTCTCCTTTTAGCTCGGTCTGCTGGATGCCTGCTGCTAGCACAATGCCATTTGAATCTCTAATCACTGCTGCAAAGCTAACCTCTCCTTTGCAATCGTGCACTCTATTTTACTTGAACTAAATCAAACAAACCAAATCAAATCACAGAATCAAACCAAACTGAATTAATTTAGCTTAGTTCGATTTGGTTCTAATGTTTGGGTTCATATATGGTTCACAAAATCATGAACCAATTGGTTTATATTTAGTTCGGTTCTAAGTTTAAATCAAGCGAAACCAAATAATTCCCACCCTTATTTGAACCTCTCAATTTATCTCATCAACATCCATTTTTGAATTAATCCAATTTATTTCTAAATTTACCCTTATTAAAAGTACAAAAATATATATTTTTTCTCTCACAAATTCATGAAATTATCCTCTTTTATATCACTTTCTTGAAAGTTAATCCTTAAAAAAAAAATCCAAACTGAAAACTATCAAAAAGAAAAAAGAAAAGGACCACTAAAAGGAACAACATGAGCATTGTAGTGAGAATTTGCAAAGAAAAGATCCAGGCTCTCTGTTGCTTCAAGACCATCTACCGCAGCGGCTTAGATACAAAGCAAGGGTTAATTTTTGCAAAACTAAGTATAGTCAGGGCTGAATACTTTTTGTGCAGCGGCTTAGATACAAAGTAAGGGTTAAATTTTGCAAAAGTAAGTATAGTCAGGGCTGAATACTTATACTTTTAGTAGGTTGAGATAATTTTGAGTGCTCAACTTTGAGGCTACCTATTTTGATTTTGATAACATCTAACAGATTCGGCAATTGGACATTTTGTTTATTTGAATTGTTGAATAATGAACCTTTTTTTTTGTCAGGTATTCTTATGGCTGCTATTATAAAAAATAAAAATAAAAATAAAATTCTGTGTTGTAGTTAGTCTCTGATTAATGGTGGTCAAGAAGTGTTGTAATGTTAGTGATGATGATGATGGATACATTGTGGTAATGACAATAGATGTTGCTAGATGATGATGCTTGAGAAAGATACAGAAAGCATAAAAGAGAGGGAAAAAAAAAATCTATTTTTTGATTTTTTTAAAATTTGTTAACTAAGGGTAATTTTTAGAAAAATGAATTAATTTAAGAAATGGGTTAATGGGATAAAACAAAGGATCAAATATAATTACTCATAAATATATTTTAAAGAGTCGGGCTATAACATTGTAAAAAAAATTTTATGAAATTTTTGTTAGAATTTTACATTTTTACCCCTAAATTAAGTTACCTAAAAAGACATTCATATCTGATAGAATTCAATCTCAATTTATTTTCCTAAAGAGCTCTTTATATCAATATTTCATGTCTAATGCCACAAGTTTGCAATTCTTAATCATTGAAAAGTTTCTTCTTTTCCAATTACGTAAAAGTTTAAGTTGCTCTTTAGATGTGATCTCTCATCTAAATTTTGAATTTGTTAGAAAATGTCTAGTAATAACTTTCATAGTCGTGCAATTAACTCTTTCACGTTTGATACTTGTTTAACTATGTTCTGGGCCCTGGGGAGGTGAATTCTACATAGAGACGGTTCTGCGACTGAAAGAGAAAATATTATACAGGACACATAGATAAATTAAAAACAACTCACAAACTTGAGAACTTTTAAGTTTTAAAAAAGAAAAAAATTTAGTTATAATAATAATAAGCAGTTAAGAGAGCATCATTTACTGAATGCTGGGGATTTTAACATTATATCTACGAAGTGTGATATTGGGTTATTCTCTGGATTAGCTGGGGTGTTATTACAGATTAAAACGGTTTTATTTTTTTTTTCCTCATATTTACGGAAAGGGGTTGTAAGAGTTCTTGAGAGGGACTTACTAATGGCTCGACTCTATTTTAAATGGGCCAAGCAATACAGCATCTAAAGTAGAGTGGTGATATTTAACCCCCTAATTATATCTCACAAACCCCCACTTTTCCATTAACCCCATTAAAAATTTTATATTAATTTTTATCTCTCAATATACCCCACTTAATTCCTAATTTAGCCTTATTATAATTTTTATCTTATTTCATGCACCCACCTATAAAACTTATAAAACTTATAAAAATTATTTTAAAAAAGAAGACAAATTGTCATAATCGCCACAGTAACCATGGAAAAGAATTTAATAATTCCAGTAAAGAACGGACCACAAACCATGCCAGAGTCAATCTTGAAAAATCAAAGTATCATGCTTAGTCTATTAAGCCACGAGTGAGTATAGAAATACAAGAAGCCAAGGGGTAGACATGATAATTATGGTTGGAATTTCCTGCAAGTGCAGTTTCGTTCTTCAGCATGCGGATGTGTGGTGTTTACAAAAGAAATTATATATTTAAAAATTGTACTTAGTTTCAATTTGTATTGGCTTTTTCGATTCTTTGAGTAACTTGACTGGTTGTTTTTTGTTTACAAATTGGAGAATTTATGTATTTCATCATAGCCGTAAATAGTCTTCCAAGTGTTTGTCATTTTTACTGAATGAATAAAATTATCAGTTTCAATCTTTGTAAAAATGATCATTGCTGTTTTTTTGTTCTATATATGAAGTTTTGCAATTGCCGAGCAGATGGTAATTTCGCGGCTCATATCACATATTTAATAGTTTTTTAACCCATTTACACTTGCAAGAAATAACAAAAGTAAAAACCAAGTAAATCTTATTTGTTCCTATATCAATATCCGGACATAGCTTCCTCTTAATGGAATACTCAGCAGATAGTACAAACTTCCAAACAGCAGCTACTTGTGAACAAGAACTTTTCTTGACTTTCCTTTCCCCATTAATTCCCTTCTAATAACGTTATGGCTTTTTGTTTCATCTATGATGCTTGTAGGGAATTTCTTTTTTCTCACGGATTGTTCTAAGAAGATTTGTCTGAATGTTTAACAAAGCAACTGTTGGCTAAGAATAGTATTAATCATTATAATTAGGGTTTAATCAAATCTCACAAAAAAAAAAGAAATTAGGGTTTAAAAAATTAGATTAATTTTATTAATTATTAATAAAAATTATTATATGGGTGTACTTAAAAACTATTTATCCTTTTAAGTCATTTCATAAGGATAAAATAGGTATTAATATAAAAATAATTAGTGGGGGTTGGTGAGATATAATAAGGGGGTTAAATATCACCACTCTCTAAAGTATTTTTTAGAGAAACAAATCTTAGAAAGGCTTACAATGAAATATGGGCCATGCTTAAAATCAATTGAGAGCCCAAAAGAAGCTGAAATTCCTTCTAGCTCGAAGCTGGACCTGTCCATACATGTTTAAGTTGCCGAGGTGTGAGTTGTTTAAGTTGCCAGATTCATCTTATGCTCCAAAATTCGTAAGATTTTTTAATAATTAGGAACTAAGTATTGAAGTGAGTAAAGTTGTTGATTTTTTGGCGAGTTATCAAATCTGTTTTTTATGATTGTTGTTCTTTTATGTACATTCAATTATGATTAAAAAGGTAAATATAGAAGAAGGGTTTCACAAGGAATTTTAAGGGGCCAATAGCTCCACTATTTTGAAATGTATTTTAAAATTTAAAGTTGTTTCATTCAAATCTAATTAACTGCTATTAAGCATTTCACTCAATGGTAGAATTCACCCCCTCAACATTGAGGGTATAAGTTCAAGTCCTACCAAGGGCTTATTTTCTTTCTAAATATATGAATATAGTAGATATCTCCCTAATATCTGTAGAATTTTCTTTCCAAATATTTAGATATAATAAATATCTACCTAGTATTAGTGAGCTCGGATTTCCAGCTACTAATTATCTAAAATTTTGAATATAGTAGATATCTCTCCAATAATAATGGGAGTGTTTATGTCGAAAAATGACCTCAACAGCTGAATTTGTTTTTTCTGGGGAATAACAGCATGAATCCAAGCTCAAACGTCAGTCCGATCGCAACTTTATACACCTGCCAACCAGAAAATACAGTTAGGATACGCCGGTAGGGTTCCGGCGTAGACCCTCCGATGCTTAAGTTAGAAATAGTGTGTATGAGGAAGAAAAATGAGAGGGGAGAACTATGAAAAGTTCAAATCAATGAGTTTTTCCGGTTGAGAGACTGAAAATCATGTAGAGAATATTCAATAGAAGTTTTTGGTTGATTTTTGCTAACCCTTTTCTTTGTTGTCCCCCTCAGCTTAAGGCTCTTAGACGTGGGCGGTTACCACCTTAACTTCCGCCCACTTTCTCTTGCAGTTGCACGCGGTTATCAATAGGAGGTAGTTTAAATAAATCATGGAACACAACCTTCCTAGAAATTAGGCCACGTTACCTTCACTAATAGTTTTCCATGTCAAACTAATTCCCGGGTCAGACAAATAAGTTTTGAGATCGAACTTCTTTACTTCTAGGTCGGACTGGTGAGATTCCCGGTCATTCATGTAGGTTTGAGATTGTATTCTTAAACCAGGTTATTCACATAAATCTTAGGTGGTATTTGTAAATCAGGTCGTCAATATAGGCTCCATATCGTACTTAAGGATCAGCTCGACAATAATGAACTCTGAGTAGATTGGGGTCAACTTATTTATAAACATTACCAGGAAAATCCAACCCAAACAATGCTTTTTATTCTTTAGAAGCTACTAGAAAAATCCAACCCGAATAGGGAGTTTCCTTTCAAATAGTTAGATATGATAAATATCTATTAGTGAACTCAGATTTCCAGCTAATAATATAATTAGTAGATTAAAATTGATTTATCCTTTTATTATTATTATTATTTTTTGAGTTAGACAATTGGGACCCTCCAATAACCTTTTAAAATCCATTCTCTTATTTTATCCATTAAATAAATAATTTATTTTAACTTCATGTGTCCCGTTGCTTTTACGCTTTTCTTATTATTCAAATCTATCATAACACACTCATAGTTTTGTAGTTGAATTCATCATATAATGACAACAGCTAAAGATTATAAAAACAGATCAGTTTCAAAAGCATTTACAGTTCATCATGAATCACATGAGAAATGGAACAATCTTGGCGTTATAACTTTCGACAAAAGGGAAAGCATTGGAAGCAAATTCAAAATTTCTCAAAAATCAAAGGCCACAAGTGGCTCTAAATGCCAGGAATTTCAGTTTGCTGAGAAACAATTGTTGATCGTCAAAGCTTACGCGTTGTCTGCTTCAGGGAAATGGTAAGTTCATTGAATGAGTCGCAACTGGGTATCAACCTTTAGCAGAATCATGATTACTTCGAATGCAAGAAATGACCAATGAGATAAATACGAGGCTACGTGATGCTTTCATCGTTACCCGACACATCTTTTAAGTAACTAAACCAGGAGGAAGATGTGTCAGTCAATTTAATCCATGAATAAAACCCATAATAATAACTGCCGAAGATTAAGAGCATGGTTCAAACAAGCGAGTAAGAATAAAAATTTGCATTGAAGACTTGCACAGGGAAAGAGTAATAAAGAAGGCAGCATCCGTGGTAGATATGATAATTAATTCTAAAGATCATACGCATTTTCACAAGTTAAGACATCATTAAGTGCAATTGATCAAGATACTCAAAATAATACGCGAGTACCTTGAATCTTCCTAGAGGAGGCCAATCAATAGTCCTTGCACCCACTAGTCTGGTGCGTAAGTTACAGGGACAGCGACAACAGTTTTAAGCACCTGCGATTTGTAAACCATTTGCGTCTAGACCAGCTTGAGGATTATCTCCTGCTTGGAATTTACAGGAAACCAGTTTGACTGATGTAAACTAGTGCTTCTTATCGACCCTCTACTAATGAGACGGTGATTTGATAGCTCGAATGTGAGGTTCGCTTGCTTGATGAGGACTCTGATTCTGGTAGATTCCTCTCTGTGAAAAATCCGGGCTGCTTCGGTTGAGGCAGTGACCTTTCGCCACTCAACATCAGAACCACAGATGCCATGTTTGGCCTGTCTTCTGGTCGTTGCTGCGCGCATAACAAACCAACCTGAATGCATCGTAATGCTTCAGATAGAGAATATGTGCCTTCAAGCGATTTATCGATTAGCTCCACTGGTCTATCTTCTGTCCACAGTCGCCAAGCCTGAAACAGATCGAGAAAAATGGCATAACTAAACAACAGAGTAATCGCAGAGCTTCTCTCAGCTTCCCAATCTATAGCCTTACGTGTCCGAGAAGGTTGTGGTGGTGATCTACATGGTGAAATCCTCTGTTTCTCTTACCACACACTATCTCTATTACCAAAACACCAAAGCTGAAGACATCAGATTTCACTGAGAATAGCCCATCTATTGCATACTCAGGAGGCATATAACCACTGAAAAATTTACATTGCAAAAATATTGGTCAGTTCACAGATTATATAAAGTGAAGCAAGAAACAAACGCTAGCTCACTTACTATGTTCCAACAACTCTATTCGTGTTTGCCTCAGTTTGATCTACCCTAAATGCCCTAGCCATACCAAAGTCGGAAATCTTAGGGTTCATCTCATTATCTAATAGAACATTACTGGCTTTCAGATCTCTGTGTATAATCCTCAGCCTGGAGTCTTGATGGAGATAAAGAAGACCACGAGCAATTGCCCCAATGATTTGGCATCGTTTGCTCCAATCCAGAAGTTTTCTTCTTGTAACGTCTGAAACATTAACATCCAAGTTAGTTTCGACAAGCTATGGCTAAGTTCTCCAGAGAGAAGAAGAAAAATGGACCAGAAAAAAATTTCAATGTAGAGAATATTAAACCAAAAATAAAGTCGTCCAGGCTTTTGTTGGGCAGGTATTCATAGATTAATATCCTTTCATCCTTTTTTGTGCAGCAACCGAGAAGCTTCACAAGATTTCGGTGCTGAAGTTTAGCAATCAAAAGGACTTCATTTTTGAATTCCTCCATTCCTTGTCCGGAACTTTTTGAAAGTCTTTTAACTGCAATTTCTTGCCCGTGTATCAACATTCCCTAGAAATCACCAGTCTCAGAAGTAAGCCTGTTGTTGCATTAAAGTGGTACAGTTTAGTTGCTTGTTGTTATGTTACCTTGTAAACTGGTCCAAAACCACCCTCTCCTAACTTGTTTTCCTCTGAGAAATTATCAGTAGCATTAGCTATGCTCTTCCAATCAAATATTGGTAATTCCATTTCTTCTTTTCTGTTGCCTCTGTCGTTGTAACCCAATTCAGTTCTATCATCAGTGTTTCCTGGAAAGGTAGGAAATTGACTTGCTATTAGCCATTGATTTTCTTCACAATTAAACATGTATGTTCTAGCATTGCTGTGCATAAATGTTTAATTTCGTGCAAGAGATTCTCATCTCTGATACTTTATGAAATGAACGAAGTGTTTTGTGAGCTGATTTACCTTGATCTCTGCGTTTCTTTTTCCGCGCATACACGAACCCTCCTATTAAAATTACTCCTGTTGCTAACAATACAGATGTGATTATGGGCACGACCTTCTTTTTCTTCTTGGGTTTTCTTCTCTCAAAATTATCTGGAAAATTGCAATAGAATTTCCAACAAATACATTCTTGGGTTGGTGCAGAATAAATTCAACTAAAGTTTCACAGTTGGAACTAATAATTGCCTTAAACATGATACATCAGAAATTCCAAATTTATGCATTAACTGCAGTGAAATTACCTTGGACAATAAAAAGGAAGTCTGCTTTCACATAACACAGGCCTGGTATTCACTTAATAGAATAATGTTACTAGAAGGAAAAGAAGGGAAAGAAAGGATACCTAGTTCTGAAGTGGCCATCCGTATGTAAAGGTCTTGCCCACCTTCTGAAAGTATTTTCATGTCAGTGAGGTCGCGAAACCAGAGCAGGCACCCACTCCCTCCTCCTCGGACATCTGCACTAGCGTATGCTGTACAAGAACAATTCTTTGAACACAATTCCTTGCATTCCAAGAGGCTGATGTTCTTATCAACCCGAGAGAAACGAGTATCGGGCAATTTAACTGATTCACGCTTCAGAAAGCCATCTCCACGCTGGCAATCTAGTTTAGTCCTTCGAACACACCCATCTGACTTATCCAACAGCTTCCACTCCCTTGGTGATTTGGGTTCAAACCCTTCCAAGCATTCGCATTCAGCTGAGTTAGAATTCATTTTGCAAGTGGCATATGCACCGCATAGTGCGTAATTGTCACACTGATCGATCAATCCAGAGAACGCCAGGAAGGGTGCCCATTTCTGTGTTTGTTCCATCCATGTGTACCGTTGAGACTCACCTGATGGATTAATCACCATCATTGAAGGTACTGAACTTTTAACCAGGGTAAACCTGTAAAATACCTCATTCTCATTCGACACATAATCAAACGTATATACAGGATTTGGCTGCAGCTGAGGCATCCCGGTCCAATGTAGACCGTTCCACGAACCTGGTCTATATCTTATAGTAGATCCCTTCAAAAGCACTGCTTGTGGAACACCACGGGGATCTATCTCATATATGTAATTGTCTTGAGCAGGGTCGTCTGGACTCTTCCAGGATGATATGAACCTGTTAAGACCAGTGACCAAGTTTACTCCAAGTTTCATACCTGGTAGTAAGACGTGGGTTGGGTAATCAAAACTCTGCCACAAAAAGTGTTCGGGGTCATTGTCATTGCCACTTTTTACAACGAGATTTCCTGATTCCAAAAGCACTGCGACTGGATTTCGTGCAGTTCTCGATGCATTGGATGACCAAACCATGCTATTTGTGCTATTTAGAAGGGCGACGGTTCCATTCCCTTGGCTACCGATACTTAAGACTCCTGAGCGATCCGAAAGTGGAGCATTTCTGTTCGCAACCCATGTAACTGTCCCGTTTGCTATTTTTTTGTACCATATCCCAAGGTACCGACTCTTTGACTTCCCAGGACTGAAAAATCCTAGTTCAAAGCTTTCATTAGCTGAAACTAATGTCTCCCCATCTCTGATGGATTGGCCAAGACGAAGGGTGTCTCGTGTGCTGGCGGTTCTTATGGTATAAAACAGAAAACAGTAGATAATCAACATCTTGATGCCTTCCATCTGCTTGATCATGCTTTCTACTAACAGTAAGTTCGGAAATTCTTTATTCCCGTAATTAGGATGAAAGCAATCACTGCATGTAATTATAGACTTCTTCATTCTGTTAACACAAAATAATAATAATAATTATTATAATAATAAAGTTGAAAAGTCAGGAACATAGGTTGCTCAAATGAACCGGAACTCACCTGCCTCAAGCTGTCTATTAACCAAAGTTTCTGAGTCAATACGGTGCTTTAATTTAGTCTTCCTTCCACTTTCCTTCTTCTGCGGGGACCCAACTGCAAAGATTGATTAATATTCGATTGTCTTAATCTAGCTAAAAAAGATGGATTAACATTCAGCTGAGTTTTTGTTGAGTACTGAATCAATTATTAAAATAATTTTAAATTTTTATTTTTTTTATTTATCTTATCTAACAATCATTGATTCAATGTAAACTCAACTCAGCACTGAATCCTTATCAAAAAAATAATGGAGAATCATATGTCACTTGGATAATGTATGTGATATTTTGTTAACCAATCACATTTTTAACCGATTAAATAGCTTCAGAAACCCTAATATCTTTCAGAAGTGAAAAGTTTTAACGATAAGCAAGTAGAAAAACTTGGATGAAAAGTCAAGGCTCATCAACGCACATGTGAAGACTGCTTCCCATCGAGTGAAGTTGAATCGGCAAAAGTCTGTCCGTAGAATTTTGGTGACACAGTGCTCATAATCAAATGTGTTTCGCTGACATCAACTTTATCTTCCTTCTGATAGCAGCACCACATTGCACCTCGGAATCCCACATCGATTCTGAGACATGCTGATAGGAAAACGAAGAATATGGTCCGTTTGTTAGCGCACAGTTTTGAAAAATTTACTCTTATACTAAAAGGGAGAGATCATTTTAGTTATCTAAATTATTTTGAACTCTTGGTGTCTCGTTGCTTCTATGCTCTTCCAATGATTTAAATTTATTATCATAAGACCGTCCCTGTCAAAAAAAAAAAAAAAAGAGGTTCGCCATAACTACTCTGTAATGGTATTTTTGTATATAAATTATCCTTCTTATAGGTCTAAATAATTCTCTCTTACTAGGAAACGTAGATATACTGCAGCAGAAATCTTGACATATACGAACACATCAACATACTATGCTATTATAACTTTCAGACAAAAGCAGTTGGAAGAAAGTTCCAACTTCCAAATTTCTCAAAAATCAAAGGCCACGAGTGGCTTCAAATTTACGTGTTGTTTGCTTCAACGAGATAGTAAGTTCATTAATTGAGCCTTATTAATTGACACTCATATTTATTATCAAGGTGTCATAACTTTTAAGCAATAGTTGCTGTGGAAAACAAAAGATTATAACTGAAAAATAAAAGTCTATAATGTGTGATAAATATGATGTCATCAGCATGTAGATATAAAGATGAGTTGGGATTGAAGTGGTATAACTTTTAAACTAAAGTTGTTGTGAAAAAAAAACCTATAACTATAAAACAAAAATTAATAATATATTGTAAATATAAAATTTAAATAATAACTTTGATAAAATTATTAAAGGTATAATAGACTTTCTATCATATAAGTGAAAAATTATATCAACATAACTTTCAAGATACAATAGGTAGTATTTACTAAATACCTTAGTACTGTACCTTAAAAGTTACAGCTGCCCAACCTAATTTCAAACGCATCCTAAGTTGCCTGACACATCTTCTGGTTTGATAAAACCATGAAACTCCAATGTGAGAAATTGCGTTTGAGAAACTGCTTCTATTTGGCGTGCACAAATTTATATAACATGGAGGTAGGAAATAGCTGCCTCCTTTGGTTTTTAAGTTAGGTTGGCAAGATCTTTATATTCGGATGGCTGAATTCTGATACTGATTTAGGTGGATTATCTTTTCAGTTTTCATTTTCCTTTTCTTCTTCAACTTTTGATAGTAATTTATTTCTTTTCAGTCCCCAAGTTTTCATTTTTGGCTGCCAAGGTTGCGTTTGTTTTTTCACTTAACGACTTAAAGTGACTTAACTTAATTAATTAAGTTAATTAGAAATGTTTGTTTTTATAACTTAATGTGACTTTTTAGATAATTTTGACTTAATAAAATAAGCCAATTTTTTTTTACTTTTTACTGAATGGAGAAATCTAAATTAAGTCACTTACTTTCTAATGTAAAAAATATCCATGTTTTATAATTTATTTTTCATGTAAATCCCAAAATTCACCTATAGACATTTACCCCACATAATAATCTCATCATTATTTTTTTGGCCGTCCTGGAATTCATTCTTATTTTGCTTCTCTCATTTAGTTCTTGAGTCTCCCATTAATATATTATTTTACTTATAAATGTTAAAATATTATGATATTTAATATATTATTTATTTGACATTCAAATTTAATAAGGATACAAATGTAAAAGTACTATCTTCAGTTTTTTAAGTTGAAAAAAATAAACAACTTAATATTTATTTTTCGAGATTCAGATGAAAAACAAACATATTATTCAGATTCAGACATTCAGGTCTATTCAGAATTCAGACTAATTCAGGTTTATTCAGATTTCAGACAAAAAAAAACAAACGCCACAACCTAATTTCAAACGCATCCTAAGTTGCCCGACACATCTTCTGGTTTGATAAAACCATGAAACTCCAATTTGAGAAATTGTGTTTGAGAAACTGCTTCTATTTGGCGTGCGCAAATTTATATAACATGGAGGTAGGAAATAGCTGTCTCCTTTGGTTTTTAAGTAAGGTTGGCAAGATCTTTATATTCGGATGGCTGAATTCTGATACTGATTTAGGTGGATTATCTTTTCAGTTTTCATTTTCCTTTTCTTCTTCAACTTTTGATATTAATTTATTTCTTTTCAATCCCCAAGTTTTCATTTTTGGCTGCCAAGGTCGCGTTTGTTTTTTAACTTAATGACTTAAAGTGACTTAACTTAATTGATTAAGTTAATTAGAAGTGTTTGTTTTTATAACTTAATGTGACTTTTTAGATAATTTTAACTTAATAAAATAAACCAATTTTTTTACTTTTTACTGAATGGAGAAATCTAAATTAAGTCACTTACTTTCTAATATAAAAAATATCCCTGTTTTATAATTTATTTTTCATGTAAATCCCAAAATTCACCTATAGACATTTACCCCACATAATAATCTCATCATTATTTTTTGAGACGTCATGAAATTCATTCTTATTTTGCTTCTCTCATTTAGTTCTTGAATCTCCCATTAATATATTATTTTACTTATAAATGTTAAAATATTGTGATATTTAATATATTATTTATTTGACATTCAAATTTAATAAGGATACAAATGTAAAGATTATCTTCGCTTTTTAAGTTGAAAAAATAAACAACTTAATATTTATTTTCGAGATTGGATGAAAAAGCAAACATATTATTCAGATTGACATTCAGTTATTCAATCTGTGACTAATCTGCGCTTTATTGATTTGCATAAAAACAAACGCCACAACCTAATTTCAAACGCATCCTAAGTTGCCCGACACATCTTCTGGTTTGATAAAACCATGAAACTCCAATGTGAGAAATTGTGTTTGAGAAACTGCTTCTATTTGGCGTGCACAAATTTATATAACATGGAGGTAGGAAATAGCTGTCTCCTTTGGTTTTTAATTAAGGTTGGCAAGATCTTTATATCCGGATGGCTGAATTCTGATACTGATTTAGGTGGATTATCTTTTTAGTTTTCATTTTCCTTTTCTTCTTCAACTTTTGATATTAATTTATTTCTTTTCAGTCCCCAAGTTTTCATTTTTGGCTGCCAACTCAATAATTTTTATTTGACTTTGATATCCCAAATTTCCCCTTATGTTATATTGGTGAATACGTAACATATCATATATAAGTTGGAGGTAATAAACAAAAAACTTCGGAGGATTAAGTGCTACAAAATGAACAGCAATCCACCCAAAAATTTCACATTTTTTGGTTCAAACTCGTGTCTATAGACAATATATTACATTTAATTAAAATACTGCCATATAAGGGGTAGGGAAATAATTAAACTCATTAACATAATGTTCACCACATAACAAATAAGACTATCTAAATATTGTTTCGAAATATTTTACATAAATAATCGTAATTTGATAAATTATAAAATAATTATATGACAAGTAAATATAACATTAGCAACAACTAATTTTTTAAAAAAATATTCGCCAATCAATCTTAACTATTTGATTTCTAAAATGCTAAAATTCGACGTTTTCTTTAAGCAAGTGATCAAGTTTATTAAACAAAAAGAATCATGTATATGGACTTCTTTCTAGCATCAAAGTATAGGGAGTTGGTTGCAAATTTGAATTGGAGAGAAAGATATTTGTACAAGTGGCAAATTTTGTGATGTAGGAAGCATGAGGTGTAGAATAAACAAGGAATTGTAGCTTTTGAGTTAATTTAATATTTAATATTTTATTAGAACTTCTCTTATTTTATTAAGCGCCTATTTGGAATTGAGGTGCTGTAATAGATTTTTCATCATACAAGTGAAAAATTATGTCAACATAGCTTCCAGATTATAATAGATAGCGTTTACCAAATATTTCAATACTATAACTTTTAAGCTACAACTGCGTAACTTTAATCCAAAATAGGACCTCAGCTTATATGAGTTATATTTGTAATTCCAGTCTAATTAGGATATTAGATTATTTTTCTTATTTTGAAAAAGATTAGGATTAAGTTAGCCACTAGTATATATAGGTTTGTTATCCATAGTTTATTATAGCACCTTTAATTTTTTTTATTAATAATGTTTCAAATTATTCTTTTTTGTTTATCTTCATCGTTATTGAAGTTTTCTTTCTTTAAGAGTTATCTTTTCTTGAGTTTTAAGAACGTACGTTACAACGACATCTTGTATTAAATTTAATCTCATAAAAGAATAATTTTCAAAATACTCACAAACATTTTAAACCTCCATTTACTCTATTTAGGAATGGCAATGGACACCAGCCACAACGGGTTTGCTATTACCAAACTTACACTCGCACAAAATTTAAATTACCAAACCTGCACTTGCACCCACTGCGAGTTTTAATTTTTTAAGAAAACCCATTCACTGTGAGTTTTAATAATTACCAAACTTGCAATGGTATCCGACAGATTTTTTGCGAGCTCTCACATTTAAAATAACAAATGTTCAATATGTAAATTCATATTAATAAGCTAAAATTTTACATAACATACTCAATTCTAAATTTAATCAAAGTAAATAGAAAATTAAAATTTCAACATCAATGTGACACTATTTCTCAAATTTAAGTATGAAATATATAAATCTACAAAAATACATAACCACAAATGCCATGAAAAATTCATGGGTGTGCACCTAAGGCTCACGGGTGAAAAGGAAATGGGTGTGTGGCTAGCTCATGGCTGAAAGAGACATAGTTTGGAAGGTTAGATTTTGTGGCTGTTACTCACAGGTGAAAAGGAAATAGTTTCGGCTTCCTTTAGGTTAGCTTGTGAGTTGCAACTTGCACACATCACAAGTGACTTGTTTGCACTTTATATTCATTTAATTTATATATTTTTAGCTTTAATTATTTTTTCAATTAAAATTACATTAAAAATATTTAAAAAAAAAATTACGGGTTTGGTGAATATTCATGTAGTTATCCATAAGATATTTAGCTAGTACCAAACCCACCCACAATATAGTGCGAGTTTCAATTTCTACCATCAAACCCACCCCAAACTCACAAAATTACCCATAGCGGGTGGGTTTGAACGAGTACCATTGCCATCCCTAACTTTATTTTTATTCAAAAGACAGGGAAAAAATAGAGGTAGGTTGGTGAAATATTTTGTCTTCATAACAAACTTTGAGGTAAATTGAGATTTATAATAATTTGAAAGGTATTTTAAAAAATTATCGAGGTAATCCAAAATTAACCATACGAGTGTTCCCTTTGAAAAATGATGGTAACACGAGTCACATGATATGTTCCATAATTGTGGACGCTTTGTCTTAATTTGCCTCTAAACGAAAATGACTTGTCCTTTACACGCTTGAAAGGTTAGACGACTTACTATCCATTTTTCACTTTTTGGTGGATGGCATTACTCGTTTCAAACTCTCTCGGTATAGTCAGCCGCGTAGTTGTCTTTACTCTTTAGGACCGGGTGACATGTCACTTACTCATTTTACAATAAGATGGCATGTCGTCAATATTCTTAGAAAATGTAGAGCTTGTCGGCTAGCCCATTTGCCGCATCGAAACTCTCATGAAGTCTATTGAGTCCTCTGTACAGGCAAAAATATTAGCAGATTTCTGAAAGTCTTGCTCTAGACCCCGTTTCAAATTATCTGTGCCCACACACTCTTTTTTCTTTTTCATTTAAAAAATTAATAGTACTATTATACTAAAGTATGCTGAAATTACTATTGCTATTACTATTACTATAAGTGCGACAGCAGCTTTTTTTTGTTTTTTTTTTGGGCCGATTGTACCTGCTACTTAGTTGCCGCCAATTGCACTCTGTCACATTGAGGCCTCCAAAGTTCAATCTACCGACAATTTGTATGCTTATTCTGCTGCTTAAGATTATTTTGAATGAATCTAGGACATTGAACATACAAATAAATGATTAATATATTGGGGTATATTGAGTACAAATCCCTCTGTCATGCATGATATTTTCAATCTGAAGCATGCTGGAACATTCTGGAATATACTCTAACAAAAGGCAATTCATAGAACTTGCTGAGTAGAAAATAGAATGTTTAAATATATACTGTCTACTCAACTCAAGTAGATGCATAGAGTACGTGCTAAATAGTTTGACAAAGCATGGACTTTGAATAGTCTGAATTAATTTCTTGAGCAAAATCACTAAAATGAAGGTTAAAACATTTAATATATCATTTCTATGGCCCATATGATCAATTATTTGTTCAACTGTTAAGCTCTGGAACATGAAGTTCTGCATTACATACAGCTAAGCTGCCGCCTGATCGGAAAATAATTTCTTGATTTCTTAAAAGGTGATCCAAGTTGCCACAACGGAAGATCACGGAGACATTTAAATTCATGAGTTGTTAGACCTTAAGAATTGATAGCCGCAACTAGTCATAATCAATCGATGAACTGGCTTCCCGTATAACTTCACAGGTCATGAGTCTTTGTTAAGGAGACAACTCAGACGCATGTCTGAATTTGACTTGGTTTGCTACAAATTTTATTGCACGGCAGACTTTTAAAGAAAACGACTAATAAAGAAAGTAGCATTAATGATTGATACTATGATTAATTTTGGGTATCTTATATATTTTCACCAAAAAAAAAAAAAAACTTAGGGTGCAAGTTATCAAGATACTGAAAATAAGTCATGAACATCTTTAACATTCCTACTGGAGGCCGATCAATTATATTTGTGCTAGTCTAGTGCAGAATTTTTATGCCCCTGGAATTCTAAACGAATTGTTTGCAGACTAGCTTCAGCATTATCTATTGCTTGGGTTGTACAGGAAACCCCCACGGATTTATAAAACTGGTCCTTGTTATCGAGCTTCTAACATTGAGAAAGAAATTTCATTGGTTGACGATAAATTTTGCTTGCTCGATGAGGACTCTGACTCTGGTAGATTCCTTTCGGTGAAGAATCCAGGCTGCTTGGGTTGAGGCAGTGACCTTTCACCACTCAACATTAGAACCACAGATAACATGTTTGGCCTGTCTTCTGGTATTTGCTGCACACATAACAGACCAACCTGAATGCATCGTAATGCTTCAGATAAAGAACAAGAGTCGTATAGTGATTTGTCAATTAGTTCCGCTGGTCTGTCCTGTAACCACAGTTGCCAAGCCTGAAACAGAACGAAAAAACAACAAAAATGCCATAATTAAACATCTCAGATTCTCAGTCATCATAGAGCTAAACAGAATTTCTCTCGATTACAGCACTGAACCATTAGTTGTAACTGTATTTGTTACTCCTCAGCGCACAGGCTTACATGTCCAAGAAGGTTATGGCGATGATCAGCATGGTAAAATCCCCTGTTTCTCTTCCCACTCACTATCTCTAGTACCAAAACACCAAAGCTGAAGACATCGGATTTCACTGAGAATAGTCCATCTATTGCATACTCGGGAGACATATAACCGCTGAAAGAGTTAACAGAAGATTGGTGAGCTTACAGATGATACAAAAGAATACAAAACAAATGTGCAAGCTCACTCACTATGTTCCAACAACTCTATTAGTGTTTGCCTCAGTTTGATCCAACCCAAATGCCCTAGCCATGCCAAAGTCTGAAATCTTAGGGTTCATCTCATTATCTAATAAGACATTACTGGCTTTCAGATCTCTATGTATAATCCTCAGCCTAGAGTCATGATGAAGATAGAGAAGCCCACGAGCAATTCCTCCAATAATGTGGCATCTTTTGTGCCAATCCAGAACTTTACTTCTCGTAGCATCTGAAAATTTGACATCAGAGTCCGTCAGGATCAACAGTCCTTAACTGCTAAACACCGAAGATGAAAACAATTAATTTATAACTAGAAAGAATTTGCAAATTAGGGTGTATCGATATCCAACCAAAAATAAAGTAGTCCAGGCTTTTGTTTGGCAGGTATTCATAAACTAACACCCTTTCATCTTTTTGAGTGCAACAACCAAGAAGCTTCACAAGATTTCGGTGCTGAAGTTTAGCAATCAAAAGGGCTTCATTTTTGAACTCCTCCACTCCTTGGCCGGAGCCTTTTGAAAGTCTTTTAACTGCAATTTCTTGCCCCTCTACGAACATTCCCTAGAAATCATAGATCTTAGAAGTGAGCTTCGTAATATATGAAAATGGTACAGCCTAATCACATAATATAATGTTACCTTGTAAACTGGTCCAAAACCACCCTCTCCTAGCTTGTTTTCCTCTGAGAAGTTATCAGTAGCATCGACTATGGTCTTCCAATAAAATATTGGTAATTCCATTTCTTCTTTGCTGCTGCCTTTTTCATTCGAATGCAATTCCTGTCTATCATCAGTCTTCCCTGAAATAGTAGAAAATTGACTAGTTGTTAACAACTGAATCTCTTTACGGTTAAGAATGCTCTTGCATTGCTATGCACTTATTTCTAATTTGGTGCTAAACTTTCCCGTCTCTGATGCTCATACAATCAAATGGTGTTTTGCGAGCTGATTTACCATAATTTCTGTGCTTCTTTTTCCAAATATAGACGAATGCTCCCAATAAAATTAATCCTGTGCCTAACAGTATAGATGTGGTAACGATCGTCACTTGCTTCGCCTTCCTTCGCTGTTTTCTCCTCTCAATTTTACCTGGAAATCATATTGAGTTCAAGCTCAGTAAATTCAACTAAATACCCATGTCTGTAAAGAAAAGAAATTACCTTCGACAAAAACGAGTGCACATTGACATAAAATATACCCGTCATTCTGTTTAATACAAAGCTGTTACCTGGAGCTGAAGGAACATGAAGGAAAGAAAGCATACCTAGCTCTGAAGCAGCCATCCGCACATAAATGTCTTGCCCACTCTCTGGAAGTACTTTAATGTCAATCAGATCATGAAACCAGAGCAAGCATCCACTGCCACCTTCTCTCACGTCCGAGTTAGCATATGCTGTACAAGAACAATTCCTGGAACACAATTCCCTGCATTCCAAAAGGCTGATGTTCTTATCAACCTGAGCGTAACGTGTATCAGGCACTTTAACTGTTTTGAGCTTCAGAAAGCCATCCCCATGCTTGCAATTCAAAGTAGTCTTTCGACCGCACCCGC
The DNA here is from genome assembly GCA_030449925.1 of Citropsis articulata. Taxonomy (NCBI): domain Eukaryota; kingdom Viridiplantae; phylum Streptophyta; class Magnoliopsida; order Sapindales; family Rutaceae; genus Citropsis; species Citropsis articulata. Next base: position 134,742 of record JASUUH010000014.1, on the reverse strand, counting down.
CGGACTTATCTAACATATACCATTCTCCTGGAGATTTGGGCTCAAACCCTTCCAAACACTCACAATCAGGAGAGTCAGAATGGATGTTACAACTAGCATATGGACCACAAAGTGCATAATTATCACACTGATCCAGTATAGTTCCAGAGAACCGCGCGAACAACCCCCATTTCTTTGTATGCTCCATCCATGTGAACCGCTGTACATCACCTATCGTGTTAATCACCATCATAGTAGGGACTGAGCTATCAATAAGCTTGAACCTATAAAAAACCTCATTCTCATTCGACACAAACTCAAATGTGTATACAGGATTTGGCTGCAACTGAGGCATCCCCGTCCAATGGAGACCGTTCCACGAACCTGCCCTGTATCTGATAGTAGACCCCTTTTTAAGCATTGCTTGTGGAACACCGCTTGGATCAATCCCATATGTGTATTCGCTTCGAGCAGGGTCGTCTGCACTCTTCCAGGATGACATCAACCGGTTCAGGCCAGTAACCAAGTTAACTCCAAGTTTCATGCCTGCTAACAGGGTATGGCCAGGATAATCAAAGCTCTGCCACAAAAATTGATCTGGGTCGTCATTATCATTTCCATCTTTCTCTTTTACAACAAGATTTCCTGATTCCAAAAGCACTACGACTGGATTCTGCGCAGTTCTCGACACAATATTGGACGACCAAACAATGTCATTTGTGCTGTTGACAAGGACAAGTGTCGTTCCATTCCCTTGGCTACTCATACTTAGAACTCCAGAGCGATCAGAAAGTGGAGCATCTCTGTTGGCAACCCATGTAACTGTCCCAGTTGCTATTTTCTTGAACCATATTCCCAGGTACCGACTCTTCGATTTCCCTGATTTGAAAAATCCTAGTTCGAAGCTTTCATTAGCTGAAACTAATGTCTCACCCTCTCTGATGGATTGCCCAAGACTAATGGCGTCTCGTGTACTGGCAGTTCGAATGTTACAAAGCAGGAAAGAATAGATAATTAAAACTTTTAAGCCTTCCATTTGCCGTATCATGCTCCTACTAGAAAGCAGTTTGATCTCATATGCTTTGTTGCCGAAATTTGGGATGAAACAAATCAGTAAAGTGCAGGTGTAAAGTTGAAAAAGTCAGGAGGCATAGAGGATAGAGGCATAGAGCTGGTCGTGACCTGAGGAGTGTGGAGAAAACTAATAAGTTTCTAAGTCAACACGGTGCTATAATTTATTGCTCTTCCTTTCATTTTCCATGGTGATTAATTGATCATCAATTCAGTTGTGCCCCACCAGTCCACCGTCCTGCATCATCTTTGTCATCACCTTTTGACATACTAGTCTGATCTATACGATGCCGTTTTCAAATCATTGCTGAATAAATCTCTGTTAACTCTTTGGAAAGATTGAATGTGTCTTTTTTATATTTGAAGTCACTATGTTCATACAAGGAGCCGATCTCTTTTAATGATTGATTGAGTCGTTACCATGTAATTTGTCGAATAAAAGTGAGACAAAACTTTTAGATTGGATTGATCAAAATACAAATGCTATTTTTTTCCCCAAAATTTTCATTTTCAAACTCCCGCCCGATTCATACTAATGCTATTTTAGTACAATAATAATATTATTCTTACTCAGACTATTGCTATTTCAGTACACTAATAATATTATTCTTACTCGCTCAAAATATTTAAAAGCTAAATATTACTAAAATAGCCCTTAGTATTAACAGAATTTCCCTCCCAAATTATTTAAGCTCTCTTAAAAAAAGAAAAGATGGAAAAGAAATTTCGTTAAGCTCTCGCAATCAAGTGATTAAAAGAAATTGTCGTTTAACTCTCTTAAATGTGGACGATTTGTCATTACGGCAGATGGACGATCTGTCGGTTATCTTCATATTAGTCAAAGTCAACACAACTCGTCGGCTTTGCTTCAGCATGTGGACAACTTGCCGTTTTTTCTCGTAATAGATGTATGACTAATCGGCTAGACTCTCGGCGGCTGCTTAGTGCTTATTGCTTCCTCTTCGAATTCAATCAAGCACACTATCTGGTCTTCTCATCTACTCCGTCTCCCTATCTCGCGTGGTCCGCCATTTGAACAGCTTCGAAGCGAATCAAGGTGAACTTTTTCATCTTCATGTTGAATTGATGAAGACAATTGGAATTTTAGACGTTAATATATGTAATATATTTTTTTGTTAATGATATTTTTACCACCCGAAATTGTTCAATTTTAAAATTTTTATTGTCTCATAAATTAAAAGCTATATACAGTGATTCATGAATCTCAAGCATGGCTGCAGTGAGTGTGAGTGATAATCCTGACTCTTTATTTTTTAACAGGATTTCTTTGAATCACTAATGACCGTGGGAGAGCTCTTCCTCTCTGCATTCCTTCAAATGTTGTTTGACAGGTTGATGGCCAGTGAGGTGCTGAACTTTGCACATCGAGAGGGGGTAATTTCAAAGCTAGAAAAGTGGAAGAAAACGTTGTTGATGATCCAGGCTGTGCTTAGCGACGCGGAGGAGAAGCAGCTGACTGATAAGGCTGTGAAAATGTGGCTGGATGATCTTCAAGACTTGGCTTAGGATGTGGAGGTCGTATTGGATGAGTTTGCCACGGAAGCTTTGGCATGTAAGTTGAAGGTGGAACATCATCAGTCTAGCTCTAGCAACAGCAAGGTTCGGAATCTCATCATCCCTGCTTGTTTCACTAGTTTGAGTCCATGTTCTGTTAAGTTTAGTGTTGGTATGGGGTCCAAGATTCGAAGTATAGCTAGCCGGTTTGAAAAAATATGTAAACAGAAGGTTGAGCTCGGATTGCAAATGATTGCTGAAGGGGTGTCAACTGCTGGATGGCAAAGACCACCAAGTACATGTTTGCCAACAGAACCTGTTTTTTTTTGGAGAGATGAAGATAAAGCGAAGATTCTTGAAATGGTGTTGAGAGATGAACCATCTGATGCCAAATTCTCCGTGATACCAATTGTTGGTATGGCTGGAGTTGGGAAAACTACACTTGCTCGTGTTGTGTTTGATGACAAAGCAGTGGAAATGTTTAACCTAAGATCATGGGTTTGTGTCTCTGATGCCTTTGATGTTTGAGAATCACAAAATCAATTCTTGAGTCAACCACCTTCTCACCCAGCAGTTTAAAGGATTTAAACCAAATACAAGTTCAACTGAGAGAGGCATTAGCTGAGAAAAAGTTTTTGATTGTGTTAGATGATGTTTGGAGTAAGAATTATAGCTTGTGGAATACCCTGAAGTCTCCCTTTAGGGCTGGAGCATCTGGAAGTAAGATACTTGTGACTACACGTAGCATGGATGTTGCTTTAACCGTAGGAACCACTGAATATTATGACTTAAAGCTTTTATCTGATGATGATTCCTGTAGCAAAATATGGTATTTATCAGAAGAAAGTAACATTCTTCCAGTGTTAAGATTAAGCCATCATCATCTCCCCTCACATTTAAAGAGGTGTTTTGCATATTGTGCAATTTTCCCGAAAGACTATGAATTCGAGGAGATGGAGTTAGTCTACTTATGGATTGCAGAAGGACTTATTCAACAATCAAATAGCTGCAAACAAATGGAAGATTTGGGTGGTGAATATTTTTGTCATCTACGGTCCAGGTCAAATTTTCAACCTTCAAGTAATAACAGTTTCAAATTTATAATGCATGACCTTGTCAATGATTTGGCTTAGTGGATTTCTGGAGAAACAAGTTTTCGATTGGAGAACGAAATGGTGACTGATAACAAATCAAGAAGATTTTGAAGGGCACGTCATTCTTCTTACACCTGTGGATTTTATGAAGGAAAAAGTAAATTTGAAGTCTTCCATGAAGTTGAGCACCTGAGGACATTTTTACCTGTGCTGTCATATGATACTCGTCTTCCGACTCGTTACATAACTGATGTTGTTCTCTCTAATTTGCTGCCAAAGTTCAGAAAATTAAGGGTGCTATCATTGAAAAAATATTATATCACAGAGTTACCTCATTCAATTGGTGATATGAAGCATCTAAGGTACATCGACCTTTCAGAAACTATGATCAGATGTTTGCCTGAGTCAATATGTTCTTTATGCAACTTGCAGTTTTTAATATTGAGAGGTTGTTATCGACTTATGAAGTTGCCTTCTAACCTGAGGAATTTGATTATGCAACTTGCAGTTTTTAATATTGAGAGGTTGTTATCGACTTATGAAGTTGCCTTCTAACCTGAGGAATTTGATCAATCTACGGCATTTAGTTGTTACATGTGTTGACTTAATAAGAGAAATGCCATTGGGAATAAAAGAATTGAAATGTCTTCAGACACTGTCTAATTTTATTGTGGGAATGGGTACTGGATCTCGTTTGATAGATTTGAAGGATTTAAAGTTTCTTCGTGGAGAACTTTGCATTTAAAGATTAGACAATGTAACTAACTCGGAGGACATAAGAGAGACCATATTAACTGATAAGGAGGACTTAGAATTGTTAAAGCTGGAATGGAGTTCTCAGTTTGATGATTCACGGAATGAGGCTCTTGAAAAGAATGTACTTGATATGCTGCAACCTCATAGAAGCCTAAAAGAGCTCACTGTCAAATGCTATGGTGGTAAAATATTTCCATTTTGGGTGGGAGACCCATTATTTTCTAACATAGTACTCCTGAGACTGGAAGATTGTGAAAAATGCACATCCTTACCTTCACTTGGACTTTTGGGTTCGCTTAAAAACCTCACATTCAAGGGGATGAGAACTAGAGTCTCTTTGTTTTGAGGATTTGCCAGAATGGGAGCACTGGAATTCTTTCAAAGAAAATGATCATGTAGAAAGATTCGCTTGCCTTCGTCAGCTTTCTATTGTAAAATGCCCCAGACTTTGTGGCAGATTACCTAACCATCTTCCTGTATTAGAGAAGCTTGTGATTTACGGATGTGTTCAATTTGTGGTATCATTCTCAAGCCTTCCGTTGCTCTGCAAACTAGAAATAGATAGATGCAAAGGTGTGGCATGCAGTAGCCCAGCTGACTTGATGTCGATAAACTCTACGACTCTTTAAAATATTTCAGAGTTTGGAAATTTGTTAATCCTAGGGTTTCAGAAGGTTGAGTGCTTGAAGATTGTTGGTTGCGAAGAACTCATATCTTTTTGGCAGAATGAGATTTGTCTAGAAAAGCCACCACTAAGGCTGCAAAGCCTCACATCCCTTCAAAAGCTATCTATTGAAGATTGCCCTAGTCTTATTTCATTTCCTGAATCATGTTTTCCTTCCATTCTCAGTGAACTTAAGATTCGAAATTGCAATGCTTTGACATCCTTACCTGTGGAAATGAAGCACGACAATGCATGTCTTAAAAGCCTATGGGTTGGAGGTTGTCATTCTCTGACATACAGCATAAGAGGCCATCTACCTTCATCTCTAAAAATCCTTCAGATCCGGAATTGCAGGAAATTGCAGTGTTTGTTACATGATGAAGAGGAAACTTCTATTCCATCTTCTTTAATGATGCATGGAGAGAATAACAGCACCAGCACATCTCTTCTTCAATCCTTGTATGTATATAACTTTCCATCTCTTATATGCTTATCATCAAAAGGCCAATTACCCAAGGCGCTTCAACAGCTCGAAATTCTTGATTGCCCGAAGTTGGAGTCAATAGCAGAGAGGTTTCATAATAATACTTCTCTTGGCTGCATTTGGATTTGGAAATGTGAAAACCTTAAATCCTTACCTGAGGGCCTACCAAATCTCAACAGTCTTCATAAGATTTACGTATGGGACTGTCCGAGTCTTGTTTCCTTCCCAGAGGGAGGGCTTCCCAACTGCAGTTTAAGTGTCACAATTGGTAAATGTGAGAAACTTAAAGCCCTACCCAGTCAAATACACTGCCTCAAATATCTTCATGAATTGAAAATATACCAGTGTCCAGGTATTGTGTCCTTTCCAAAAGAAGGCTTTCCCAGCAACCTAACATCACTTTCAATTGAAGATCTCAATGCCTACCAATCACTGAGTGACTAGGGCTTGCACAAGCTCACTTCCCTGAAAATCCTTTGCATCATTGGATGCCCCGATGCAGTATCTTTTCCAGAGGAGGAGATTGGAATGATGTTTCCCTCTTCTCTAACTGAGCCCGTCATTGTAAGATTCCCAAAGTTGAAGTACTTATCTTCCAATGGATTTCAGAACCTAGCCTTTCTTGAATATTTACGGATCAGAGATTGTCCGAAGCTCACATCCTTTCCAGAGGCAGGCCTGTCATCCTCACTACCTGAATTATATATTAATGATTGCCCTTTAATGACAAAACAATGCAAAAGGGATAAAGGGGCTGCGTGGTCCAAGATAGCCCACATCCTTTGTGTTAAGATAGATGACAAATTCATCTATGATGCAGAGGAGAAACAATGACTATTTTATCTAAAAAGAAAGAAAAAGTGGTAGAATCAGAGAATTCTGCCATTGATCCTCATACTTGATGTCAAGTCAGTCAGTTTCTAGCAGTGGTATTGCTATCCTGATTGTTCTGGAAAGTGTTAAACTATTCACTTGCAATTTTTTTTTTAAATTTTTAATTCTCTGTTTAGCCTTTTGGTAATTAGTTCATTTTCTCAAATTGGATTTGTCACTAACTTATACTTCTTCTAAATTATAGGATGGTTATTCAGGTTATATGAGGTATCAACATAGATTTTATTAAATTGCCAAGAATGTGCTCTTGCTGTCGGACAAAAGTTTGAGTTCAGGTAACTTCTAATTCTATACCGTTCCATTTCAGTTTGATTATATTTATTAACCGTTTGTACTGAATTTTGAAATGGCTTTCTTTTTTCCATAGATTGATCAGGTCGGAGCCCATTCAGTTGTTTGTCGGGAAGAAGATGGGCATGGTTGCATGCAACCTATTTGTAGGTTCAGGTAATCAAAATTTAATTTATCTGTGCTACTTGTACATCTTAGTCTCGAATTCTCAGAATTGTCTTTCCATTTCAAGAATTCATTTTTTTCTTTCCATTTCAAGAATTCATTTTTTTCTTTTTTCTTTTGGCTTGCACTAGAACTAATAATTTCAGTTATACCATGCATGTATTATACCATTCATGTTGTATTCGTCTCCTCCTGCTACCCTTCTTTGATTTGTCTTAATGTAATAGTTTAAACACCCTTCGCCGCAGAGTTGTTCACGGTAGTTTTCAGTGTGCCAGTTTTGCTCCAAGGGTCAGCCGGGTTAGGAAAGGGCCGACGTCGGACGATCCACGGCCACGTGGGTCACACCCGCTAGGCCAGCGTTACCGTTTGCCGGCCCAGCGCGCCTGACCGCTGCCCACACCACGCCACGCCGCCATGCGGTGAATGACGGAGTTCCAGTTCCGCCGAGCGCATCCGCGATTCACGCCGATGTGATCGATCGAATGCTGATCCCGGAGCGAGATCCATGCGGCATCCGAGCAGAGATCTGTCAGCTGGTTGAGGTGGGCGGCAGACTTTTGGAGAGACCGCCTGACCGATGCACCCGGGCGTAAGTCTCTTGCCACCAACCACCGACTTCGCCGCCACCGCCGAGGATCCCTGGTCGTCGCCGCCAAGAATCAGAAGTTCCTGCTCGAACCGAGGGAACATGGATCCGCCGCCTTTGAAAGATTCTCCATGGGATGTCATGAAAGCAAGGGATCTCTACTCAGCCCCAAGGCTGGTCAGCTATGGAGCGTGAGGGTGGCAGTTCAACAAGACCGCCATCGTAACGTGCATCACCTCAAGAAGACCCAAGGCGCGAGGCCCACTTATCACTCCCACTTTCCGGAACTCCAGGCACGAGCCTTTCAAACCGCCACATCCACCATCAACCGCTCACACACCCATGAAGCGTATTGAGCGGGGAGTGAGAAACGTGGATAATGGAAATCGAATTCGCAGGAAGGCTATAAAAGACGCAATCGAAAGAGGTAAAGAGGTTGGACAAACAAACACAGGAAGGGTTTTTTTTAGAATAATTGAAAAGGCTACGAGAACTATTTTCTTTTGAGCGTTCTTTGAATTGAGTGAGTGCTACGGAGTTGGTGGCGGAGTTTTTCCAAAACACCCTAATCGCTGACTTGAGCGTCAGAGGGTTTACGCCGGGAAAACCACCCGGCGCACTCTGACTGGTGTTTGTGCACGCAGGGTATCGGAGAAGAGAGAGGTAGATTTCCTGCTTGTGATAAGAGAGGAGACTGCAGGGTACGTTGAGCAGAGTAGGTGAGGAGGAGTTCTTGTTGTAGACGAGCAGACAGAATCTCGCATCAACATTAACTTTTTGAAAGCATTCAATTTCTTGTTGTGTTTGTTTTCATACTTCAGCTTAGCATTCCCCCTTTACTACCGTTGACCTAAATCGAAGGTGTTGCTAACTTGTTTGCATTTTCATTTGTCAGATGGCTTGTTAAGCTGATCTAAGCTATCAAACGCTGATTTACAACTCCCTTCAGAAGGTGCTCAGTGCTCACATTGTGATATGTGTGGTCTGGTACTTGTTGTGTCATGCTTCTCCGAAAGTAGCAGATGTGATAAAATCTGTTGGAGCGTCTGTCTCAGATCATCAAATTCCAGTTTTCTGCCACTGGCAGTGCGACCTTTTGGAAGCATCTGCGCGTATGCAATGTCTAAACCATGGCGGATTCAATAATCTTGCTTTGTTCTTTGTGTTTCTCCTTTCGACCCAGAATTGCGGAAATTTTTCATTTTACATTACAGCTTCCTGTCAATGTAGTTACTGAATTTTATCACATGCATCCATTAAATCTTTTCAGCACTCCACATAGCTTGTCTAATGTTTTGAGATTCAAACTTGTTGAATTATTAAACGCAGAGTCAGAACCAACCCAGAGTTGTGACTTAAAAATAAAAAATCCAAGTTGAGCATAGATCACACCTCAATCTAGACTTTGCATGTAAATGAAATTCAAATTATAATCTCCTCTGCCAATTCTTCATTATAGCTCTCGTAAGAAGCTTAAAGAGGTAAACAATAGGTTGGGATTGTGGTGATTCTCACACAATCACTTATTTGAGAATTATGAACGAGTTACCAAATTAATTTTATAGAAAGCAAAACATCTGTAAAAGTATTTTTTTTTTGGGAGTGATTGTTTTGTAGGAAATTTTTTAATAAAATTTCTTTTTAAAGAAGAAAAAAAAAAACTCCATGGATATGAGCTGTGAACAAAAAAAAAAAGAAAATTGAAAGAGAAAATTGAAAGATTGAGGGTTTCATGAGAAATTATTTTTATAAATGTCAAAATTTTCATTAAAAAGGGTGTTAATATATATATATATATATATATATATATATATATATATATATATATATATATAATTATTATCTACGATCAGATTACATAAACTAAATTAACGATTGAAACATCATTGCACTGCATAAACAATCAGAATAGGCAGACTTATATTTATATTTCTTTTATCTTTTATATAGACCCTGTTACAGTTACACACAATAGCTTTTGGGCCCTCAATCTCATCAATGACTAAGCCTGGCAAGTCCAACAAGTTTCAGCCCAAATGAATTATTCCTCCAAAAACGCGCAATAGACACAGCAGCTACGTATAATTCATTTGGGCTTGTCGTTTAAGCTTTCCAATAACATTTTGAGAATCAGATATGCTGTTAACAGATCTACGACTTGTCGTCTAACCGTTGGACACGACCACCATCCCCGGTGTGTGCTATGGTTCAATTTAACCCTGTAGCTTCACTGTACGGAGCTCATGTTCTGGGAGGCGCAAATTCATATCTTCAAAGAATATCTCCGTTGGTTCGAGTCAGCCTGGATTGCTTATAGGTGAGCTCTAGTCCAGTTTACATGTAACAATGATGTTTTGTTAGTAATTTATGGAAGAGTAGTTAGGTGCTGCAGTCGCGTACTTTGCATGCGCGTCAAGCTCATTGATGGGAGAAAATTAATGCAAAGTATGAGAAAATGCAAGGAATTGATGTGGACAATGAGACTCATAAATTATAGGTAAAATATTTCTGCTGATATTCAACAGAGCTAAAGAACAATATATAATTCATTTTTTTTATTTTAATCAAACTTTCTGCATGGATGATGATTCATGCTGTTCCATGTTTATTATTTTGTTCGGTTGATGAGAAAATTGGTACGAAATGAAGGAGAAAATGTTTCTGAAACTGATACTGTTGTGGTCTAGTAGCTTTGCTTTTATTGTTCCACTTGTCCTTACCTTACATAAGGGGCTGCATGGTTGAATTTCATAATAATTTATTCGTTATTCTGATGACATTTTTACTGGTTACATATAATAACATTTTTGTTTATCAAATGTTTGATATAGATGTTCCGGGTGACTTGAGATTTATAATAGTATATCTCTTAAGCCATAGAAAATTGTGTTGAAGATGAGCCTTTCAGAGTAAACTTAATTAATTATGCAATTTGTTTAGGTAACACTTGGTGAGGTAGATGAGAATCAACATCAAACATTTGACTTCTGAGTTTCTTTTTTTCTAGCTTAGAACGAAACTAGTGTCTCTTGGTTAATTGTTTGGTCTTATCAGTTGCTTTGGGAGATAAGCCTGATTTTTTCTTTGGATTATAGACAAAAAACCATGGCTATTGGTGAAATCTTTCTCACTGCATTCCTTAAGGTGTTGTTTGACAGATTGATGTCCCGTGAGGTGATGCACTTTGCATGCCAACATGGGATACGTTCAAAGCTTGATAAATGGAGAAAGACGTTTTTGATGATTCAGGCTGTGCTCAGTGATGCACAGGAGAAGTAACTGACAGAGAGGGCTGTGAAAATGTGGCTGGATGAACTTCAAGACTTGGCTTATGATGTAGAGGACGTACTGGACGAGTTTACTACTGAGGTATTGGCGCGCAAGCTAATTTGGGGACATTAGGCTATCACTAGCAAGGTTGAAAACCTCATCCCTAATTGTCTTGTTAACTTAAGTCCAAGTGCAGTGAAGTATAAAGTTGGAATGAAGTACAAGATAAAAAGCATCACTAGCAGGTTAGAAGAAATCTGTAAACAGAGTGTTGACCTTGGATTGCAAATCATTGCTGGAGAGTCATCTGCTACTGCATGGCAAAGACCACCCAGTACATGTTTGCAATCTGAAGCTGCTATTTATGGAAGAGCTGAAGATAGAGCAAAAATACTAGAAATGGTTCTAAGCGATGAGTCAACTGGTTTGAACTTTGGTGTGATAGCCCTTGTCGGCATGGGGTGCATTGGTAAAACAACTCTTGCCTGACTTGTGTACAATGACAAGGAAGTGGAAGGTTTTGACCCAAAAGCATGGGTTTGTGTCTCTGAGGACTTTGATGTCTTGAAAATCACAAAGGCAATTCTTGAGTCAGTCACTTCCTCATCCTCCAACCTGAAGCATTTGAATCAAGTGCAGATTCAGCTAGAAAAGGCAATAGCTGGACAGAAATTCTTGATTGTCTTCGATGATGTTTGGAGCAAGAACTATGGGTTGTGAAAAACTCTGAAGTCTCCCTTCATGGCCGGAGCACCAGGAAGTAAGATAATTGTGACAACTCGAAGTGTTGATGTTGCATTAACGCTGGGACCCATTGATTATTATAATCTTGAGCTTCTATCTGATGATGATTGCTGGTCTATATTTGTGAAGCATGCATTTGAAAATAGAGATGCCGGTGCACATCAAAATTTGGAATTAATTCGTGAGAAAATTGTTAAAAAGTGTAAAGGCTTGCCACAAGCAGCAGTGAATCTTGGTCGTCTTCTACGCTGTAAACAGAGAGATGATGAGTGGCAAGACATGCTGAACAGCAGAATATGGGATTTGTTGGAAGAAAGTGACATTCTCCTGGTGCTAAGGTTGAGCTACCACCATCTTCCTTCACATCTAAAAGATGCTTTGCTTATTGCGCAATTTTTCCAAAAGGTTATGAATTTGAGGAGATGGAACTTATTCTTTTATGGATGGCAGAAGGCCTTATTCAACAGTCAGAAGATAACAAGCAAATGGAAGATTTGCGTCACAAGTATTTTCGAGATCTTTTGTCAAGATCAATTTTTCAGAAATCATGTAATAACATCTCTAAATTTTTAATGCATGATCTTGTCAATGATATGGCTCAATGGGTCTCTGGTGAAACAAATTTTCGGTTTGAGGATGAATTGAAGGCCAACAAACAACCAGAAAGATTCAGAAGGGCTCGGCATTCTTCTTATGTTTGTGGTGATAGTGATGAATTGCATAAGTTTGAAATCTTCCCTGAAGTTGAGTGTCTGAGAACATTCTTGCCAGTGCTCAAGGGTGATCATACTTGTGCTCGTTTCATATGTAATATGTTCCTTACTGATCTGTTGCCTAAGTTCAAAAAGTTAAGGGTGCTGTCTTTAAAAAGTTACCATATCATCGAATTACCCAATTCAATTGGGCGTTTGATGCATCTGAGATACCTTGACCTGTCTAATACTGCAATAAGAAGTTTGCCTGAATCAACATGTTCATTGATCAACCTACAAACTTTATTATTGAGACGCTGTTTTTATCTGATGAAGTGGCCTTCAAAAGTGATGAACCTGATCAATTTACGTCATCTTGATATTACAGACGTACATCTAATAAAAGGGATGCCGTTGGGAATGGAAGAATGGAAATGTCTTCAAACGTTGTCTAATTTTATTGTTAGTGAAGGTTCTGGATCTGATTTGGAAGCTTTGAAGAATTTAAAGTCTCTTCATGGAAAGCTTTGCATTTCAGGATTAGAGAATGCAACTGATTTGCAAGATCCAACGAAGGCCATATTAAGTGATAAGAAGGACTTAGAATGCTTGGTGCTAGAGTGTAGGTATCCAGTTAGAGCTTACTCACAAAGTGTACTTGGCATGCTGAAACCTCACACAAGCCTGAAAGAGCTGACAATCAAATGTTATAGTGGCACAAGATTCCCATCTTGGGTTGGGGATCCATCATTCTCAAACATTGTGATGATAACTTTGGAAAGTTGTACAAATTGTAGGTCCTTGCCTTCACTCGGGCTTTTGTGCTCACTTAAAGCCCTCACCATTAGGGAGATGACTGAACTGAAAATCATAGGTTCTGAGATTTACGGAGATGGTTGTTCAAAGCCTTTTCAATCTTTGGAGACTCTTTGTTTTAGGGATTTGTAAGAATGGGAGCTCTGGGATCCCGTTGGAAAAAATGAGTATGTGGAAAGTTTCCCATTTCTCCGTGAGCTTTCCATTGTGAAATGTCCTAAACTCTCTGGAAGATTACCTGATCACCTTCCTTCATTGAAGAAACTTGTGATTAATGAATGTGCACAATTAGAGGTTTCTTTTGCAAGCCTTCCAGTACTCTCTGACTTGTCAATAGATGGATGCAAAGGCCTGGTCTGTGGTAGTCTAATTCAGTCCAAATCTTTAAATTCTGTGACTCTCTCAAATATTTCAGATTCTGGAGATTGGTCAACAGAGAGTTTTCAGAAGGTAGAATATCTAAAAGTTGCGGTTGTGAAGAGCTTATATACTTGTGGCAAAATGAGACTGCATGGTCTCACCTCTCTGAAAACGTTATGCATTGAAAGTTGTCAAAGGCTTGTTTCATTTCAAGAAGTTTGTTTTTCTTCGAATTTTAGGTGAACTGGAGATAAAAAATTGCAGTGCTCTAAAGTTCTTGCCTGAGGGAATGAAGCACAACAATGTTTGTCTTGAACGTCTGCTAATTGAAGGTTGTAATTCTCTAAAATTTGTTGTAAAAGGCCAGTTACCTTTGCCTCTGAAAAAGCTTCAGATAAGAAAATGTGAGAAATTGAAGCATTTGTTGGATACTTGGATGATAGAGGGCACAGTAACAGCACCAGCACATCAATTCTCAAGTACTTGTATGTCTTCTATTGTCCGTCTCTCACATGCTTATCATCCACCGGTCAGCTACCTGTCGGACTCAAGCGCCTTCAAGTTTGGTATTGCCCGAAGCTCACAACCTTGTCATCAACAGGCCAATTACCTGATGCACTCCAGCACCTCAAAATTTGATATTGTCCAAAGCCAGTCTCAATTGCAGGGAGGTCTCTTGGAGAGTCCTTGACTTGGAAATTTGAAATTCATAAATCCATGCCTGAGAGCCTGATAAATCTTGAGTGTCTTCATCAGATTTACATATGGGATTGTTCAAGCTTCCCTTCCTTTCCCAAAGGAGGGCTTCCCAACACTCTATCTAGAATTTCAATTGGCAAATGTGAGAATCTTGTTGCCTTACCTGACCGCATGCACAACCTCGGCTCTCTTCAAGAATTAGAAATTTGTCAATGTCAAAGAATCATGTCCTTTCCTGAAGAAGGTTTTCCCACTTCCCTAACAACACTTTACAATTGAGGATTTCAACTTGTATAAGCCATTGATTGAGTGGGGACTACACAAATTCACTTCTATGAGAAATCTCTCTATTGGCGGATGCCTGGATGCAGTGTCTTTTCCACAGGAGGAGCTGGGTATGATGTTGCCTACTTCTCTTACTAAGCTTGCCATTGCAAAATTCCCAGAATTGAAGTACCTGTTGTTGATGCGCGAATTTGTCTGCTCGGCAACAACGGTAATTCCTCCTCGCTTGGTCAACCACCTCACTTCCCGCAGCCTCGCCTCACAGATTATTTCCTCTTATCTCGAGCAGTAATGTCCGTCCCCTTCTTCTTCGCTCGCGCGTTCGCACAATGTAATCCGTCAGTCTGTGGGCCAAGGGTTTTCCTTGCGTAAGCATAACCCTCCGACGTCAAGTCCGGTGATTTGGGTTCCTTGGAAAACCTCTTACGCGATCCTGTGGTTTAGCTTAATAAAACAATGCTAAAAATCGAATCTCCTTAGATCTATTTTGTGTGTTTCCCACTTTTTGTTTTATTGATTCGGATTCACACTTCACGCTTCCCACTTTCCGCTTAGCGGCCATGGATGTGTGAGCGGTTGGTGGTCGTGGCGCTGAGAGGTTCGTGCTCGAGTTTCGGAGGGTGGGGCCAGAACGCCTCGTGGCTCGATCTCGCCGCGATACGCTGCTCCTGGTAGTTATTGTGGAGTGAATCTGCCGCTCGCCTCAAACGACCTGCTCGGACCGCAGAGATCTCGCCGCCAAGGCATCCCGGTGAAGAATCTTTATAGGACGCAGAGATCTCGCTCTCATAGCACCAGAACTTCGTGGAGCTTGCTCGGTCGTTATTCATCCACAACACCAGTCCCCCAGTTTCTGGTATTAGTAATGAAATAGACTAATACTAGAAACTTGGTAATCCTGTCCGGCCCGCGGTGTAATCTGTCTTTTTGTCGAGATGGCGTGTAGCCCGGCCCACGATGCGACCTACCTGCTTGTTGAGATGGCGTGTAGCCCGGCCCCTTGATAGTGATCATCTTCTCGGAGAGTCGCGCCACAATTAAATCTTTGGTGAGGTGGCGTCGATCTTATCCCTCGTTTGAATTTCAAATTGGATTCTGAGTCTCTCGGGCGCGTGCGTCTTATGGTTATAAAGAGAATGTTTAGGGTTTAGGGCGCGATTACTCCTGATCGAACTTCTCTTTCTTTTTACGGAATTTTTGGTTGCTTCCAATTCTTCTTGATCGGAATCGTGTGATCCGCCGTCTTTGTCGATTCAGTGTCATTTCCTCTTTCGACTCGATTTACTGCTTTGTTGTCTTCTTTGTTGTGTTCTTCTCTTTCGTTTCGTTTCTCCTTGGGTGGTGGTGTTGTGAGTGGGTTTTGTGAGATGTCGGGGAAAGAAAGTAATTGAGATTGATGATGAGTGATTCCCGTGAGACATTTGGGCATGTCTTCTCTCGTTTACGGGGTTCCTCAGGATTAGCGAGCGACCACGTGGTAGGAGTAATCTTGGGGGCGTCTTGAGGTAACCTCCTCGACTTGTGGTGGTAGTAATGGGGATCTTCGTGTTGGAGGATACCACTTGGTGAGAGTCGAGTAGAGTGCAGTGAGGCATCCTCGCCCAGTGAGGACAGGGAGAGAGAAAAGTTAGGTAGTAGAAACCCGGTGAAACGGTATGCTATAGATAATATGGATAGCTCGACCACGTTAGAAGACCTCGGGAACTTGGATTAGGTGCAGTATTCTGAGGAGATACCCTCCCGGTTCACAGGAAAAAGGACACCACTGGCCGACCTCAGGAGAATGCGTTACTCTATTATTAGAAAGTTTTAAGCTCGGATTGAGACTTAGTTGCAGCCATATTTTGTTAATTTGCTTTCGGTGGATTAGGCAACTGGCTCTGGTCGACTTAATCCCCATGGGTGGAGATTGCTTTCTGGTTTGCTTGTCTTGTGGAGTAGATGTGGTCAAAGTGAGCCTACAGTCGATGAGGTTAAGTATTTATACCGGTGAAGAAGCGGTCGAGGATGCGGTGGTATTATTTCATGTCAGCTCGAAGACCGAGGCGCTTTAAAGGACGCCGCGGGTGGTGGTGGGAGGTGGAAGACAAGTTCTTCTTTCTTTGGGGGCCACTTGGGGTCGGCGGAGATTGATGGGAGGAGGGTTTATGTCACTTCTCCCGTAGTTCAGTTGCGCTTTGTTTTGGATGTTTTGTGCCTCAGCTCCCTGTCTCTTCTTTTTTTTTTTTTTTTTTTCGTTTGTGACCACGATTCTTGATTACTGCGGGTTCTTGGGGGTGAATTTCCTCTCGGCCGGTACTCGTTCAATCTGGGGCGTTGGCTAAATCTGCTCGTCTGGGACTGTTATCCCTCGTGATACGATTGATCGCGTCGATACCAACTGGTGAGGTCATGGAAGACGAGTTGATTGGGGTTATGAATAAGAAGCGTCGTCGTGCGACCCTGTAAGGTCGGAGTAAGGAAGTGCCCATAAGCGAATCGATGTAGTGGAGGGCTGCTCCACGAAAATATTGCCGCCGTCGTCCTTGATTTGGCGAGGCCGGTGGCATTACCGTGGTGGCCCTCTTATACCGAGAAGGACCTAGCGAAGGCATCGGATGACCGATCGAGTTGGCGCCTTATCGAATGAACTCACAGTGGTGGCCAAAAGGATTTGGAGGAATTTGAAGGGAACACTCTTGGTGAGCTCGTTCTTAATTATCGATTCGGTGCGTTCCATTTGGGTTGTCAGCCCTTCTATAAAGCCAAGGTCGGTCGTTATGGCCAGTAAAATGAAAGATGATATTGATCGGCGAAAGCGTCTTGATGAAGCGGAGAAAGCGGGAGTCTCGATGTTGAGAATTTGAAGTGGTGGGCGATCTTCTCTTGCTCAGCGAGGCCGTTACCGCGAAGATGAGGTGAAGAAGGCTAAAAGATGACTTGGAGACTCAGCGGAACATTCGAGGCTCGGTGGAGTCGCTCCGTCTCGCGGTGACAAGGGCGGAGGGTGATATTCGGTATGGCGGGGTTGCGGTATTCTTATCGATGCATCATGGTTTGTCCTCGAAGCAACACCGGACCTCAAAATGGATCGACTTGTTGTTGGCGTTACTCGGCACATGAAGGAAGCGAGCGAAGGAGGTGCGGAAGGCCGAGGCGGGGTGAGGAGGCCGAGACAAGATCTTTGTTACCATGACCTCTTCTCCTCAGTTTGCACACTATTGAGGTGGTGAGATTAACACTCCCCCAGGGGCAACTGGGGAGACTCCTCCTGCTCCCCCTACTGGCCAAAATGAAGAGGCGGTTTTGCCTGTTGTTCCTTCGTCTTCTTAGACTTACTATAGGCTTACCAATATTGTGATGTACAAGTCATTCTGGATCGTCTTTTGATGAAATTTTACTGGTCTTTATCTTTGTTTTGTTCAATTCGAGACAAGTATTTTTGCCTTGAAATAATTTTTGTGCTCCAGATAATCTGTTTGGCTTGAGCAGGCGGTGATGAGCAGTATGTCGCCTTTCTCTTGGGCGAGATCCATGATTTTAAGTCATTCGATGGCGAATTTTCTCACGCTTCCCTGGTCTCGGAGATTTGGGCAAGCTTGGCCGTGTCTTGGCATCGACCAGTATGAGATATCGAGCCTTGCGTATGCCTTAAGTGTTAGGGAACTTGAGTTTGCTCGTCTTCGGCGTGATCGGCGGATCTGTGCAGCAACCGTGTCTCGCCATATGCGAGCTTTGAGACATTGAGCCTTGCGTATGCCTTAGGAATATTTTGTAAATCTTTTGGACTCGGCTCGCCTTGGCGGTCGACCCGGATCACAGCAGCTTCGTGTCTCGCCGTATGAGCTTTGAGACGTTGAGCCTTGCGCATGCCTTAGAAATATTTTGTAAAATTTTTGGACTCTGCTCGCCTTCGCGTGGTCGGCGGATCTGGCAACAGCCCGCGTCTCGCCGTATATGAGCTTTGAGGCGTTGAGCCTTGCGCATACCTCGAAATATTTTGTAAAATTTTGGATTACCTCGTCTTGGCGTGATCGAGCCGAGATCTGCGCAACAACCGTGTCTCGCCGTATATGAACTTTGAGACATTGAGCGCCTTGCGCTTAAAATATTTTGTAAATTTTGGACTCTGCTCGCGCCCGGCGGTCGGCGGATCGCACGCAGCCAAACCCGGCGTCTCGCCGTATGAGCTTTGAGGCGTTGAGCCTTGCGCGTACCAGAAATATCTTGTAAATCTTTTGGACTTTGCTCGCCGCGTGGTCGGCGGATCGCTGCAACCCGGCGTCTCGCCGTATAACGAGCTTTGAGGCGTTGAGCCTTGCGCATAGAAATATCTTGTAAATCTTTTGGACTCTGCTTTCGCCTTCGGCGTGGTCGGCGAGATCACAACCCGGCGTCTCGCCGTATACTTGAGCTTTGAGGCGTTGAGCCTTGCGCCGTATAGAATATTTTGTAAATCTTTTGGACTCGGCTCGCGCCCGGCGTGGTCGGCGGATCTGTGCAACGCTTGGCCGGCGTCTCGCCGTATACGAGGCTTTGAGGCGTTGAGCCTGCGCATGCCAAAATATTTTGCACAAGTATTTTCATGAAATTCTCGTAATTCTCATTAACGGTGCGGTACGTACATGTTATTGATGAAAATAAGCAAAAACAATCGTAATAAAACATGAATAGGCGTGACTCGCGATCGTCCGCTTTCTTTGAAGTATTTTTGAGATGGTGCGTTCCATGGTGCTTTCGGACCCATCTGCGAATGAGTTTATAAGCCTGGTCCGACCACACTTGACCTATCGGACGCTTCGGTTTGGCCAGCACCAGGTTGAATCCTTTGTACTACGGTTGACTTTCCTCGAGTGATTCTGGCTATCGGATGTGCACATACGGTTGTAATGAATGGCGGGCCACCCTCTGCTTTGGTAAGTGGCGAGACTTCCTCGAGGCAATATCTATTCGTCCGTGAGTCTAGATTCGAGCACATCGGTCCTCATTTCTTCCTCAAAATGCTCAGATTCGATGGGTGGAGTGCATGATTTCCTTGAGTCTGCCTCGTCAATGTCTGAATGGTTTCTCTCTGTGATTTTATTTTATTTCATGCGCCCATGCCTGGTAACTCGTCTTTACCGCACCTGCTTACTCTCACTTTGGTCTTGAAAGCCTCTTATGTAACCTTGTTCGCCTCGACACGCCCGTTAGATTGAGGATGGCGGTGTGAAATTCGGCTCGATTCACAGGTTACGAGTCTCTAAAGTTGTGGTTGTCAAAGCACTCTGGTTATACTGTTATTAAGGCGTAGGGAATCCATGTGGCGGACCAGTTCCTCGTATAAAATCCGTTGTCTTCTTTTACGTGATCTTTCTTGGGGCTTAACTCGATCCGGTGAAGTAGTCTCTGACCACCAGCGCGTATGTGGCCGCCCTCTTCCTTTTTGGTAAGGGCCCGATTAGATCGATCCCATGGTGAGCGGCATGGTGGTCGTCTTTGGTGAGCTTTTCATGTGGGTCTTGGGGATGCTCATGAAGTTTTGGCGACACTCGGTTTTCTCTTGGGCATCCCGTGCATCGTTGGCGGAAATATCCTTGCTGGCGCCTGTGCTAACGATCGGCCAGGAATGATTTCCATGAAACTCCTCATTGCATCCCTTGCGTAATCTGCGTCGTCCTCGTCGGACATCGTAAAAGTGGTAGGGTATACCACCGTGATATGCACCCGTGATCATTGTATACCTCGATGCACGGCAGATCTTTCTAGCTCCCATTTTATCTGTGGCGAATCCGTCTCTTCGTCTGAGATTATTGGGTTCGTCAGCGGGGCTTCTGCTCGATTCTCATCGCTCGAGTTACGCTCGATACTTGGAGTGGCTCTGGTTTCCAAGGGGACTGACTTTTGTATCTTTGGATCTGCTTACGGTGCCATTACGGCGGGATGTCACCTTTCGGAGTTCTCGTTCCTTGGAACTTGGATCGCTCTGATTGAACATCTTGATCATCTGCTTTCTTTCTCCAAGTATTGCCCCGTCTTGTTGTCTTTGTGCTGGAAAGTCTCAATGATATGATTGGATACCAACTGGGAATCTGTCCGTACTTTCACCCTTTCTGCCTTTCTTGCCTTGACTCGAGCCTATCAAGCCTCGTGCTACTGCTTGGTTGTTGGTGGCCGTGAATCTGATTTAACCGCGTAAGAGATCTCACTCCATACGGACTCTTGTGTGATCCACTCAGGGCCTTGCTGGAAGACCCAATCAATGAGACACCGCCGTCTGTTCCCCTTGGTCTCTGGTGGCAGCTGTTGATCGCGCAAAATCCGCCATTCTTGGGCGCTTTATGGTGCTCGGGAACATAAGCGATCTCGAACTCACTCAGTTCCTTTGCGCCCGTTTAGCAGGCCGAGCATCCGGCTTGTGTAGTGTCTGTCTTAACGGCTGGTTTGTTACCACAGAAATGGGGAATGCTTGGAAATAGGGTCTTAGCTACTGACACGGTAATGCGGTGCCCGTTTCTCATCGAGTACCTTGTTTACTGCGTCGACGAGGCTTTGCTCGTATAGTATATGGGATCTTGAACCCTTCTTCCTCTCACTAGAAGCCTGGTAGCGTAGTGCAAAGCATTAAGTATAGAAAAGGCGGTCCTTACCGTGGTGTTGCCAGCAATGATTACTGCTTCTGATCTTCTTGACACGAAACCTCTTCACTCGAGGGTCCGTTCTGTTTTCTTCCTTCCTCGTCACGGAAGAATACATGACATCTATCGGTGGCCTTGGATATGAAGCGGGTGAGTCTTTTGACTTCCCGTGAGACTACTGTATCTCGCCCGGGTTCTGAGGAGACCTCATCCAGGTATCGCTTTGAATCTTGTGAGTTTGCCTCGATCCTCGATGGCTCGCATAAATCCGAGAATTTCCACGACCTTTACTCAAAGCACTTACTCGGGTTGAGCTTCATGCCTATCTTCAGCTCGAATGTCTCCTAGTGTTTCGTGCTCGGTGGGACTCTTTGACTTGGTGATCATGTCGTCGCGTATACTTCCATAGTTAAGCCTATCGGTGGCTTGAAGACCTTGTTCACAGGTCTACGGTATGTTGCTGACATTTTTAAGCGAATGGCATTACCCATGTGAGCAGACCACGGTTAGTGATAAAGCGTGTGCTCCTCGTCTTGTTTGCTCATGAGTTTGGTTGTATCCAGGAAGGCATCCGTGAAACTCGATAGGTAGCTCTTTGTGGAGTCGACAATTTGGTCGATCTTGGGCGTGGAAAGCATCATGGGGCATGCCTTGTTGAGGTCAGTGAAGTCGACGCACATTCTCCTTAGCCTTTACGAGGACAACGTTTGATATCCATTCGGGGTGGTTTACCTCGCGAATGAATCACCTTTCAAAGCTTCTCCACCTCGCCATTTATGGCCTCATACCTCTCCCGATTAAAACATCGCCTTCGCCAATCGGCCTGCGCGCCTTCTTTACGGCTAATCGGGCAAGCCACTGGTCGATCCTGCATATCCTCATGCCTGTGCGAATACATCCACATGGGATTGTAAGAAGTTTATCGCCTCCCGCTCACTTTTTCCTCCAATCTCGACCCCACTTTTACCGCCTTCCCGGTGCCTCAGATCAAGTCCACCGCTCCACCCTTCGACGATTCTCGCCTTTCCACCGGTTTCTCGCCGCATCTAGCGAGGTGATTCAGATTGCCTCCTTTCACGCCGCGGGAGTAGCAGCCCGAGCAACTCTCCGATTTCCGCACAACCCCAACTATTCCGCTTACCCGATACTGAGGCCAAGTAACGGGTGCAGACACACGCTTGCTCGTTCTAAAAGGCGGGCCTGTAATCACATGATGTGGACTTTCCTCATCGACTACAACAAAGTCCGTAATCGGCCAACCAATTGTAATAGCATCGACCACACCAATGTGGTTAGCCTCCTCCCGAACCCTTTCGTGGAAGTGTCAGTGTGCTCTATCTTCAGACCGCTATTCCCATTTCCTCCAATGTGATTCAAGAGACATCAATCGAGCTCCCAGACGACCGTAATTCTATCGAACCTCTTACTAGTGACGGTGGCTTCGATGACCAATGCATCCTCGTGAGGATACAACACCCCTCTTCATCTTCGCTACCCACATTATCTAAGACTTGTCTAGTTCTCGCCCGCTTACACGGAGTATTAAAGAATACCGGCCGGTCATCGACATCCGCATAGTTCTTCCGGATCTGCTCAATCTCCGCCTAACGTTGGCCCCTCAAAGAATAACCCTCACAACAGTCGCCACTCCCATTCTTCTCCTATCCCTCCGGGTCTATCCCCCGTGATGACTCGCTGGCAGTGGAGTGTTCCATCAATGAATTCGCCCAAGCATCGATTCTCGACCAGTCCTCCACTGTTCCGCAAGTCTCGACATCGGCGTGGCTGCCGGGTGTCATGGAATTCACAAAATCGCCTGCCTCCTCCCGCCGTCAACTTGGTTATCGGAGCCGAGGGTATAAGCAGCCACTGCTTCGATCGCTCGACACACTTCGGCCCAACGGCGCTTTCAGCGGTATATTGTCCATAACTTTGGCTCGATCGACTGTGTGCACTGCTCTTTCTCCGGGCATTATTTCACCAGGTGGAGGCGGGCATCGTCCGCCATCCTTCCGCCTATCGTAGGCCGCTCACCTGGATGACCAGATGGTTGTTCATATGCTCGCCCACCCTCCTCCAGAATCTCTGGATGCGCAGCAGGCGTCTCCGCCTCATTGGCCTGAGGTGGCCTCGCTGGGTTGGTACATGGAGCCGTCAGGTTTCCTGAGCCCGGTGCTCCTCCGCTTAATCGCCCGCCTCCCGAGGCTTTCTTATCCTTCCTCCTTAGCCCTTCCATCTGTTCACTTCTAATTTTCGCAGCCTTTTCCTCCTCAATTTCTCTCGCCGCTCATACGCCGAGTAGATCAGATCAAGGGCCCTCGTGTTATACCACAAACGCCCTATTCTTACTCCACTTTTCAGTCCCTTGAGAGCTTGTGGATGATTAAAAGCTCCAAGGTCGAGCACTGCCCGGTGATACCTCTTAATAAACTCCCGCAAGGTCTCCTCCTCCCCCTGCTTTATGCTCATTAATTCCATCATGTCATCTTCTGGCGCCATCGCGCCCCGAAAATGCTCAGCAAACTCCTGACACATCTGGTCGAATGCTTTTATACTCCCTCGAGCAAGCTGCCGATACCACTCCCGTGCTCGTCCCTCCAATGTCAGTGGGAATACTCGACATCTCTGGGCATGTGAAAGCCCCTCAGACCGGCCATATCATCGAACCGCCTATGTGCACTAGAGGGTCAGTCCGTCCAAAGATATCTCGAGGCCTGGAGGCGAAAATCCCTGGACGACGGCCCCATAATTTCCGCAGAGAGGTGACTCATCGTTCAAAGATTATCCTCCAACTCGGTGCTTGCAGCCCCTCATGTCGCCTATGACCGCGCTTAGTCTCCAGACTCATCCTCCAATCAGTATAGCTCGACCAGTGATCACGTGTCGCCACCGGTCTCGCCTCGCCAACATCACGCAGATGTTGTCAAGCTCCTTCCTCCTCGCTCACCACCCGGCCATTGTTACCAGCCTCTAGCCTATCGGGAATCGTCCTCTCACTTGGCTTCCTCTCCAAGAATCGGATCATCGCCCTCGACTCAGCTCCCCGTGACCCTCCCTTGTCTCGCGTAACCTCTCATCGCCATTCCTTCTATCCAAGGGTCCCCGTCCCCTACACCGCCTCCTTCTACGCCTTCCCGAGCTTCCCCGCTTCTCAATTCGCATGACGATGGTTGTCGTGGTTTCCATCCGCCCATCCGCTCCATCCGCTCATGCATCCTCGCTCGTGCCTCATTAGCTATTTCCCAAGAGTTGCAGATCTGCTCAACCTCGTCCTCCTCGAGCACTACTTCCCGCCATATCCATGAGTTTTCAACCTCTTCTCCTTCTTCTTCTTCGCTTTCAATATACTAAGCTTTTTGCCCAGCCTCCCGACGGCGCCAAATGTCGATGCGCCGAATTTGTCTTCTAAGAACAACGGTAATTCCTCCTCGCCGTCAACCAATTCCCTACTCGGTCGCCTCCTCAGACTCCTCCGCTATCTCGAGCGTAAATGTCCGTCCCTTCTTCTTCGCCTCACAAGTACTACCGAGGCGCCGGGCGGTTTTCCACAGAACCCTCCGACGTCAAGTCACGATTCGTTCCTGAAACCTCTTACCACAAACTCGTGGTTTTAACTTAATAAAACAATCTTAAAAATCAGAATCTCCACTTGATCTATTTTGTGTGTTTTTGTCCAACCACTTTTACCTTTGATTGCGCCGTTTATAGGTTTACGGATTCGGTTCCTTCACGTTTCCACTTTCCCGGCTTGTGTCATGGATGTGTGAGCGGTTGGTGGCGGTCGTGGCAGTTTGAGAGGTTCGTGCCTGGAGTTTCGGAGGGTGGGGGCCGTAACGGGCCTCGTGGCTCTGGATCTCGTCGCGATATGCGCGTTCTGGTAGTTATTGTGGAGTGAATCTGCTGCTTCTGCTCCCGAAACGACCGGTTCGGGGCCCAGGCGAGAGATCTCTGCTTTCAGCGAGCATCACTGGTGAAGAATCTTTTATGGAGGACGGAGATCTGGTTACCGTGGTAGGCGACAGGGAACTTCCGTGGAGCTTGCACAGTGGTTATTCATCATGACACACATCTTAGGTTTTTGGAACTTGACATCACTTGATCTTTTGCGGATTAGAAATTGCCCGAAGCTCACATCTTTTCCAGAGGTTGGCTTGCCATCCTCACTTTTGCAGTTATATATTGATGGATGTCCTTTGTTGAAAAAGCAGTGCAAAAGGGATAAAGGACTAGAATGGACCAAGATAGCCCACATCCCATGTGTTAAGATAGATAACAAATTCATCTACAACGAGCAGGAAGAAGGATGAATTTATCTGATTTACAAAATGAAGAAAGTTAGCAGTTGCAGAGATTGACTCATTCTACCCTATGCTTTATCATTCATAGGTCTGTCAAATTCTTGCTCCTAAACCATTATTCAGATTTCGATAATAACAGTGTGAATCACATCACCCATTCTAATCTTGTAAAATTTAATCTTTATTCAGCCTTTCGTAATTACTCCCCGGCCTAACGCTACTTTTATTTTCATTTTAACTTATCCGATGAATTTGACAAGTTAATTTGCGTCGTAAATGATTGAACTTGTTGTGGATGGATAACGACCAGACCAGCCCCACGGGAGTTTCACGCCTCTCGAGGACCCTAGCGTTATCTATGAGCGGAAGTCCCCTCGACCACTGGAGCAGATTTATTTCGCTTTCGTCGAAGAATCTCCACGGGATGCCATCGAGCAAATATCTCTCTACATCACGGAAGGGTCATCGCGGCGGTAACTCACTCGCTCCGCCGTCGGTCGAGCCACGAGGCCCGTTTACCGCCCACACCTTCCGAAACTCGTGCATGAGCCTCTCAAACCGCCACGTCGCCATCAACTCACACACCCGTGGGCGTTAAGAGGGAAGTGGGAAGCGCGAAGGATGGAAGCAGATCACGGAGAAGCCATAAATGGGCGCGATCGAGAAGGTAAAGGGTGGGACAAAAAAATCACAAGAGATCTAAGGAGATTAACTTTTCTTTGAGCATTGATTTCATTAAAGCGAAACCACAGTTGTGGTAAGGTTTTCGTGACACCCAAATCGGACTTGAGCGTCGGAGGGTTTCTGTGGGAAAACCTTGGCGCTCGGCGTACTTGTGTCTGCGGGAAATTGAAGAAGAAGGGGGGACATTTACGTTTCGAGATAGCGGAGGAGAAGAGGCGACCGAAGTGGAGTTAGTTGATAGCGAGGAGGAATTATCGTTGTTGCGGCGACAAATTCGTGCATCAACATTTTGGCCGTCGTGGGGGAGCAAAAAGCTTCCGTATCAAAGTAGAAGAAGAAGAAGGTTGAGAAAATCATGGATAAGGCGGGAAGTAGTGCTGGGGAGGAGACAGGTTAAGCGAATCTGCAACCACAGGAGAAATAGCCAATGAGGCGAGCGGGGATGCATGAGCGGATGGAGCGAATGGAGGCGGATGGACAACCCGTTACATGCGAATTAAGTGGACAGGCTCGGGAGGCGTGGAGAAAGCGGTGTAGGGATGCGAATGGCGTGGGCGAAGGAATGGTGATGAGAGGTTACGCAGACAAGGAGGGTCAGAAGCTTTGAGTCGAGCAATGATCGATTCTTTGGAGAGGAAGTCGGAGGACGGTTCAAGCGACAGATGTCGATAACAATGGTCAGGCGGAGAACGAGGAGGAAGAAAGCGACAACATCTGCGTGATGTTGGCTAGAACGAGACCGGTGGCGGCCGTGATCTGGTCGAGCCTACGATTGGAGGAGGAGGTGCGAAGCTGGCGCGCGGATAATAGGCGACATGAGGGGTTACAATAAAGCGCCGAGTTGGAGGATAATCTTTGGACAGTCACCCTCTGCGGAAATTATAGGGGCCATCATCCCAGAGACTTCCGCCTCCCGACCTCGGATATCGGCGGATGACCGGTGTGTGGCGGTTTAATGATATAAGCGGTCGGGGACTCTCCCGTACTCGGAGATGTCGGGTGTTCCCAACATTGGAGGCGAGCACGGGAGTATCGACGACTTGCTCGAGCGTAAAAAGCTTTCGACCGGATGTGCCAAATATTTCTTTGAGCACTTTCGAGGCGATGGCACGGAGGATGACATGATGGAGCTGATGAGCATAAAGCAGGGGGAGGAGGAGAACCTGCGAGAATTTATTAAGAGGTATCACCGTGCAGTGCTCGACCTTGGAGCTTTTAATCACCCTCAAGCTCTCAAGGGGTTGAAAAGTGGAGTGAGGATAGGGCGGTTGTGGTATAACCTGAGAAACCCCGCAATCGATTATTGACTGAAGCGGTGAAGAGGATATGAGGCGAGGAGGAAAGGCTGCGAAGATTAGAAAGCGGCGACGAAAAGCGAGACTCCACAATCTCCTAAAATATTCTAAGGCATGCGAAGGCTCAAAGTCTCAAAGCCTGGTCAATGGCGAGACACGAAGCCAAGCGTGCCAGGATCTGCTCGACCACGAAAAGGCGAGCAGACTCCACAATCTCCTAAAATATTCTAAGGCATACGAAGGCTCAAAGTCTCAAAGCCTGGTCAATGGCGAGACACGAAGCCAAGCGTGCCAGGATCTGCTCGACCACGAAAAGGCGAGCAGACTCCACAATCTCCTAAAATATTCTAAGGCATACGAAGGCTCAAAGTCTCAAAGCCTGGTCAATGGCGAGACACGAAGCCAAGCGTGCCAGGATCTGCTCGACCACGAAAAGGCGAGCAGACTCCACAATCTCCTAAAATATTCTAAGGCATGCGAAGGCTCAAAGTCTCAAAGCCTGGTCAATGGCGAGACACGGCGTGCGAGATCCTTCGACCACGCAGCGGCGGACTCAAAATCTCCTAAAATATTCTAAGGCATACGAAGGCTCAAAGTCTCAAAGCCTGGTCAATGGCGAGACACGAAGCCAAGCGTGCGGGATCTTTCGACCACCAGGCGGCGGACTCCTGATCTCCTAAAATATTCTAAGGCATTGGACGGCTCAAAGTCTCAAAGCCTGGTCAATGGCGAGACACGAAGCCAAGCGTGCCAGGATTTGCTCGACCACGAAAAGGCGAGCAGACTCCACAATCTCCTAAAATATTCTAAGGCATACGAAGGCTCAAAGTCTCAAAGCCTGGTCAATGGCGAGACACGAAGCCAAGCGTGCCAGGATCTGCTCGACCACGAAAAGGCGAGCAGACTCCACAATCTCCTAAAATATTCTAAGGCATGCGAAGGCTCAAAGTCTCAAAGCCTGGTCAATGGCGAGACACGAAGCGTGCGGGATCTGCTCGACCATGAAAGGCGGCGGACTCCAAATCTCCCGAAATATTCTAAGGCATACAGGCTCAGTCAAAGTCTGGCGGTCAATGGCGAGACACGGCCAAGCGTGCGGGATTTGCTCGACCACGCGGCGGACTCCGCAATCTCACAAAATATTCTAAAGGCGTCTGAGGCTCAAAGTCTCAAAGCCTGGTCAATGGCGAGACACGAAGCCAAGCGTGCCAGGATTTGCTCGACCACGAAAAGGCGAGCAGACTCCACAATCTCCTAAAATATTCTAAGGCATACGAATGCTCAAAGTCTGGCACGGTCAATGGCGAGACAGCGTGCGGGATCTGCTCGACCGAAGCGGGCGGACTCCAAAATCTCCCAAGATATTTCTAGGGCATGCGAAGGCTCAAAGTCTCAAAGCCTGTTCGATGGCGAGACACGAAGCCAAACTTGCCGGACTCTGCTCGACCACGTGAAGACGACCAAACTCCAAAATTTCTTAAAATATCCTAAAGCAACTACAAGGCTCAATGTCTCGGGGCCTACTCTATGGCGAGACGCGAAGCCAAGCTTGCCAGGATCTATGCAAAGTCCGAGCCGTCGGACGACTTAAGGTTGCTGATCTCACTCAAGAGAATAAGGCGGAAACTAAGCCTACCCGCTCTGCTAAATCGTTCGAAGACAAGCAGATTATCGGAAGCACCAAAAAATATTTCAAAGGCAAAATACTTTTCTGAGATGAACAAAACAGTATAAAGACCAGAAAATTCTTATTAAAGGAGGATCGATAATGACATGAGCATATTAAAGAAAGCCTATAATACATCTAAGAAGATGAAGGTTCAACAGGCAGAGCCGCTTCCTCGGGTTGGCCAGTGGGTGAAGCAGGAGGAGTCTCCCCAGTTGCCCCCGGGGGAGTATGGGCCTCAGTCGCTTCAATAGGATCAGTACGAGGAGGGGAAGTCGCCTCGACGGGAGCATCCTGCTCGGGAACATCCAACTCGGGAGCATCCAGGTTGGAACCATCCCGTTCGGGAGCATCCTGCTTGAGAGCATCCTGCTCGTGAGCATCCAGTTCGCTCTCTTTCGCGGACTCTTCTGCGCCCTCTTTCGCCTTTGCTCCTCGTGTCTTGAGTCACCCGGTGGCGATCCGTTTCGGACCGGGATCTTCTGCAAATGCGGACCATGATCGATAAGAATGCCGCGCTGTCATCGATCCTCGCCCTGCACTGTCGACTGGTGGGCGATGCGGTGGGCGGTCGGAGCGACTCGGTGAGCCTCGTAAGTGTTCAGAGTCTCAAAATCGTCTTCGAACCTTCTTCACCATCTTGAGGTGTGACTTTCGCCCGATAAAGAAGATTGCTCCACGCCTGAATTCTCATTATTTAGATTCCGGCTTTCTCCTCACTCGTGGCCGTTCTGGCCGATTGAATATCATCTTTCATCTTGGGTCATATCGGTGACCACAGCCTTGTAGTGGTGGCGGACAACCCAATAGCCGGGTGCATACCCATGTTGGTTAGCGAGTGTTTGCTTGAATACTTCCAAGTCTTTTTTTCGTCCGCCTTGGCAAGCTCGTTCACGTAAAGGCGTCGATTGATCGATCATCCGATGCTTTACTGTTTAGATGCTCCTACAGGAGGAGGCCCACTTTACTAGTAGTGCCAGCCTCGCACCGAGGGCGAAGGAGGTAATATTTTCGAGGCGGCCGCCTACTCATTCGTTAACTCGCTTGGAGGCACCTCTTTATTCGCCTCCATGGCAGGCGGGACGACGCTTTCTAGTCAAACCACCACTCCTCCATGACTTCACCTTGGTATAAGGCAGGTGGACTGACCAGTGAGGAGAGAGTAGATCTCGATCTGACGGGATCTCGCCATGGCCGTTTGAACCCTTGCAGTGCTTGGGCTCAGTCGTGGCTCACCCCCCAAGAACCTGCAGACAACCAAAAATCATGTTACAAGCGACAGGTTAAAAAGAGAGGAGGAAGAGCAGATGAAGGGGAGCTGGAGATACAAAATATCCAAAACAAAGCATGACACAGAGCTACAGGCGAGAAGGGACATAAACCCTCCTCCCATCAATCTCTGTCACTTAACCCCAAGGGCCCCCAGCAAAGAAGAATCTGTCATTCCATTTCCCACCACCACCTGTCGGAAGGTCTTTTAAAGGTTTCCTGGTCTTCGAGCTCGACATGAAGTAATACCAGCCCGCATCTTTGGGACTACTCTTCAGCTGGTATAAATACTTAACTTCGTCGACTGTGGGCTCGCTTTGACCACATTTGCTCCACAAGACGAATAGACTGTAGCGACCTCCACCCATCGGGTTGTTCGACCGAGCTGAGCTAATCCACGAAAATTAATAAAATATGGCTGCAACGGAAGTCTCATCCCAAACTTGAAACTCTCTAGTAATAGAGTGACGTACCCCCGGGGAGGTCGACTAGGGGTATCTTTTTTCCCAGGAATCCGCAGGGGTATGTCCTTGGGAATACCGTACCTAACCCGAAGCTCCTCGAGGTCTTCTACTGTAGTCGAACTAACCATATAATCTATAGGATAACTTTCTACTGGGTTTCTACACTCTTTCTCTCTTCCGTCTCCCACTTCAAAGCAGGATGCCTCACCACTCCTACTGACTCCTCACTCGGGGTACCCTCCGAGCACGAAGACCCCTCATTATTACTGCCACGAGTTGAGGACGTCACCTCGGAAGATGCCCCCAAGTCTTACCCACAATGAGGTCAGGGCTACTAACTCTAAGGAACCCAGAACAAAAGGAGACACTGACCGATAATCCCATGAGAATCCGACTCATCATCAATCTCAATTATTTTCTCCTTCCCTTTCGACATCTCCAACACTCTACTCACGACGACATTCAAAAGGAAAAGAAACGAAAGAGAAGAGGACAACAGCAGAAATCAAAGTCGAAAAAGAGGAAAATGATACCTGAAAGAATGGCGCACCGGCGGGGTCACGCGTATTCCGACGAAAAGAGTTAGAGACAACGGAGAAATTCCAGCAAAGAGAGAAAAATTTTGTTTAGGTCAATCGCAGTTCCCGAACCGGCAAGACGCTCTCTCATTTACACCAATCGTACGGCACGCGTTTCTAGGGAGCCGTAACCGTCAGTTTGAAATTCAAACGGATGGATAGATCAAGCACCACCTCACCAGCATTTCATTATGACGCGGCTCTTCAAAGCGATGTCTATCCACTGAGGGAGCCCAATGGGCGTCCACCCAATGGGTCAAGCGCCATTTCGAAGTTAGACTACGTGGGGAGGAGATCAAAGTTATCAAGTTTCTAGTATTAGCCCATTTCATTATAAATACCAGAAACTGGGGGACTGGTGTTGTGGATGGATAACGACCAGACCAGCCCCACGGGAGTTTCCTGCCCTCTACAACTGAGGACCCCTAAACGTTATCCTATGTAATGGAAGTCCCCGCCGACACTGGAGCAAGATTTTCACCGTCAGAATCTCCACCAGGATGCCATCGCGAGCAAATATCTCCTACTCTGTCCTGGAAGGGGTCATCGCGCGAGCAGAGGTAACCAGCTCACTCCACGCCGACCGTCAGAACGCGCATCACTCGGCGAGATCCAAGCCACGAGGCCCATTTACCGCCCACACCTTCCGAAACTCCAGGCATGAGCCTCTCAAACCGCCACGTCTGCCATCAACTGCTCACACACCCATGACGCGCGTTAAGAGGGAAGTGGGAAACGCAAAGGATGGAAACCGAATCCACAGGAAGCCTATAAATGGCGCGATCGAAGAAGGTAAAAGGGTGGGACAAAAAAAATCACACAAGAGAGATCTAAGGGAGATTCTAACTTTTCTTTGAGCATTGATTTCATTAAACTGAAACCACGAGATTTGTGGTAAAGGTTTTCCGTGACACCCAAATCGCTGACTTGAGCGTCGGAGGGTTTACGCCGGGAAAACCGCCCGGCGCACTCTGACTGGTACTTGTGTACGCAGGAAATTGAAGAAGAAGGGGACGGACATTTCTGCTCGAGATAGCAGAGTCTGAGTAAGAGCGACCGCGAAGTGGAGTTAGTTGATAGCGAGGAGGAATTATCGTTGTTAGCGAGACAAATTCGTGCATCAACATTTTGGCGCCGTCTGTGAGCAAGCAAAAGCTTCAGACACGAAAGTAGAAGAAGAAGAAGGTTGAGAAAATCATGGATGAGGCGGGAAGTAGTGCTCGGGGAGGAGACAGGGTTAAGCAGATCGCAGCCACGGAGAAATAGCCAATGAGAGCACGAGCAGGATGCATGAGCGGATGGAGCAGATGGAGGCGGATCGACCACGACAACCGTTACATGCGAATTAAAGTGGACAAAGGGAAGCTGGAGGCGTGGGAGAAAGCGGTGTAGGGATGCGAGGACGTGGGCGAAGGAATGGTGATGAGAGGTTACGCGAGACAAGGGAGGGGTCGCGGGAAGCTGAGTCGAGTGCAATGATCCCGATTCTTGGAGGAAGCCAAGTCGAGAGGACGGTTCATAGCAGGCTAGATGTCGGTAACAATGGTCGGGCGGAGAACGAGGAGGAAAGAAAGCGACAACATGCGTGATGTTGAGCTAGAAACGAGACGGTGGCGACGTGATCTGGTCGAGCCGTCTGATTGGAGGAGGAGGTCACGGAAGGCTGGCGCGAGATAATAAACGACATGAGGGGTTAATAAAGCGGAGTTGGAGGATAATCTTTGAACCAATGAGTCACCCTCTCTGCGGAAATTATAGGGGCCATCGTCCGAGACTTAGCCTCCCGACCTCGGATATCTTTGGGCGGCCATTGGTGCACATAGAAGCGGTTTAATGATATAAGCGGGTGCAGGGGACTCTCGTACTCGGAGATGTCGGGTGTTCCCACTGACGTTGGAGGGACGAGCACGGGAGTGGTATCGGCAGCTTGCTCGAGGAGCGTAAAAGCTTTCGACGGATGTGCCAAATATTTCTTGAGCACTTTCGAGGCGATGGCACGGAGGATGACATGATGGGTGATGAGCGTAAGCGGGGAGGAGGAGAACTGCGAGAATTTATTAAGAGGTATCACCGTGCGGTGCTCGACCTTGGGCTTTTAATCACCTCGAGCTCTCGAGGGGTTGAAAAGTGGAGTGAGGATAGAGGCGGTTGTGGTATAACACGAAACCCCGATACAATCGTGTTCAGTGACTATGAGCGGTGAAGAGGATATGGAGGCCCGAGGAGGAAAGGCTGCGAAGATTAGAAGCGGCGGAGCGAAAAGCGGCGAACTCGCGATCTCACAAATATTAAGGCGTCGAAGGCTCAAAGTCTGGCTTTGGTCGATGGCGAGACACGAAGCCAAGCGTGCCAGGATCTGCTCGACAACGAAAAGGCGAGCAGACTCCAAAATCTCCTAAAATATTCTAAGGCATACGAAGGCTCAAAGTCTCAAAGCCTGGTCAATGGCGAGACACGAAGCCAAAGCGTGCGGATCGCTCGACCACGGCGGCGGACTCCGTCTCACAAATATTCTAAGGCATACGAGGCTCGAAGTCTCGAAAGCACGGTCAATGGCGAGACACGAGCCAAAGCGTGCGGGATGCTCGACCACGAAAGGCGGCGGACTCATGATCTCACAAATATTACAAGGCGTCGAGGCTCAGTCTGGCACGGTCGATGGCGAGACGAAGCAAGCGTGCGGGATGCTGCTCGACCACGAAAGGCGGCGGACTCAAAAATCTCTAAAATATTCTAAAGGCACTGAAGGCTCAAAGTCTGGCACGGTCGATGGCGAGACCTGAAGCCAAGCGTGCGGATCTGCTCGACCGCAGGCGGCGGACTCCATGATCTCACAAATATTCTAAGGCGTCGAAGGCTCAAGTCTGAAGCACGGTCGATGGCGAGACGAGCCAAGCGTGCGAGGTTGCTCGACCCACGAAGGCGGCGGACTCCTGATCTCACCAAAATATTCTAAAATACGAAGGCTCAGTCGAAGTCTGGCTTTGGTCAATGGCGAGACACGAGCCAGCGTGCAGGATGCTTCGACCCGCGGCGGCGGACTCCCATCTCACAAATATTACGAAGGCATGCGAGGCTCGAGTCTCGAAGCACGGTCGATGGCGAGACACGAAGCCAGCGTGCGAGATCTGCTCGACCGTGAAAAGTGACGGACTCAAAATCTCCCGAAAATATTCTAAGGCATCTGAGGCTCGAAGTCTGAAGCACGGTCGATGGCGAGACACGAAGCCAAGCGTGCGAGTTGCTCGACCACGGCGGCGGACTCCGATCTCAAAATATTCTAAGGCATGCTGAAGGCTCGAAGTCTCAAGCACAGTCGATGGCGAGACACGAAGCCAAGCGTGCGGTTGCTCGACCGAAAGGCGGCGGACTCCTGATCTCTAAAATATTCTAAAGGCGTCTGAGGCTCGAAGTCTGGCACGGTCGATGGCGAGACCGAGCCAGCGTGCGGGATCGCTCGACCACGGCGGCGGACTCCATGATCTCAAAATATTCTAAGGCATGCGAAGGCTCGAAGTCTGGCACGGTCGATGGCGAGACACGAAGCCAGCGTTCGAGATCTTTCGACCGTGAAAAGGCGGCGGACTCAATCTCCCAAAATATTCTAAGGCATCTGAGGCTCGAAGTGAAGCCTGGTCAATGGCGAGACACGAAGCCAAGCGTGCCAGGATCTGCTCGACCACGAAAAGGCGAGCAGACTCCAAAATCTCCTAAAATATTCTAAGGCATGCGAAGGCTCAAAGTCTCAAAGCCTGGTCAATGGCGAGACACGAAGCCAAGCGTGCGGGATGCTTTCGACCCGAAGGCGAGCAGACTCCAAAATCTCCCAAAATGTTCTAAGGCATGCGAAGGCTCAATGTCTCAAAGCCTGGTCGATGGCGAGACACGAAGCCAAGCGTGCCCGGATCGGCTCGACCAATCGAAGGCGAGCAGACTCCAAAATCTCCCAAGATATTTCTAGGGCATGCGAAGGCTCAAAGTCTCAAAGCCTGTTCGATGGCGAGACACGAAGCCAAACTTGCCGGACTCTGCTCGACCACGTGAAGACGACCAAACTCCAAAATTTCTTAAAATATCACAAAAAGCTACAAGGCTCGATGTCTCGGAGACTCTTCTGGCGAGGCAGCTTGCGGGATCATGCAAAGTCAGTCGGACGACTTAAGATTCTTGATCTCCTTTCGAGAGAATAAAGTGACTAAGCTGCAGCTCTTCGTCGTTCGAAGACAAGCAGATAATCGGAAGCACAAAAAAATATTTCAAAGGCAAAATACTTTTACGAGATGAACAAAGCGATTATAAAGACGGAAAATTCTTATTAAGGAGGATCGATAATGACATGAGCATATTAAAGAAAGCTATAATACATCTAAGAAGATGAAGGTTCAGCGAGCCGCTTCTCGGGTTGGCGGTGGGTGAGCGGAGGAGTCTCCCGGTTGCCCGAGTATGGGCCTCGATCGCTTGATAGGATCGATGCGAGGAGGAAATCGCCTCGACGGGAGCATCCTGCTCGGGAACATCCAACTCGGGAGCATCCAGGTTGGAACCATCCCGTTCGGAGCATCACCCGAGCATCCTGCTGCGTGAGCATCCAGTTCGCTCTCTTTCGCGGACTCTTCTGCGCCCTCTTTCGCCTTTGCTCCATGTCTTTGAGTCACCCCGGTGGTGATCCGTTTCGAGACCGGGATCTTTCGCTATGACCATGATGCATCGATAAGAATGCCGCGCACTCATCGCGATCCTCGACTTCCTTATCCTCTCGAACTGTTGGGCGTATCGGGGCGACTCGGTGAGCCTCGTAAGTGTTCGGCGAGTCTCAAAATCGTCTTCGAACCTTTCATCTTGAGGTGTGACTTTCGCCTCGATAAAGAAGATTGCTCAGCGAATTCTCATTATTTAGATTCCGGCTTTCTCGCCGGCCTCGTGACGTTTCTGGCGATTGAATATCATCTTTCATCTTGGGTCATGTCGGTGACCACAGCCTTGTAGTGGTGGCGGACAACCCAATGGTAAGCCAATTGCGTACCCATTGGATTCGGAGTGTTTGCTTGAATACTTCAGTCTTTTTCGTCACCGCCTTGGAGCTCGTTCGCATAAAGGCGTCGATTCGAATTCGATCATCCGATCTTTCTGTTTAGATGCTCCTACAGAGGAGGAGGGCCCGGCTTTACTAGTAGTGCCAGCCTCGCTGAAGAAGGGCGAGAAGGAGGTAATATTTTCGGGGCGGCCTTACCGACTCGTTAACTCGCTGCGGGAGGCACCTCTTTATTGGCCTCCATGGCGAGGCGGGGACGGCAGCTTTCTAGTCAAGCCTGACCACCTCCTCTCCATGACTTCACCCGGTATAAGGCAGGTGGACAGCGTGAGGAGAGTAGATCTCGTCTGACGGGATCTCATGGCCGTTTGAACCCGTCTGCAGTCTGGGCTCGAGTCGTGCTCGCCCCAGAACAGACAACCAAAAATCGTATTCTGACGGGTTAAAAGAGGAGGAAGAAGCGAGATGAAGGGAGGCTGGAGATCTGAAATATCAAACAAACAAGACACAGGCTACAGGCGAGAAGGGACATAAACCCTCCTCCCATCAATCTACATCACTTAACCCAAGGGCCCCAGTGAAGAATCTGTCATTCCATTTCCCACCTTTTAAAGGTTTCTGGTCTTGAGCTCGACATGAAGTAATACCGGACCGCGTCTTTGGGACTACTCTTGGTGGTATAAATACTTAACCCAAATCATTGGCTCGCTTTGACCACATTGCTCCATGAGCGAATAGACGAGCGACCTCCACCGTTGGGGTTAAGGCGACCGAGCCGGGCCTAATCCAAGCGGTAGATAAAATATGGGTACAGCGGAATCTCATCCCGAACTTGAAACTCTACAGTAATAGAGTGGCGTACCCCGGGAGGTCGATTAGGGGTATCTTTTTCCCGAGGAATCCGCGGTATGTCCTTGGAATCTGGTACACAAAGCTCCTGGGGTCTTCTGCGTGGTCGAACTAACCGTATAATCTATAGGATAACTTCTCTTGGGTTTCTACTACTCTTTCTCTCTTTCAAGGTCTCCCCAGTGAGGATGCCTCACGGACTCCTACTCGACCCCTCGGGTGCCCTCAGAAACACGAAGACCCCATTATTGCCCACGAGTTGAGGGCGTCACCTCGGAAGATGCCCCAGTCTACTACCCAATAGGAGGTTTGAGCTCACAACTCTAAGGGAACCCCAGGGAACAAAAGGAGACCACGGTAGATAATCCCGTGGAGAATCCGACTCATCATCATCAATCTCGATTATTTTCTCCTTCCCTTTCGACATCTCCAACACTCTGCTCACGGCGACATTCAAAGGAAAAGCGAAGAGAAGAGGACAGCAATCAAAGTCGAAAAAGGAAAATGATACACGAAAGAATGGCGCCGTGAGTCACGCGTATTCCGACGTAAAGAGTTAGAAACAGCCGGGAAATTCCAGCAAAGAGAGAAAAATTTTGTTTAGGTCAATCGCGGTTCCCGAGGCAAGCGCTCTCTCATTTACACCGATAAATGCAGCGCGTTTACAGGGCCGTAAGTCGATTTGAAATTCAAGCGGATGGATAGATCAACACCTCACCGACATTTCATTATGGCGCGGCTCTTGGCGATGTCTATCCGAGAGCCCAATGGGCGTCGAATGGTGGCGTCGATTTTGAAGAATACGTGGGAGGAGATCAAAGTTATCAAGTTTCTAGTATTAGCCCGTTTCATTATAAATACGAGCGGGGGTGGTGTTGTGGATGGATAACGACGGACCATTACAGGAGTTTCACGCCTCTGTTGAGGACCACTGGCGTTATCTATGAGCCAGGAAGTCCCGCCGACCACTGGAGCAAGATTTGTTCGCCTCGTCGAAAAGAATCTCCACCGGGATGCCATGCGAGCAAATATCTCTCTTCTACATCACGGAAGGGGTCGTGTGGCGGTAACGACTCACTCACGCCGGCCGTCGAGCGCATCACTCGGCGAGATCGAGCCGAGGCCCGTTTACATGCCGCGCCGAAACTCGGGGCATGAGCCTCTCAGCCGCCACGTCTGCCATGTTGCTCACACGTGGCCAGCGTTAAGAGAAGTGGGAAGCATGAGGATGGGCAAGAGCGATCGAAGAAGGTAAAAGGGTGGGACAAAAAAAATCACACAAGAGAGATCTAAGGGAGATTCTAACTTTTCTTTGAGCATTGATTTCATTAAACTGAAACCACGAGATTTGTGGTAAAGGTTTTCCGTGACACCCAAATCGCTGACTTGAGCGTCGGAGGGTTCTGTGGGAAAACCGCCCCGGCGCCTCCCAGTACTTGTGTACGCGAAATTGAAGAAGAAGGGACGGACATTTACGCTCGAGATAGCGGAGTCTGAAAGCGACCGAGTGGAGTTAGTTGATAGCGAGGAGGAATTATCGTTGTTGCCGAGCAGACAAATTCGTGCATCAACAGAACTGTTAAGAATGCATTCACATGGTTGTAGAAAATGAAGGAAGCTCCTTAGTAGTTCTATGTTGTTTCATTTCTTTTTTCCATTAGGCTGATTGTAGAACCTTATATCTGAAATTGGCTCATTTTTTTCTTTTCATTTTGATTACTTCACAGAGAGCGTGGTTTGTTCGCTAGAAGATGATAGAAAACTCAATTTGCGGGTAAAGTACAAAACTGAGATTTTGGTTTATGTATTAGATAAGAGGAAAAATACATGGTTGCTTTCTTTCAGCGACACAGTCCCAGCTTGTTTGGTACAATTATGAAAAGTATTTTTAATATGTTTGTTCTATTATTTTACCTGCATCATCTTGTGTTTCATCATGCTTACTGTATTACTCTTTCCTTATCAATGCCTGCAATTTATATATTGAATGTTTTTGCTATTTTCCACGTTAATCAAAAGCTCAGACAAGTAACATCCAGTCCCCAAATCGAAGATAAAAAGTAATTGCTTCTTTACAAGTAAAGATTCTCACTACTTAATCTGCTGATATCATAGGGTTGGTTTGCAATGCTAATCTATTTTTCTCGGACAAGATTATTGCCCCATGTGTGGATCATCAGTAATGTCCCTGCATTGTATTTTGAATTGCTTCTTTCATTTTTTAATGAATGTTTCTTATTGCGGTTCTTTTATGATTTCCAGTGGGAAGCGAGTGTGACTATTTGAATCCACCATCTGCAGAAAGGCTCTTATAATTGGAGACTTTAGGCCTGGTGGCAGTTGATGTAAGCATTCTTGAAAAGGTTTTTTTTTTTTTTCCTTTCTGAACTTAACTGCTGATTCTTCTTGGTTTATTTAGCTGTTTAGTCAAATTTTAACCTTTCAGTTATCATATTTACACTTCATACACAGTGAGGTTTGTTGATCAGGTTCTTTTGACTTTTCAGTTGATTGGTTCATTTTATTCATGAGAAGAGTGAAAAAATGACTGTAATTGCTGGAACAAATACTCTTCATTCTACATTCCACAAGCATCAAGGTGAGAAACAACAACTGCACGTAGACTGTTTTTCTCCCATTCTTTGTTACATCTCTAAACTGGTTCCCTATTTTTCTTTCTTTTTTCCCCTTTCGATATCCTTCATTCTGCAGCATTTGCTATCAACTCTGCACTTTCAAAAGTATTTGCTATCAACTCTGCAAGTTTCTAGTCAGCCCCCATGCATCTTCCACTAGAGGGCATTTCAGATATAATCCACTGACCATATACCAGTGAGTCCATTATGGATGATGCAATAGCAATTCAAGCTTTGCTTTACTGCTTTCTGTTAATATACATAGCCACTGAATTTCAAGCAGTTGCATCTACTAAATGTTTACTGCATTGTATATAGTTTGTTTGATGCTTCGAGTGAGATTCAGACTTGTTAAAACAAATATGTTGACAGTTAATTCTGTTGCATTGCATCATTTGAATTGTATATGGTTTTTTATCTCACTTTTTTTTTTTAACTAAGAAGTAAACCTTTTATTAAGAAAATTCAGTTGTCAGAATTAGTTTAATTAATAAAATTATCATATTTGAGAGGGCAGCATGAAAGAGATGACTACTGGGTTGTTTTAGAAATTTAAAACTTCATGAAAGCTTTTAATCAGATTAAACTCCAGTATACGTTTAAATCTTGTAATGCAATTGCCTATTCTCTAGTTGAACTAGCTTTTAGAGAAATGCGAAAATATTGCAGGGAAGGGTTCAGACCCTTATGCCTTTATTTGCTTCATTGACTTAATGGAATTTTCATGTGAAATTTACACTATTAACCAAAAAACTTTCCTAACTTTCACAACTAACTCCCCAACAAATTTTCTATCAACATTAGCCTAATCATCTCCCTGTTACCCAAAATACCCCTCCCATTTCTCCTTCCCCATTTTCCTCTCCTTCCTCTCCTTCCTCTCTTCCTCTCTTCCTCTCTCTCTCTGTTTCTCTCACCGGTGAAATCCGTCCCAACTTCGATGCAACTTCCGGAGTCTTATGGCAATGAACTTCACCAAATTTCCAATCAAGCGCTCAAATTAAAGGTTAGGGCAAAAACCCTTAGATTTTAATTTTGTATTTTTGTTGCATGATTTGTGTGTTGTGTTGGTGTATTGGTGAAGTTGTTGGTGTTGTGTATGGGTGAAGTTGTTGGTGTTGTGTATGGGTGAAGTTGTGTTGTGAAGTTGTTGGTGTGTATGATGTGCATTGTGGAACAATTGTGAAGGTTTTGGGGCGCCGGCCTCGCGCTTGCAGGCCTCGCGCGGGCGTTGGGCTCGTGCTTGCAGGCCTCATGGCAGCCTCGCGTCTGACAGGCGTCCTATAATTTTTTTTTCCTGTTATACATGAATATTAATGAATGAGTAGTAATAACTTAAAAAAATAATGTAGAAATATGGCGGAATCAGAAGAGTCGGAAAATGGACCGGGGAAGATGATGTTAGCTTATTCGGATCACTTTCCGGGAAGAATATCGAGCATGTGTAATTTAGCTACAGTTATAAAAGCCATTGAGAGAAATTTAACAAAACGGCAGCTGAATCTGTTTAAAAAAATATATATTTGGACATTTTTTAGACTGTCGAAGCTTTCCGTTCAGTGGTGTACTTTTGCACAATATTTTACTTAGGCAAGTGGACCATGAACAATACAGAGAAGATGATCATTTATGGTTTCAAATTGGTGAGCATTTGATACGTTTGTCAATAGGAGAATGGTGCTTGAATTCTTTGGACGCTTACGTGTGAAGATACTCGACCTCGAATATGAAAGCAGGGGCATAGGTTCTGCTGAAAGCGTATTTTTGGTGCATTTGGGATATTAATCTGAATCAATTTGATGCATTATTTGAGGAGTTAGACTTCAAGACTATAGGCGATATTGGCGTTAAAGATTGCGCTCTTTTATTTTGCGGATAGAGTTAAATGCAAGAAAAGGGCTGTCAAATTAATTTCTCATGGTGAAGTTGATGATATTAATTATTTCAAAAATCGTCCATGGGGTCTTATATCTTGGGAAGCGATATCGATAGTCTTGATAATGCCTTTGTCTGAGAAAGGTGAGAAATTTAAGAAGACGCGGATGAAAAATCCAAATCACAACATAGAGAAGTACAATGTTTATGGGTTTACGCCTGGAGTTCAGGTGCGTTAGTTTATTTATTAATAAATTTTGTACCGTTAAATATTTAATCATAGTTTTAATAATTTTCTTACCTTGATTGTTGTAGGCTTGGATTTATGAAGTGATCGGAGGTCTGCCACCAGCATGGGTCGTGAAAACAAAGAGGAAGATTCCCCGTATCCTGCAATGGAAGCCCATGGCTTCTTCTAAGATAAATTTTGCTGAGGTTTATTCATTTTTGAATGAGCAATCTTGTCTTGTAAGTAATATATATTGGTAGATGTATAATATTATTATTTACATTACTAAATTCGAGTTCTATATACTTATTTTAAATCATTGCGTTGCATTCATGACAAGGAAACGTTTTACAAACTCTTGAGCCCGATGGAAAAGAGAGTCATAAAGATTATTGGCTCAGTGTGAAAGATTACATACCAGATATTCTAATTTGGGTTTATAAGGTCGGTATCCTATAAGTAATTTTATTTATTTAAGCGAAATAACTAAAGATTTTTTTTTTTACTTATTTTAAATATTATTTTTGCAGACCTTGATCAATGCGCCGTGCCTTACATTGATCATCATCATGAGATGATATACCAAACCCTATACCAGAGCAATGCCACGATACATTTGAGGAGGATGAGGTGCCTGTGGATGATCGTCATGAACATACTGACAAGTCTGATGACGCACATGATTCTGAGGTTAGTTAAAATTTATATTTTGTATATATAAGGGAGTCATTATAACAATCTGTTATTATAAATAACCTTTTTTTTTTAATAGACGAGGACAAAGCAGTTTAATGATTTTGTTCTAAGACGGTTGGACAAAATTGACCGTAACGTTTATGACCTGAAGTCAGAGCTTAAAGATTTTAAAGAAACCGTGATATGATTTATCGATTCAATGTCTAAACGTCGAAATAAAGATTCTCCGACTACACGGTCGCATGCGGTGAGTAAAATGATATTTTAACAATTATATTTGTTTAGTTTTGAGTTTTGATAGTGTTTAATACGTTTATCTTGCCGAATTGATAGGCTCCAGATGACTATGGAGTGTTTACTGACGTGGGTGTTCAAAATTTTTCTACACCCACTTCATTATATAGTTTCCATGTGGATGCTAGCGGTGAGAGCATGCATGTATTCACTAAGGTGCCTCCGGGCATTAGTAAGTTCGGCAGAGCATACAATTCGTCATATATTTTTAACAGTCCGTACATGATACCTCCATTCAGATGGGAAGAACGTCCGGCCTCTACCTCTGCCCCAAATCATGCACCATGCAATTGACATGAGTACGAGTGTGGATATAAATCCACTTAGAGGATTGGAGGATCCAAGTTTGTATGCTGAGTTTGACCGATGGTTCGCTGGTGATACGACCGTCGATTGGAGAGTCCAACACCCACGGTCATTCTTTCAAGTTATTTTGGGTCATGTTTCAATGGGATGGCTAGATGATGAGGTAATTTTTTTTCCTAATTTCTTTAACTGTCGGTTTATAATTCGACATGTATAATTTTTTTTTCCGTATAATTCAACATGTTT
The DNA here is from genome assembly GCA_030449925.1 of Citropsis articulata. Taxonomy (NCBI): domain Eukaryota; kingdom Viridiplantae; phylum Streptophyta; class Magnoliopsida; order Sapindales; family Rutaceae; genus Citropsis; species Citropsis articulata. Next base: position 91,361 of record JASUUH010000014.1, on the reverse strand, counting down.
CTGTTTCTCTACAGCATATTCACGAGTATTTTCAGTTGATTAGCGAAAAACAACGGCAGTACCCGAACGCTTTAGTTCAACGTGTTACACATACTGATACATTTTTTTGGGTAACGTGCATATATCACTTACAATGACGATATTATATTTATTAGTTATGGACATGATGGAATGAGTTATTTATACATTTCTTGGTTATTTATGTACTAGGTGTTCTTGAATCAGTTATGGAATAATGGGGATTGTGCGGTTGATTCATTAGTATATAGCGATAGCTAGAATAGCTATCTCGGTGGGCGACAACACACTATGTCCAAACCAATGATGGATGTTGATATGGTGTGTATTTTATGGAATTGTTCAACTAAAATCAAATATCGATGTGCTATTTTAGTTGTTTGTTTATTAATTTCATACATGAAAAATAATTAGTAAATTGTTTTATGCAGCTATTCATCCCTGTTAACCTGGACCGTGAGCATTGGGTACTAGCTCGAGTTGACTTCCGCAAGAACAAAATCTGGATTTACGACTCATTACTGACATTTCGAGGCGATAAAAAATACAAGTTGAAATTCAAGCCACTTGAAGTGATATTTCCTCGATGGTTAGAATACATTGGATTTTACAACATCCGACCTGAGTTGCGGAGTGACAGCCCATGGAAAGTTACTGCAGTTAAGAGTGTGCCACAACAAGAGCCCAGAACTGGTGATTGTGGTATTTTTTTATTGATGTTTACGATATATTTAATGTTTAGTCTTAAATTAGTGTTTAGTCTTAAATTAGAGTTTAATGGTAGTCATGGGGACTATTTTAGAAAAAAAATTGCTGTTGACATATTTAGTGATGATATTATATTGTAAGCTATTGTAGTCATGAGAATATTGAAACATGGATTAATGAACTTATTTTACGTACTTAAGTTTATATTAGTTTCGGTGTTAACATTTGAATATTGTAAGTACTTAAATCAAATGAAATATCAATTTCGATGCTAATATTTGAATATTGTACATATCAATTTCGATGAAATATCAATTTCGAAATATTCCCTCGCGCGCGCGCTGGCCTGGCGCTCGCTGGCCTCGCGTGCGACAGGGCGCCGAGCACGCATGTGGTGCGACAGGGTGCCCTCTCGCACCAACGGTGGTGCGACAAGGCACCTGTCGCACCACATTACAGTGTAATATCAACTAATATTTTTACGTACTTAAATAAAATAAAATATCATGACTTGTAAGCATTCAATACATAATGATCATATGATGGTTTTAACTAATAAATCAGTCAAATAATACAATTAATTTCGACTCGCGGCAATGGGATTCTTACATCGCTTATGGTTATGCCCCGGTTCATTACATCGTCACTAACGATCCTCGGTTAATGTCCTCACCAAAGGGTATTACGAGCTCTTTCTGGCGACCGGTGGGGTGCCTCAGGGTAACACTATCTCTTGATTTCAGTGGAACTTCCCAATCATACACATCGCCAATGTTGGCTCCATTTGGTTGTGCATAGGCCATTGCCGATTCCTTAGTGTAAAAATCCAAACAAAGGTTTATGAAATCCACTCTAGTTAGACAAAATCGATTGCATAAGCACATACAAGTGATCAATGAAATACTCTACATGAGCAAGTTTTCTTCCAGTCAACTAAGCTTCCTTAATCCCACCTCCTACAACTTGAAATCGATCAGAGCCCTTTGAGCGATCATTCTTTCAATTTATAGTTTTCCTTTCGGTGACTATTTCATCCGCCCATGTTGTTAGCGAGTACTCGTTGATTCGGCCGCGATTTTCTATCATAAAACCATTCTTTGCAATGTTCTTACGAAGTAATTAACAAGATGAGTTACGGAAATTTTATTGTTCTCTCATAAGAATTCACACTCTCCATGATATTGGTGGTAAGTATACTATACCTCCTTCCTTCAAACCGAGACCTTGCTCGATTACACGTACCACATTATTTTCTAAATAATCAAGCTGAGTGGAGCATCCACAATCCTTCAAGTTGTCTTTTAAATTCTTCATGTCCGTATGCTTTTGCTGCATTAATAAAGACAGACTCAAATTCATCCCAAATAGCTTTGGACATCCTAAACTTGGACTTAATATTACCTTTCACATGGTAAAAACAAATGCCATGAGTTGCATTGTTAAATACTTTCAGAACAGCTCTCCTGATGGCAGTGCATCGATCAGAGATAATTACTAACTCCGATAGATCGCCAATCACACCGTGTAACTTCACCATAAACCATTCCCAAGCATCATTATTTTCTGAATCCATGACCCCAATGGCTAACGGATACAATTGATTGTTACCATCCAGACATGTTACAACGAACATACTTCCACGATATAGCCCCTTTAGATGAGTACCATCTACGGATAATAAGTAGAATGTCTGCGTGAACCCTTGATAGAAGATCCAAGTGCTACAAAGTAGTACAAGAAATGACCATTTCCATCCAGCTCGAGGTAAGTCACTATACCCTCATTCGCTTTGGTGAGTACATGAGAGTATTTAGGTAGTAAGTTGTATGACTCTGCAGGGTTACCTCGAACTATTTCAAGACCAACTTCTCTAGCCCGATATGCTTGCTGGTATGTTAATTGAACACCGTACTCCTGCTGCATATCGGCTCTGATGTCATTTGGAGTGTAAATTCTTTTATCTTGAATATATTTATCTGCGATAATATGACCGACAACTCGACTCCTTACTTGATGACGGCCATCAGAAAATACCTCATTATGACAACTATGTACATTGTCTATTCTCTTCACCACCCAAGGTATATTATGCTCGTTAGAACTTCTAATTGCGCAAAAGCGCCATTTACATAATTCCGAACTACGGTGAGCTTCAAAACGTGTGGTTGTTGAGCGTTCAATCTTGAAATCAAACTTATCTCTAAGGGCAACCTTGCGCAGTTGTAATATTAACTCATTCTTCTCAGTAAATAGTCTACCCACACTGATATCATCCGAGCCACAACTGCTATGCAAGCTTGGAGCAACCATGTTCGAAGGTAAAATTGGAGCAAGGTTTATGAGGGAGTCAATCCTTCTTCTCGATCCGGATATTGGAGGAATAGATCGAGTGTCTCTGTTATTCACAGGAATGTCGCCTTCACACTCATCCTCATGCTGAACCGATGGAATGTTGGAAGGCTCGCTCATCATTACCGGCGTTATTGAAATAAGTGCCTCGCGATATCAAAGGTTACGCAGACATTATCTCTCTACATGTTATCAGCGTGATCATCGTTCTCACGAAATTATTATTGTGATCACGGAGAATATTGTCGCTCCGGCGATGTCGTTAGTGATAATATATCTTCTCCGACATCACCGTAATGTCGTTATCATCAATGTTGTCATTATTATCGTTGAAGGAAGAGTAATATTGGGCAATGATGCCGCGCCTCCTCTTCATTATCGGGGCGGACATATTTGCTCTAAGCGGTTTACATGTTTGGTGGCTCAGCATCTTGATAGGAACTCGGTGTTGTGGTAACAAATATAGGAATAAGTTCATAGTTGCCTATATTGGATGCCACGTGCAACACAACCTTCACCGTTTCATCGTGGATATATCCATGGGCAATGTACGTATATGATCTGATGTGTTTTGGCGCCAGTTGTCTTCATTGTAATACTATATTCATGAGGATTTATTTGTAATACCTCACATACTCTTGCAAAAAATTGATCAAACAGACAATTTTTCTCAACTAAAAAGGTTCTATTTTTACCATTCACATACTCCATACGCCCGTCTTCCAATGTATGCCACCAACCATCATAACACAATTGAAGTACAACTGAATCCATGCCTGAAATAAAAAAAAAAATTAATTACGAATTACAAAAAATCAATTCCAATGAACCTACTTATCGGTGCGACGGGCTATTTATCGCACAAAATTTAGTGCGTCGAGCGGCTGTCGCGCTGCGTTTATCTGTGATTCTTTGCGACGGCGCTGTCGCATAAACTTTGTGACTGCGGCAAGCGGTCGCGCTGGGCTTGGTGCGACCTGGCCGTCGTCGCACCACATCGCTCTGACTTTTGGTGTGACAGGTTGCCTGTCGCACCAAAAGCCAGAGGCAATGAAACTGCCTCTGGGTGCGACGGGAGCCCGTCGCACCTGGGCTTTGTGCCACGGGCTGCCCGTCGCACTAATTTTTCCTCCCGTCGTCACATTTTCATGCAGTGCAGTGAATGATAAAATAATTCTTACCACTAATGCAGTAATGCAGACGCTATTAGATCTGGATGGATGGATGGATTATGCTCAAAGTTTATTTTTTCGTATTTCTGGCCTTTTCAGAAAGTGCAGAACTTGCTTTGATTTGTCTCGAGGGGAAAGCTTTTTTTGAGAGTTAGGAAAAGCATTAATTTTGACTAATGTTGATAGAAAAAAATTAAAGAGGTTAATTGTGAAAGTTGGTAAAATTTTTTTTGTTAATAGTGTAAATTTCCCATTTTTCATTCACTCCCCTTCCAAGAAAATAAAATTATCACCCCAGTTAGAAAATATTAAAACGTGCAAGAGCGACAGAAGTTGCCAGAAGTCGCAGACCCATTGGCATTCTTCTTTTGGGCCTACGTAAGGGCCCATTACAGATTGTCAATTTTGACCTTACTCTTGGCCGTGGACCTATAAGCAAGTTGGGTTAAGTCATGCCAGCAGGCTGCACCAACTTTGCGTTTGATTGGACAGGATGGTTTTGTCTTGTTCACAACACAATCAAATCTTTTAACGCCTATTAATTTTTTTCTCGTACTTAATTATTTAATTAATATTTTTTTTTGACAGTTATTTGAATATCTAACGGGACTTGGCTTAAATTGGTCTACGGGTCTAGTCTTTTGAAGAAATTTATCATGGACTATCTTTTTTTTTTTTTTAATTATTATTATGTTTAAGGAATTCCTTACCAAATCACTTTAATTTGATAGCTATTATACGTACAATACATGGTATGATATGAAAAAAGAAGAACAAGAAAAGTTTACGCTAAGAAAGCCATGGGAAATTCATGTAAGAGAGCTTCCTACCGAAGTAAAGTCACCTAAAGAAGAATTTCCACCATCTTTCTACCTTAAATTGACAATTATACCCCCCATGAATTCTCCTACCCAAAACAAATAAGTTTGCCCCAAGAACAGACAAACTTCAAAGTGACGAGAGAATGAATAAAAAAACTTTATGGCTTTTGGAAAACGTCAGTTCTGACCCATTCAAAGCTTCTTGGTCGATCGATGCTTACTACGGAGTAATTTTGACCGCAAATAAATAAATGGAGAATAAGCTTTTGTAGTCAAATAGGAAGGGCGTCTCATTTCGATTGTTTGAGATAATAGTTCCCTGTAATTAAATTATTGATTGAGAAATTTTTATAAAAAACTAACAACTTAAATATTATTTTCATAATAAAAAAAAAATACTATGATCGATCGAGGTAACGATTAATTATAACGCCGATAAGGTGATAACCCTGTTATATAAAAAAAAATTCAACTATAATCTTGATTTGGTAGTAATTTAGTTTATAATTTTTAATCTATAATACTTCAACGTGACATCCATATCTATTATCGATTAAAATTGGCCATTATATAACCAATTTTTGTTCTTAGAAAGTTAACTATAACTACAAACGCGTATGGTGAACTTTTATTGACCATTCTGCCCCTCGACGTACCCTACTAAGCAAGCTCAATGTTTACGTCACCCAGACGAGTCGCCCCCATCACCGTCTCATTTCTTGGTTATCACCAGTAAAATAACAATAATGCCCTTCGTAAAGTTCCTTATCGATTCCCCCGACCTTCCAAAATGCCTTGAATTAAAGTGAAACCTCTCGCAGTCATATTAAATGACCATTATACCCCTCACCACCTTCCCAGAAACCCATGGCTGCTGTCCCCAGCAAATGGACCAACTGTCCTCCCCGTCATTACCTGTAGCTGAGTTGTCTCCCATGGCCCTCTTTCTTGGAAGACCCATATCCCTTTCACTTATAAATACAAACGTTCATCTCTCACGTTCACTCATACCCATCTCACAAAAATAAAAATTCTTCATTCCTCTGATATAAAAAATCAAAGCTTTTTTTTCCTTCTTTGTCTGCAAATCAAGATGGCTGCTGCTTCACGAAACTTCGAAGATTTCTTGCCTGTGATGGCCAACAAGCTTGGTGGGGATGGTCTCATAGGAGAGCTTTGCAACGGGTTTAATCTTTTGATGGATGCTGATAAAGGGGTCATCACCTTTGAGAGTTTGAAGAAAAACTCGGCCTTGCTGGGCTTGCAAGACTTGAGTGATGATGATCTCAAGTGTATGTTGAAAGAAGGTGACTTCGATTGCGATGGTGCTCTTAATCAGATGGAGTTTTGTGTTTTGATGTTTAGATTGAGTCCTGAGTTGATGGAGGCTTCAAGGTTTTTGGTTGAAGATGCTCTTGAACAAGAATTCAGTGATTCTCATTGATATTTCGTAATTCGCCTTTCCTTTTTTTTTTCTTTTTTCTTTTGTCATTTTGTTATGATGTGTCAAGATTATTTGTGTAATGAAACTTGTTATACCGAAGGAAATGAGAAATATAGAGAACCGTTTGCATATTATAATTTTGTTCTTTTATTTTATTGTTCATTATCGGTACATACTGTAAATGAAGATACGAATTTCGTTTGAGAACTTAGCAAAAGTTACAAAAGGTTTCGTTAACTTGGTATGATTGCTATTCAATTGAGAGGGTTAGCGAACAGTTTTTGTTCAATTGTTTCAAGACTTTACTGTTTGGCTACCAAGTTTAATCGATTATGGCTCTCCAAAATTTGAATAAGCTTAGGCTAGCTGTTGATCAGAGGAATTTTGGTTTCTGGGTTCAAGCCTTGGTAGTCTCAAGTGGTGGAAGCAGAACATGTGGGCTTCCAAATTAGATGATCTGATCTATCTATACTGTGCAATATGCTCCTTGAAAAATCTGTCTCTTGCCTAAAAAATTTGTACTTTTTTGGCCTTATCAGCAATCTTATGCTTCTCTTTCAGTTCACAGATATCTCACAAAGACCATTGCTGTCTGGAAAGTCTGGGAAAAGCTTGACACTGGAGCCGGAGGTGAGTTTTATTGGAATTACAATGTCTATGCAGAAATGATTAGGTGAGTTTTATTGGAATTACAATGTCTATGCAGAAATGATTTTAGCAAACCTCGATGACAGGTTGAAGAAAAATTAAAATTTGACAAACTTTATCATAGGAAAGTTCTTGTGAAATTGATGGTCAAATCTGGTAGCATCTAGAAATTTCAAATGTCTAAATCTTGCAAGGGCCCTGTGATGGAATTGACTTCAAGACTGCTGAATTTTCTGGATACCAAATCTCTGAAAGTGGCACAAGATTAGTTATTGGTGTAGGATTAAGAGTTATTGTTCTAAACTCAGTATCTTTTTATGATACTGGCAGATAAGGAACCAAAAAAGTCTTACCCTCTACATTAGGACAACGTTCATGTGTAAAAGTCCTGCGATTGAAGAAGACATTGATGAGCGAAATCTACCAGTGAAACTTTCCAATAAATTCTCTTTGATTTTATGTTCTAGGTGTGAATTTATTTTTGAACAACACATGATTGCTTTACCACAAATGACAAAATGGAAGATCAAATCCAGCTCAATTCTACCAATCATCTCAAAGATATTTCAATCTCAGCCAATTTGTAAGTCTAAGCAGTTGAATTGCAGTGTCACACAGCTGGACTAACCTTTTAAACCCAAGAACACTTATTATTGGCTTCAATGATTTTATCATCACAGTACATAGGACATTGGACTGGGTTAATGGTTTATCTTCACGTATTTATATAGATATTGAATTTTCAGCAATCAGTCACTGTTGTTCAAGGTTCCATCACTTTACAAAATTAAAAAGATGCATTCTTGTAAGGGAACATGGTTACATGAGTCCTGAAACATGGAACTTCAGGTCCAAGATGTATCATTAGCCACAGCGCATATATCTATGTAATTTGTTAGACAGAGCTATAAGCCTTTGCACCAATGGATGTACTTTAATCTTTGTTCCTCTGTTGTAAGCTACTGTTTTTCTTGTCTGAATCCTCTTTTGCTTCCAATACCATTACTTCATCTAAGTCTCTCAGTGATGGCAGGACCTTAGTTTCAAAAAATGGAAGCTTTGAGCTTGGTTTCTTCAATCCTGGTAGTTCCAAGAATCTTTACGTAGGAATTTGGTACAAAAATATCCCAGTTAGAACTGTTGTTTGGGTAGCAAACCGACTCAACCCCATCGGTGACTCTTCTGGATTGTTAAATATAAACAAGAGGGCAGTCTTGTTGGCCAGGGTGCTTATAGTTGGCTGTTTGATTCACAAAAGCAGGAGAAACATTGTAGGTAATATACCGTCACATATTCATAGCCATTTTTTTGTAATTATACGCCTGCAGTTTCTTTCAATCAGTTTTTATGAGAGTTCTATTTTTCACTACCAAGTCTTCAATAAAATTCTTCACCAAGTCGATAGTCTTCTATAGGCAACAAGAACTATATAGTTGCCTCATGATGTAAAATCAAGAGTCCATATCAATTAGACCGGGTGTAAGCTAATTGAACTTGCGAATTTTTCTTGTATGGATATCAGGTTTACGTATATTCATTTAGTATTTTATTAATACATACTTCTTTTTTACTAATGGTTCTGCATTTGCTAGCACTTGCATATTGAAAAGAAAATATATATTGGATGAATTAAATAGTTTCAATACTATTTACCAGATAAAGAAACTTTTCACGGAGCAAGAAATTGAAATTTAATAGTTTAATGTAGTCCAATATCCACACTGCATGTGTTGCTTTCAGTTTATATTGTCCATCATTTTGGACAAACAGGAGACAACAGTAGAACTGATCAGGGAAATGAAGATCAGAATGAACTATGAAGACCTGGAGTTACCACTGTTTGAGATAGCTGCAATTTCTAATGCCACGGATAACTTTTCAATCAACAACAAGCTTGGAGAAGGTGGCTTCAGACCTGTATACAGGGTAAACTTGAAACTTGCTAGTGAAATGATTCCAAGAACAAATTACAAATTTTACTCGGTAACTAATTTCTCATATATTTTTTCAGGGCACAACAGTGGAGGACAGGAAATTGCTGTGAAAAGGCTTTCAAAGATTTCTGAGCAAGGATTGAAGGAGTTGAAGAATGAAGTTATCTACTTTCAAAATAACAGCACCGAAATCTTGTAAAGCTTCTTGGCTGCTGCATTCAAGGAGAGGAGAATAAGCCTCGACTCTTTCATTTTCGGTCTGGACATCTCTAACCTTTCAACTTTCAGTTAGCTTTTGCCTTGATTATAGGCGATTCGTGTAATTTAGCACAGTTTCTTTCTTCTTTTTTTTTTTCTTTTAATATGTGAAAATTTGGGCTCGGAGTAGTACTAAACCTCAGTATGGTACTTTCTAGATCAAACAAGGCGTACACTATTGGATTGGTCCAAGCATTTCCACATTATTTGCAGGATTGCTAGGGTTCTTCTCTATCTTTATCAAGATTCTAGATTGAAGATTACGCATCGAGATCTCAAAGCAAGTAATGTGCCACTTGATCATGATATGAAACCAAAAATATCAGATTTTGGCTTGGCTAGACCTTTCAGTGGAGACGAGACAGAAGGAAGTACAGACAGAGTGGTTGTAACATAGTAGGTATTTATTGTTTTGTCATATTCACGATTCAATTGCACTAGTTCGTGAAAACTAATGTTTTCTAAGCCTTTGAAGTGGTTATATGGCACCGAAATATGCTAGTGATGAGCTATTTTCAGTAAAATCCGATGTCTCCAAATTTGCCATTTTATTGCTGGAGATAGTAAGTGGAGAAAAAGAAAAAGAGGATTTTATCGTTCAGGCCACAAGCTTAACCTTATAGGACATGTTAGTGAAACATCATCACACACTACTCTTCCAAAGAGGTTCAAGAATGATGTTACTTTTTTGACATTGTTTAAATTAACAAATCATAAATGACAAAAGGGTTTTGATACGCTTTAGGCATGGAAGTTGTGGAAGGAAGACATGCCTTCACGACTGATCTATGCGTGTTTTCAAGAAACATGCAATCTCGCTGAAGTGATGCGATGCATCCACACCGGTTTGTCACATGTGCAACAGCGTCCCGAGGATAGGCCATGTATGCCCTCTGTGATTTTGATGTTGGGAAGTGAGATTGTGTTGCCTCAGCCCAAGCAGCCTGGTTACTTGGCAGACAGGAAATCAATCGAACCAGATTCTTCATCATGTATGCCTGCATCATCTTCAATTAGTACACTTAGGATCTCAGAGTTGGAGGCTCGATAGAGAATCTATTAGTTACGTGCCTTATCTACATTTGTCTAAAACTTTAAAAGTTCAACCATTTAGAATATGTGATTTATACAAACCGTTCAGGTAAATGATAGAATGAGAAATGGCGAGGATCCAACGATGTGGTATATGTTGTGCATCTAAATCGGAAGTATCCTAATGTTTATAGAGACACTGTAAATAAGAGGAACTATGAGAACTAAGATAAAGGAAGACTATCGAATTTGAGAGAATCAGGGTACATTCAAGTCATAAAGTTGTTGCCATTTTGATTTTCTTCAGCCTGCGACCGAGGATTACAAAAATTCGTTGTTTGCGTAGAAAATGTTCTCCGAGTAAACCCACCACCAGTGTCGAGCTTTTCCTAGATTTTTGCAGACTACAATGTTCTTCGTGAGATATCCGTGAGTTGAAGCAGAAACATAAGATAGCTGACGAGGCAAGGCATATTTTCTAGATACTCATTACCGATCACCAATTACAAACTTTAGGCTAAAGATTGTTTTTGAAAGGGGCATATTGGACTGTATAGATCATCATATTTGGGTGCCTACACGTTCTGCTTCCAGAACTTGAGAACTTGAGACCATCTTAGCTTAAAACCAGAAACCAAAAGTCCTCTGATAAATCACTAGATTAAGCTAATTCAAAGTTTGAAGAGCCATAATCAATTAAATTTAGTAACCAAATAGTAGTCTTGAGACAATTGAGCTAAACTTGTTCCCCAGCTGCCTATTTACAAAAAAATAAAAATAAATTGCTTTGCCCATCCCCTAACTATTATAAAAAAAAAAAAACACAAAAGGTTGACTGTTCTCAAATGGTTAAGTTGAACTTTAAATAGCCCTAGTAATTGCTTTGTATAAAGAGAAGAAACATGAATTTCCCTGGTTTCCTAAAATTCTAGAGTCTCGTTAGTCACTGGTGTAGGATTATTAATTAATTGTTCTGAACTCCGTACTGACCCTCTTTCCTATTTCATGATCCTGGCAGATAAGGAACCAAACAAGTCTTACACTCCACATGAGGGTAAGACTTGTTTTGGGTATCTCAAATGTGTAAATATCCTGTGATTGAAGAAACCTTGATGCGTGAAATCTATTTTCGGAACTTTACAATAATCTATTTTCGGAACTTTACAATAAATACTCTTTGATTTTAATGTTCTAGGTATAAATTTATTGTCTTAACAACACATCATTGCTTTGCCACAAACGACAAAATGGAAGATCAAATCCGACTCAACTCTCTCAACTATCTCAATGAAATTCCAATCCAGACGAATTTCTAAGTCTACTGAAATTGAATTGCAATGCCACACAGCTGGACTAAAACTAAGTCATTAAGTCCCAGATCATTTAATGTTGCCCCCATGATTTCATTATTCATAGTATACATGGGGCTGGTTTAGTGGTCTACAAACTTGTCTTCACATGTTCATAGAGATGTTGAATTTTCAGCTAGCAGTCACATCTTTTCAAGGTTCTATCACTTTCCAACATTAAATAGTTGCATTCTCGGAAGGGAACATGAGTACATGTATCATTAGCCACGGTGCTTATATTTGGCAGAGAAAGCTCAAAGCCTATACACCCAATGGATGTTCTTTCATTTTTGTTCATCTGTTGCAAATTACTGTTTTTCTTGTTTGAATCCTCTTTTGCATCTGACACCATAACTTCATCTCAGTCTCTTAATGACGGTAGAACCTTAGTTTCAAAAGATGGAAGCTTTGAGCTTGGTTTCTTCAGTCCTGGCAGTTCCAAGAATCGTTATGTAGGAATTTGGTATAAAAATATCCCTGTTAGAACAGTGGTTTGGGTTGCAAACCGACTCAACCCCATCAATGACTCCTCTGGCTTCCTAATGATAAACAAGACAGGCAATCTTGTATTAACAAGCCAAAGCAATATCGTAGTTTGGTCGGCATACTTGAGCAAAGAAGTCCGGACTCCAGTTGTATTGCAGCTACTAGATTCAGGAAATCTTGTCCTCAGAGGCGAACAAGATGGTGATTCTGAAACTTATTTCTGGCAAAGCTTTGATTATCCTTCTGATACATTGCTTCCAGGAATGAAGCTCGGATGGGATTTAAAGACAGGCCTTGAGCGGCGCGTAACATCATGGAAGAGCTTTGACGACCCATCTCCCGGAGACTTTATTTGGGCAATTGAACGACAGGATAATCCTGAGGTAGTCATGTGGAAGGGATCAAGAAAGTTTTATAGGACTGGACCATGGAATGGCCTTAGATTTGTTGATTTTTGAAAGATAAAACAAAGGATTAAAGAATTTGAGGAAGAACAGAAAGATATACGAAAAATGCAGAACTGGAAATTCATATCTTTATTTTGCATTAAGCTTACAATATATAATAATCAAACTGAAACTAAGAAGCCGAAAATCAAGCCATGAGCTGATACATGTTGAACAAACTAACAACTTCCTAAAGACTAGGACAAACTTAATTAATAACATCTGAAACATAAAAATAGTTATCTGGAAAACGTGAATAGCTTTGCAATCCTAAGTGCAGCTAACCAACACTCCTCCATGCACTAGGAGCTGCAAACTCCAAGTCTTTGCCTAAGAAGTTGGAACTTGTTTGCTGGCAAAGATTTTGTGAAAATGTCTGCGAGCTGATCTTCAGATCTGCAATAAATGAGGCACACTTCTCCTTCCTTCTGCACTTCCCTTAAAAAGAAAAATTTGATCTTGAAATGCTTAGTTTTTCCATGAAAAACTGGATTTTGGGAGATTGCTATTGCTGCCTGATTGTCCACAAATACCTCTGTATCATTCAATTGCTTCGAGTTTAAATCACATAACAATTTCCTCAGCCACAATGCCTGATTCACTGCTGCTGTGGCAGCAACAAATTCGGCCTCTGCAGTAGACTGAGCTACAATCTCTTGTTTCTTGCAGCACCATGAGAAAACTCCTGATCCAAGACTGAAACAATAGCCAGATGTACTCTTCATGTCATCTACGGATCCACCCCAATCACTGTCAGAGAATCCCAGCAACTTGAAGTTTTGACACTTCTTGAATTTTACACCAAAGTCAAGAGTTCCTTTGATGTACCTAATAACTCTTTTTGCTGCTTTAAGATGCACTTCACTAGCACAATGCATGAAACGAGAGAGAATACTCACAGCAAAAACAATATCTGGCCTGGTTGTAGTTAAATACATTAAACACCCAACCATGCTTCTAAAATAGCCTTCATCAACTTTCTCCGTGCCATCCTCTTTTTTTAAGCTTTCCTTTTGATTCATTGGAGTAGTTGTCGCCTTGCAATCCTCCATATGAAACTTCTTAAGAATTTCCTTAGCGTACTTCTTTTGACAGATAAAAACTTCACCTTCTAACTGCTTAATCTCCATTCCCAGAAAGTATGTCATCAGTCCAAGGTCTGTCATTTCAAAGATCTGCATTATTTCCTTTTTGAACTCTTCAACAAGCTTGGCGTTACCACCTGTGATTAAGAGATCATCAACATAAAGAGAGACTATAAGCAGATCATCTCCTTTACGTTTCACATAAAGAGTAGCCTCTGACTTGCTTTTTACAAATCCTAGGCTTGACAGATGCTTATCTATCTTGCTATACCATGCTCTAGGTGCTTGTTTCAAGCCGTATAGAGCCTTTTCAAGCAAGTAGACTTTCTCCTCTTGACCTTGTTCTACGAATCCTTCGGGCTGTTCAACATAAATTTCTTCCTGCAAAATACCATTCAAGAATGCAGATTTTACATCTAATTGAATCACTTTCCACATATTTTGAGCTGCTATAGCTAGCACCAACCGAATAGTATCTAATCTAGCAACTGGAGCAAATGTATCCGAGTAATCCACTCCAAAAACTTGAGCATACCCTTTGACAACCAGCCTGGCTTTGTGTTTGTTGATGCTTCCATCTGAATTTAGCTTGGTTCTAAACACCCATTTTACTCCAATAATTTTTCTATCCTTCGGTCTATCAACTAGCTTCCAAGTCTTGCTCTTTTTTATCATTGACAACTCCTCCTCCATTGCGTTCTTCCATTTCTGATCTTTAATAGCTTCTTCATAATTTGCAGGTTCACAAATAGCCACATTGCAGCTTTGATAGATATCGGAGAGCAGTCTTGTTCCACGGATTGGTGGATCATCTTGTAATTCTTCTTGCCACTGTTCTAATGTGTGCTCTTCCATTGTTTGAAATGGAATACTTGTTTTTTGCTTGTTGGAGAATGGACTTTTTGTTCGTTCCCAGTTCCACTTCTCATCTTCATTGAAGAACACATCTCTACTGACAATTATCTTCCCTGTTTGAGGTTGATAAACCTTGTAGGCTTTAGAGGAAGAACTGTAACCAACAAAGATGCCTGGTTCTGACTTCTTATCAAGTTTATCACGCTTGACCTGTGGAACGTGAGAGAAACACACACAACCGAACACTCTAAGAAAAAATAGTGAAGGTTTATAGCCATACCATGCCTCAAATGGAGTTTTATCCTTCAATGCCTTGGTAGGTAATCTGTTTTGCAAGAAAACTGCAGATTAGCCGCCTCACCAAAAATTTTTTTGGCAACTCCTTGTCATGAAGCATACATCCGGTCATCTCCATTATGTATCTGTTTCTCCTTTCACTAACTCCATTTTGTTGTGGAGTGTAAGGAGCGATGGTTGTTCTATGCGTTTTTTTTAGCAAAACAAATTAAATTCTTCCGAGGTGTATTCTTTTCCATTATCAGACCTTAGAACTTGAATATTGCAGCCACTTTGGTTTTCCACCATTTTCTTGAACTTCCAAAACACTCCATTTACTTGACTTGAATTTTAAGAAAAAATCCAGCACAATCTTGTAAAATCATCAATGAAAACAATATAGTACCACGCTAAAGATGGAGTTCTTTGAGGACCCGATACATCCGTGTGGACAAAGGCGCAACTTGCGAATGGCTCTCGGGGTGACTTGAGAATGGTCTCCTTTTTGTTTACCATCTTGACAAGCTTGACAATTTGGTAAGTGATCTCCAAAGGTTGGTAAGCCAACCTGTGAGCTCCTTTGTCTTCATCGCATCCTTTTGTAGTGACAATGGCCAAGTCTCTTGTGCCAAATCTCGGTCTTACTAGCTTTGGTAGAAAATGCAACAATTTCTTCTTTAATGGGATCAAAAGAAAACTTTTCCTTTCATTCTCACTTTGAGAATTTCACGACCAAAGGACATCTTGAATGCGTGAAACTATCTTCAAAGATCACTTTAAAGCCTTTTTCAATCAATTGACCTACACTCAACAAGTTTTGATCAATTTACGTACATAGAGGACATCGAGATTCTTTTGTACCTTCGACGCTAGTTATGGCGATTTTCCTTTCCCAATGTAATCATCATTGTCGATTTTGACTTTAGTAATGTCAGTTGGCCTCAAACCTATGAAGAGTTCCTCGTCAATGGTCATATGGTTGGTACAACCACTGTCAATTAACCAACTTTTAGTTGAACTACTACTTGTAAAACAAGACAGTGTAAAAAGCTGATCTTCATCTGCAACTTGGGCTTTAACTTCTTGCTGCTGGGGTTTTTCTTTACAAATTGGTGCTTTATGTCCAGTCTGATTGCATTTGGAACATTTTGCATCAAGTCTCCTCCATCATTTGAATGGAGGGTGGCCTTTTCTTCTACAATGATGAAAAGAAGGTATTTACCCTTAGAATTTTCATTTTTGCATTTGTTGTTACTCGAAGTAGGAGAAACTGAATTTCCCTCTTGGCCTTTCTTTTTTTTCTTCTTGTTTTTGTCAGCTCTGTGATGTTTTGCAACTAAGGCTCCTTTAGTATTGACATCTTGCCTCATAAGCCTCCTTTGCTCTAATGCCTGCAGGGAATTAAGTAATTCTGCTAAGGAAATTTTTGACATAGCCTTGGTATCTTCCAAGGTTATAATTGTCGCTTCATACCTCTCCTGCACAATGACAATGATTTTTTCTACGATCCTTGAATCACTAAATTCTGACCCGAGTAACCTCACTTTGTTTGTGATTCCAAGAAGTCTATTTGAATACTCTTTAATTGTTTCAGATTCCTTCATCTTTTGCAACTCGAATTCCCTTATCAAATTCAATACCTGCATTCCTTTTATCTTTTCATCTCCTGCATATTCTTCCTTAAGATAGTCCCATATAGACTTGGCTGTCTTAAGGGACATTATTCTTGTGAAAATTGTTGACGACACCGCAGCGAATAAGCATGCTTTGGCTCTCGACTTCTTCATCTTCTTTTCCTTTTGTGCTTTTATCTGTGCCATGGTGGGATTGTCTGGAAGTGCAGGAACTTCATAGTCTTCTTCCACTGCTTCCCAAAGATCCAAAGCATCTAAGTATGTCTCCATGCGTACTGCCCACATTTGGTAGTTGTCTCCATCAAACACCGGTGGAGCAATAGAAGAGAAGCTGGCTTCGGCTTCCATGATACGTCAAACTCACTTACAGATCCCTTAAGAAGGTTGCTCTGATACCAATTGTTGATTTTTGAAAGATAAAACAAAGGATTAAAGAATTTGAGGAAGAACAGAAAGATATACGAAAAATGCAGAACTGGAAATTCATATCTTTATTTTGCATTAAGCTTACAATATATAATAATCAAACTGAAACTAAGAAGCCGAAAATCAAGCCATGAGCTGATACATGTTGAACAAACTAACAACTTCCTAAAGACTAGGACAAACTTAATTAATAACATCTGAAACATAAAAATAGTTATCTGGAAAACGTGAATAGCTTTGCAATCCTAAGTGCAGCTAACCAACAAGATTTAGTGCTCCGTCACTAAGGCCTAACCCAGTCTTTAGTTTCAGCTTTGTCTCTAATGATGTTGAGCTGTACTACACATTCAACATCACAAATAAAGCTGTTATCTCAAGGATCGCCATGAACCAAACACTCTATGTACGTCAACGATTCATATGGAATAAAGCAACTCAAAGTTGGGAACTGTACTCAAATGTGCCAAGAGATCGTTGTGACACTTATGGTCTTTGTGGTGCCTATGGCATTTGCATCATTAGCCAGTCGCCTGTTTGCCAATGTTTAAAAGGTTTTGAACCAAAGTCAGGGGGGTATGTAGACTGGTCTCAAGGGTGTGTGCGTAGGAAGCCGTTGAACTGCTCTAGACAAGATGGCTTCATCAAATTCACTGAGCTGAAATTGCCCGATGCTACTTCTTCTTGGGTGAGCAAAAGTATGAATCTCAAGAAATGCAGGGAGAAGTGCTTAGAAAACTCTTCTTGTATGGGGTACACAAATTCAGATATCAGAGGAGGAGGCAGTGGCTGTGCCCTGTGGTTTGGTGAACTGATTGACATGAGAGACTTCCAAGGTGGTGGACAGGACTTCTATATTCGAATGTCTGCTTCAGAGATAGGTACACGCATAAAATTTGTTTATGTCACTCCATTATGTGAAACTAGGTGTTAGGAGTGCTGCTTCGGTTAGTTTAGCAGTTCCACTTTCTTTTTTATTGTGTAATTCAGTAATGAGTTCAGATTGAGGCGCTCCTTTCACATATGCAGTTTCTGGGTATAGCTTCTGTGCATAGAATCCTGCTGCTATTTGAATCGTTTTTCCTTAGCTATAAGATTATTGACTTGCTTTGCTATATCTGAATACGCTGATCAAGGAGAGAAAGGTAAGCCTACGACAAAGATAGTGGTGATAGTCATTTCTACTACTGCTCTGCTAGCTGTGGTGCTTATAGCTGGCTACTTGATTCACAAAAGCAGGAGAAATATAGTAGGTATAATGGCACTCCATTTTCCTTCACAAATTTTCATTTTTACCATAGCAGTTTCCTTTCAATCAATGCTTGTAAAATTTTTAGTTGGGGTAGCTGGTTTACTTAGATGTATTTAGCTAGTATTATATTAATACATGCATCTTTTTCACCTATTGTTCTGTTTTTCACTTGCGCTTTCAGATTGACCAGAAAATACATATTGGATGTATAATTTACAGATAAAGAATCTCCTTATTAAGAACAAGAAAATTGTATTCACTAGTTAGTCATTTAATATTGTCTGGTATACGTACTGCATATGCTGCCTACAGTTAATATTGTCCAAAATTTCAGAGAAAACAGAAAACAGCAGGGAAACTGATCAGGAAAACGAAGATCAAAACATAGACCTCGAGCTACCACTGTTTGAGTTAGCTACAATTGCTAATGCGACAGATAACTTTTCAATCAACAAGAAGCTCGGAGAAGGTGGCTTTGGACCAGTTTACAAGGTAAACTTGAAAGCTGCAAATCAAGAATACTTATTTTACTGGGTAACTAAATTCACATATATCTTCCCAGGGCACACTGGTGGATGGACAGGAAATTGCCGTAAAAAGGCTTTCCAAGATTTCTGAACAAGGATTGAAGGAGTTGAAGAATGAGATTATACTATTTTCCAAATTACAGCACCGAAATCTTGTGAAGCTTCTTGGCTGCTGCATTCAAGGAGAGGAGAAATTGTTGATTTATGAATTCATGCCGAACAAAAGCCTGGACTCTTTCATTTTTGGTCTGGATCCCTCTAAGCTTAAATTATTCAGTTAGCTTGCTCCTTGATTATAGGCGTTTATTATAGTTTAGCACAGTTTTTTTTTGGTATTTTTAATTTATTTTTTTTATTCATGGAAAATTCGAGGGAATTGTACTAACCTCAACATGATGCTTTCTAGATCAAACAAGACGTACACTATTAGATTGGTCCCAGCGTTTCCATATTATTTGTGGGACTGCTAGGGGTCTTCTCTACCTTCATCAAGATTCTAGATTGAGGATTATACATCGAGATCTCAAAGCAAGCAATGTGTTACTTGATCAGGATATGAACCCAAAAATTTCAGATTTTGGCTTGGCTAGAGCTTTTGGAGGAGACGAGACAGAAGGAAACACAAACAGAGTGGTTGGAACGTAGTACGTATTTCCTGTCATGTGATCTTTACAATTCGCTTGCATTGATCAATGAAAATTAACTTATAGATTCTAATCTTCTGAAGTGGTTATATGGCACCGGAATACGCTAGTGATGGACAATTTTCAGTAAAATCCGATGTCTTCAGCTTTGGAATTTTATTGCTGGAGATAGTAAGTGGAAAGAAAAATAGAGGATTTTATCATTCTGACCACAAGCTTAACCTTATAGGACATGTAAGTAAAATGCATACGACATTTTCCAGCATAGTTTAAACTAATAAATCATAGATGACAAAAGAGTGTTTGACATGTTGTAGGCATGGAAGTTGTGGAACGAAGGAATTCCTTCACAATTGATTGATGCGTGTATTCAAGACACATGCAACCTAGCTGAAGTGATACGATGCATCCACATCGGTTTGTTATGTGTGCAACAGCATCCAGAGGACAGGCCATGCATGCCCTCCGTGATTTTGATGTTGGGCAGTGAGATTTTGTTGCCTCAGCCAAAGCAACCTGGTTACTTGGCGGACAGGAAATCAACGGAACCGTATTCTTCATCGAGCATGCCTGAATCATCCTCAACTAATGCATTTACAATCTCAGAGTTGGAGGCTCGATAGAGAATCTATTAGTAATATGCCTTATCTACATTATCTAAAACTTAAAGAACATTATCGGTAATATTTCAACCATTTGGAATATCAGATTTACTCAAACCGAGGTTCAGGTAACTGATTGAATAAGAAATGGTGAGGATCCAACGATATAGTATACGTTGTGTTTCTAAATAGAAAGTATCCTAATGTTTGTGTAGAAATTGTAAATAATAGGAATTGTGAGAACTGAGACAAAATAGACTATTATATTTGAAAGCATCAGGGAAAGTCGGAAAGACCCTTCTGTTTTTTATCTTTATACAAAGCAATATACTAGGGCTATTCAAAGTTGAACTTTACGGACCATTTGAGTCGAGTCAATTTTCAAGCGGCTGGTGGAATTACAGAACATATATCTGAAATTTTGAGTTGAGTTTTGCATGATCAGATCCTTTATGGCTTAGTACTTAGGAGTAAAGTTCGTTATGCGTTCTGATTAATTGTACAATTCTTTATGGTGTGTTTATCAATTGGTAATCAAACTGAGCTTGAATCAGAATTGGTTAGAAGGGCATGAGGTACGAGAATCAAAATAAATTGTTTAATTTACTATAAGAACCAGAATTGAAATGAGTTGTATTTTTATTTTATGTGTTTATTTTATTTTAAAATCGGAATAAATTGTTACAAGTTACTAAAATGACCTTAGATGATTATTGTCATTATTTATTATAATAGTTGTGATGATGATGATTATTGTTGTTGTTATTGTTGTTTATTATTATTATTATTATAGTAACAATAGTTATTATTATTACTATTACAATTATTATTATTACTATTATTCTTACTGCTACTATAATATTTAAATGGGGTAAAAAGATATTTTTAATTTTTACTCATGATACAAATGTTAATTCACTCCTCATTCCCACTTCTCCATAGGAATGTGATTCTCATTCATCAATCCCACAAGTAAACACACCATTGCTTTTTAACAAATCCATTTACTAAATCAAGGTTTATCATTAAAAAGAAAAAAAAAATAGCTTCTTAAGAGTTTCTTTCTTCTTTCTTTCTTTCTTTCTTTCTTTTAAAGTTTGGGGATGGACAAAGACAAAAGTAATTTTTTTAACCTCTAACTCCCCCAAATTCGAATTTGAGTGCTCAATCAAAACAAGTTGCTTAAAAACCATCCGGCCAAGTCCCTAGAGCAAATTAAATATGTACATAAATGATCAACAACTTGTGCTTTTTTATTATGTTTCTTTATTATTGTAAAAGGAAAATAATAATAATAATAGCAAGAAGTTGGTAAGTTATCATAATTATTAACTTTGTAAAGAACCAATTGAAAAGTTAGTTTCTAACACATGGTATGTTTTTCACCAGTTTGATTTTTTTTTTTGGGCTAAATAGTAGAGGAGTTGCAAAAGCTAAATTAATTTTTTAACCTCCTCAATTCTCTTAGGATTATTTTAAATTTGAGTAGCCAACCAAACAAAACTGTTCGAAAATTACTTGGTCTGACCTGCGGGCTTCACCACTTTTTGAAATGATACTTGAAAAAGTATCTAGTCAATTGTTTATTGGGATTGTTGCCTAAAACATTATATATATATACACACACACACTAATAGAATACCGGGTGAAGAAGAAGAAATGAAACTCCACCAATTTCTTATACAAGGCAAAAAGAATGGGAATCATAAAGAGTAGAAGGCATATACATTTTGTCCAAAAAATGGTGATTATTAAGTTTGCTAAATTGCATGCCGTGAAGCCGACCAATGTGATAATGTAATTAAAGTTTTTGCATGCAATAATTGGTAGCACACTGTTGCATCCCGCCCAAATCGAGAGCCCAATTCCAGGCCATGAGCCCAACACAAGGCCAAGAGTGCTAGCTTGGCCCAATTCCGGAATCTTCTAGACAACTCTAGCACATGTGAGCTGTAAATATTTGAATTGTAAACAACTAGTGATGAGCTGTAAACCACTAGTTAGAATACTCTAGAATCCCTAGAGCTTCCTATAAATAGAGGATGGCATTAGGCATTTAGGCATCCAAGCATTGAGCAAAGAACTCAAGCATTGTAAAGCTCTCTTGTAATCTCTTCTTTGTGAGTAATAGAAGTTTCTCGTTTGGCTCCATTGCTCTCTTCTCTCTAGCTTCCGCAAACCTCTCAAGGCTTGCTAGTCGAGAGGTCCAAGGCTTGCTAGTCGAGAGGTCCAAGGCTTGCTTAACAACCTTCGACATAAGTTGTCTAAGTGCCGCACGGGTTCGTTGTGCAAAACACTCATCTCGTGACAAGTGGTATCAGAGCTAAGGTTTGCACCCACGCAATCTAGCTCACGAGCAATGGCCAACCTTCCAACTTCATTCCAAGAGGGCGTTACTGGTGTGGAAGTTCCACCGGATCCAAACTGTGGTCGCGAGGAAGGACGCGCTCCAGGCAAACGCGGCAAGTCCAAAGCCTCATCCAGCGATGCGTTGGAACCTCGAGTAGCCACTCTCGAAACTGCATTGGCTGTATTCCAGGGCAGCCTCAAAGGGTTAGAGGAACGAGTGGATGGTCTCGAAGGGGAGTATGCGGACTTCACTGTCGCATCAAAGGTGCTTCTCCAAGAGCAAGCAAACACACTCCGAGGTGAGTTCCGATCCTTTCATGATGAGTTGCTAAAACTTTGCAGCTTCGTCCAAGATGAGCTGCGCGCCGTCCGTACGGAAGTGGAGGAAGTCCGTTCGGATTGGGCATGGCACAAGCGCACACTCTCCACTAGTCCAGCTTCCGCAAGCACGAGTGATGCGCGCCGCATTGATGTGCCAAAGCCCGACACTTTTGATAAATTTGACAGAGTTGTCGAAGCCCTTCAAAATAAATACTAATTCACCTAAACTAATTTGTTGAAATAGTGGAACCAGGTCGAATCCCAAGAGAACTATGTAATTAATTTCTCAAAGTTCAAAACAAAAATTAATTTCCCAAAAGAACTAGATTTGCAAAGCTCTCTGCCTCAAACCGGATAACCGGTTCTTTAAACCGGTAAACCGATTATTGTTTGAAAATTTCTGGGAATTATCCGGCTAACAGGATAAGGAATCCGGCAAACCGGTTGCGGGTCGTAAGCTCTCTGGAACTATTCGGACAACCGGTTAGGGAAACCGGAAAATCGGATTGCAGTCTCTCCTTTCTGGCACTATTCGGACAACCGGTTAAAAGAAACCGGAAAACCAGATGTCGATTCTCTCGTTGCTGTCCACTAACGGTCAGCCGGTTTGTGCTATCCGGTTTTCCGGTTGCTTGAATTTTAAGTTGTTCTTCTTTTAACGAGAAATTGATAAAATAAAATAAAAGAAACAAGATTTTAAATTAAGCAAAAAAAATCAATCTTACCAAACTTCCAATCCAAGGGTGTAAATTCCATCTAATTGCAATTTTTGATCATAGGCAAAAATATAAATTACTCAATCCAAGAACTTAGTCTACTTAATCGGTTAAGCCGTAGAAAGCAATTATTCTCCTAATGTATTAGACTCAAACAATCGCTCAAATCAAATCTTATCATTAATTTAACTGGGCATCATCGTTCCATATCAAATTAAGTGATAGCATTAAAAATAGTGAGAATGACTAAAACAAGATCAATTAATTCATATTGTTCCAACTTAATCAATTTCGTATTTTTATTTCCTGGAGCCTATCATGCAAGCTATGTAATTGTGGCCACCAATTTACACACACATGAGCCAACTCTTTGCTACTCAATTCAGTCATTCATGACAATTACGGATCACAAACTCATGACTAGCGATAGAAAAATAAATATTGAATTAAGGCGTCAATTTAATCAATATAAATAATTCATAGAAAATAAGAACAAGAAAATAAAAATTACTTGGATTGAAGAAATTCTTGTTAAGTCCAAAGCTTCACAAAATTACAATTGGAATTTGATTAACCCTTGGACCGGAAGTAAAACCTTAGCCACACATGGTGGACAAACAAAATCAAGAAAATTGTTTGACCAAGAACTAGTTGCAGCCGCTGTTTCTTTCTCACGCCCTTTGCTTCCCTTTTTACTTCTCTTGCTGGCTACTTCCTCTCTCACGCCCTTTGCTTCCCTTTATAATGCTTAGTTGACCGAATTCTTCTCCAATTCTGATTGCTAGGAAACCGACTCCCTCCAGCCAATGGTCGGCCCACGTTTGCAAAGCCCAAATTAAGCATGATTCAATTCTTATGTGCTTAATTGCTCCCAAAGTCAATTAATGAATGCTTCCGAAATTGAACTCCTTTATCCATTTTTTATCCAAAATCTCTAATTAACTCCATGAATTTTTGCTTCAAGATTCGTAATCTTCCCAAGTCAGCTTTTACCATTTGCTCCAACAAGCATTGAATTTCACCAAGGAAGCCAAAAACGTGCCTTTTTGTCCAAATTCCATCTTAACATCCATGTTTCATCTCCTAAATCAAATCAAACGCAATTTCCACAAATTAGCACAAAATCAATCAAAATATGAGGGAATTAAACAAAATATAGTATGACTATTTATAACCTATCAAATTCCCCCACACCTAAACCATGTTTGTCCTCAAGCATATCTCAAATCAACATACCAATCCTCCCTTTTACCTCCTTTCAAATCATTCGATATCCAAGAATACCAATAAAGCTAAACACACATCAATGAGTTGAATCATAGTGACAATCAAAAGAATAAGCATTCATAGGATAGAATTTGTAACAAAAACAAAAGCATCTCATCGATTCATCAAAATCAAATGCAGCAAGACTTAACACCCTCACATGGTTTCGCTCAATGCTCTCAAAGTGTTTAGGGTGCGTGTTTTACTCTCAAAATCAAAACATAGCATATTATTACCATAGGCTTGCAAATGAATTAAATCTCCACCACTACATATGAATATGATGCAAAAATCAAAGGGACTTAACAAGGGTTGAAATGGGGCTTAGGTAAAGGTATGGTAAAAGGAAAATTAAGGGTTTAACGATCAAGACAAAGAGTTAATTACATGCATGATTTAGATGCCACACAAACAAAATAAACAAACACACTTCTAAAATGATGAAATTTATCCCCACATTTAAGCACTTAAAACATTTGGAGAAACAATTTGATAATTCAATTGCTTTTGCAAATAATTCTCCAATCATCAAATTAAGGGAATAAATTTCACAACAGAATTTTTTTTTCTTTTTCTTCTTCCTTTTTTTTTTTGTTTTTTTTTTGTTTTTGTTTTTTTTTGTTGGATTGCTTTTCATCATGCAATTACTTCACTCTTGTCTTGACAGGGTAGAAAGAGAACAAGGATAACAAACAAAAAGGCTTTGCGTTAAACAATGTGTTAGAAACAAACAAAAAGGAAAAATAGGCTCAAAGGGGCTAACTAAGGGAAAATAAAAGGCGGGTATTTTAGAGTCTAAGAATTGGTTAAACCTAATTGCCCTTATCACACTTAAGCATCAATTCAAAAATGTGGTCTCAACATACATTCATAAGCAAGTTCTAGAATAAACACACTAAGTTTGATACACTCAACAAAAATAAACGGAGCAAAAATGTAATGAGTTGCTCGGCTCGAAAGCTCACTAGAGTATCTATTTTGCATCAAGTCTTGTGCACTTTTCAATCAACAAATGAATGCGACACCATCGAAAATTTTAAAGAAAAATACTATTCATGCTTACCTCTTTCATGCATTAAAACTCAAAACAAAGATGTATCCCTAACTTACAAGGTATTCAAAGATATTGAAAAGACTTAAAATGCAAAAATATTATTATTTTTAAGAACAAATTAAAAACATGCCAAAATCCTCCCCCACACCTAAATAATACATTGTCCTCAATGTATCAACAAGTAAATGGCTCACAAAAAATAATAATAATGAAATGAAAAGTAAATGAGAAAGGAAGAAGAAACTCCCCTAAATGTGAGCAATGTGGACCCGAATGAGCTAGGGAGAGGGTTCCAGGGAAAGCTGTAAAATGGCGTGAGCATGTTTTATTAAAGTTAATCTCCTGTCCGAAATATATCTTCTACATCAAGAACATCTAAAAGCTTAAAATAAAATTAACAAAAGTAAAGAAAACCAAATATAATAAATAAATAAAAATTCAAAAACAAGAATAAAGAAAATATTTGGGTTGCCTCCCAATAGCACAATTTTTTTACATCGTTTTGCTCGACAGAGTCACAAAGCGAATCAAGCATCCAAATAATGAGGATGACCTAAATTGACTCCGATGAGGCATGGAGCAATTTCACCCTCATGATAGATTTTCAACTTATGGCCATTCACTTTAAAAATCTTGTCTGAGTCCAAGCTCTTAATCTCTACTGCACCATAAGGAAACACATTAATAACAACAAAAGGACCAACCCATCGAGAACGAAACTTACCAGGCATGAGCTTCAATCGAGAATTATATAACAAAACTTTCTGACCAATCTCGAATTGCTTACGAACAAGCATGTTATCATGAAACAACTTGGATTTCTCCTTATAAATTCTTGAGTTCTCATAGGCATCTAACCTCAATTCCTCTAACTCTTGCAATTGCAACAATCTCGACATACCGGCTTTGTCTAAGTCCATATTACATCGCCGCACCGCCCAATAGGCTTTGTGCTCGATTTCCACGATAGTGACATGCTTTACCAAACACAATTCGGTGAGACATACTATAGGAGTTTTGTAAGATGTGCGGTAAGCCTAAAGAGCATCATCTAAACGAAGGCTCCAATCCTTTCTTCCTGGATTCACCGTCTTTTTCAAAATAGATTTAACCTCTCTATTGGAGACTTTGGCTTGTCCATTGGTTTGAGGATGATATGCGGTGGCAACTCGGTGATTCACTCTATATTTCTTCATCAAAGCTTCAACCGATCTATTGCAAAAATGCGTTCCTTGATCACTAATAATTGCCCTTGGAATTCCAAACCTAGCAAAAATGTTAACCTTGACAAAACCTACAACAGCTTGAGAGTCATCAGTTTTGGTGGCTTTTGCTTCCACCCATTTCAAAACATAATCCACAGCCAAAAGAATATAAGAAAAACCACAAGATGATGGCAAATGACCCATGAAATCAATGCCCCATACATCAAATATTTCACAAATAAGAATTGGAACTTGAGGCATTTCATTCTTGCGTGTTAACGCTCCTACTCTTTGGCATCTCTCACAACTTTTGCAAAACTCATATGCATCTTTAAACAAAGATTCCCAATATAAACCACTATCTAAAATTTTCCTAGCGGTCCGTCTAGGTCCAAAGTGTCCTCCACATGCATAATCATGGCAAAAGGCTAAGATAGATTGGAATTCATTTTCAGGCACACATCTCCTAATCATTTGATCAGAACAATATTTCCAAAGGAAAAGTTTGTCCCAAACATAGTACTTAGACTCACTCTTAATCTTAGCTTTCCTAGACTTACTAAGACTGCTAGGTAGACTTCCCGTAACCAAATAATTTACCATATCAGCATACCAAGGAATCATACCTTTTAGTTGGAACAGATACTCATTCGGGAAGTCGTCATTGAAAGGTGTATCATCTTCCTCCCTTATCAATCGACTCAAGTGATCAGCAACAGAATTCTCCACTCCTTTTCGATCCTTTATCTTCAGGTCAAACTCTTGGAGAAGTAAAATCCACCGAATCAACCTTGGTTTCGATTCTTTCTTAGCCAAAAGATACTTCAAAGCTGCATGGTCAGAATACACAACAACTTTAGAACCAAGCACATAAGAACGAAATTTATCCAAAGCAAAAACAATTGACAAAAGCTCTTTTTCTGTAGTGGAATAATTGCCAGACGAGATTTAAAGTCACAGCATAATAGATGGCATGACTTTTCTTGTCAATCAGTTGGCTAAAGCGCTCCCACTGCATAATTGCTTGCATCGCACATGATTTCAAAAGGCAAGTCCCATCGAGGTGGTTGAATAATTGGCGCACTAGTCAACAATTCTTTGAGCTTATCAAACGTTTCTTTGCATTCCTTCCCAAACTCGAATTGAACTTCCTTTTGTAACAAATTTGTTAAGGGCAAGGCGATTTTGGAGAAGTCCTTGATAAACCTGCGATAAAACCACCGCATGTCCAAGAAAGACGCACTTCCTAACATTGGTAGGGTATGGTAAGTTTGCAATTATATCCACTTTTGCCTTATCAACTTCTATACCCCTAGAAGAAATCACATGTCCTAGAACAATGCCTTGGGTGGCCATAAAATGACACTTTTCATAATTTAGAACCAAGTTAGTATCTATGCATCTTTTCAAAATCTTGGTTAAATTATCTAAGCACTCATCAAATGAATCCCCATATACAGTGAAGTCATCCATAAACACTTCAATGCAATTCTCAATATATTCAGAAAAAATACTCATCATGCATCTTTGAAATGTACCTGGAGCATTACAGAGATCGAAAGGCATTCGGCTATAGGCATAAGTTCCAAAAGGACAAGTAAATGTTGTCTTTTCCTGATCTTCCTGTGCAATAGGAATTTGATAAAAACCTGAAAATCCATCAAGAAAACAAAAGAAAGACTTTCCAGCTAATCTCTCTAGCATTTGGTCAATGAAAGGTAGGGGAAAGTGATCTTTTCTAGTGACTTGATTGAGCTTCCTAAAATTAATACACATCCTCCAACCATTTTGTACACGCATTGGTACAAGTTCATTATTCCAATTCTTAACCACAGTTATTTCAGTTTTCTTTGGAACAACATGAATCGGGCTTACCCATTCACTGTCAGAGATTGGGTAGATTATACTCGAGCATCGAGAATTTCTTTCATCACCACTTCCTTCATAAATTGGATTCAACCTCCTTTGTGGCTCGTGATGGTTTAGCATCATCTTCAATTAAAATCATGTGCATGCAAATTGATGGACTAATGCCTTTTATGTCGGCTAAAGTCCATCCAATTCTGCAACCTCGCTTCAAGGTTGTAACCAAACTTTCTTCTTGCTCCTTTGTGAGTCCTTTCGATATAATCACGGGCAATGTTTCCCTTTCACCCAAATACATGTATTTAAGGTGATCTGGCAAAGCTTTTAATTCCAGTTTTGGTGCCTGCACAATAGAAGGTAACATCTTGTTATTAGTAGAGGAAATTTCAGCATTAGAATTTATTGGCTCTGATAATGCTGCTGAAAATAATTCTTCAACACTAAGTTCATCCAAAATTCCTTTTAAATTAGATTGTGCATCTAATTCTAGCTCATTCCCAACACTTCCTTGGGCAAAAACATCCTGCACAATAGAATCAATCACATCAATCTGACAAAGAGAATGCACATCAGTAGGGTGTTTCATAGCATCAAATATGTTAAACTTAACAATCTCTCCATCAAACTCGACAGAGAGAGTACCCTCATCTACATCAATTTTTGTCTTGGCAGTTTTCATGAAAGGTCTTCCTAACAAAATTGAAGCCGATTTCGAAGAAGGGTTGCCTTCCATCTCTAAGATGTAAAAGTCTACAGGAAATATAAGCTCATTAACCTGCACCAAAACATCTTCCACTATCCCAAGTGGGTGAATATAAGAACGGTCAGCCAATTGAATAACTACACCAGTCTTTTGCAAGTCTTTTAACTTTAATTATTGGTAAACAGAAAATGGCATATTCTTTTGTAAAATTGCTGACACATTCTTACTTACCTCAACCTTCCCCTTTTCTTTCATCTTCCTCTTGTTGGTGCACAACTATTTCAAGAACTTTGCATATTTGGGAATTTGCTTGACCGCATCCAATAAGGGGATGTTAATTTGCACTTTCCTAAACGTGTCCAGAATCTCCTTTTCTTGCTCATCTTCTTTTGGTTTAACTAACCTGCTAGGAAAAGGAGGTGTAGGTGTACAAAGAGATAAAGGAGGATCGAATTTTACCCACGCCTTGTTTTAGATGGAGCTTCTTCCCGTTTCCATGGTCATTTCGAACTTTGGGTGGAGTTGACCCGAAGGAATTTCTTTTCCGCTTGGTGAAATTGCACCTGATTCTCCTTGGGTTGACTTACATTTGTGAAGGTAACTTTCCAGAATTTTGAGCTTCCAACTTACTAACTGACGTGGCCAATTGAGTAATTTGGTTGCCTAAATTCTGGATGCTTGTCCTTGTTTCCTGTTGAAGTTGAAGAGTACTATTAGCAAGATTCTTAACAATATCTTCCAAAGACATACCTGAGTTTGGAGCTTGAGTCTGTGTAGGGATTGGAGGCGGTCTAGTGAAGTTCTGAGGAGGTGGCCTTTGATGTCCTCCTTGGTTTCTATAGCTAAAGTTAGGATGATCCCTCCATCCAGGATTGTAGTGATTCGAATAGAGATCATATTTCCTTTGAGCGCGACCAGGAAACCCCCCTACAACATTGGCTTCTTGTGTGGAGTCTTGTTGCAATGTGGGGCACATATCAGTAGGATGCCCATGAAGTGAGCATATTCCACACGCTTTTACTGTTTGCAATTGCCCTACAGCCATTTGACGGACCAAAGCAGTTAAATCAGAAATTTGATTTTTAAGATCACTTACCTCATTAACTTGCTTGATAGATCCTCCACCCGCTCTTGTACCAAATTGCTGAGAAGTTTCAGCCATGTTTGAAATCAACTGTTTGGCTGCTTCAGGTGTTTTGTTCACTAAAGCTCCACCACTTGCTGCATCAATCATACTCCTATCCATTGGCAACAATCCCTCATAGAAATATTGGATAAGGAGTTGATCAGAAATTTGATGGTGGGGAAAACTAGCACATAATCTTTTGAATCGTTCCCAGTATTCATACAGCGTCTCCCCAGTGATCTGTGTGATGCCATAAATCTCCTTCCTAATACTAGCAGCTCGTGAAGCAGGAAAGAATTTTTCCAGAAATAGCCTTTTCATCTCATTCCATGTGGTGATAGAACCGGAAGGTAGATAATAGAGCCAATCTTTTGCTTGATCTTTCAAAGAGACGGAAAAGTTTCTAAGATTGATTTGCTTCCTGACACCATGGTTTCATTCCAGCAAATAATGAAATTTTTCAGATGCTTATGAGGATCTTCACCGCACAACCACTTAAAAGAAGGAAGTAAATGAATCAAACCAGATTTTAATTCAAAATCATTAGCAATATTAGAAAAGTAATGATAGGGGTTGTTGATTCAAATCTGGTGCAAGCGAGCTCTTGAGAGAGTTCTGTTCGCCATCTTTTCTTCAACTTCGCAAAACGGATGTACCACCAAAGAGTTAAATCTATCTCGCTTCTTCTTCAAGACGACGCTTTCTCTCTCTAGTCTTTTCTCAATCGACGCTACCGTCCTTCTCGATTTCAGATTATACTCGCAAATTAAGTAGCTCGAGAAGAACGAGTCATAAACTAAATCAACAAATAAATTAAACAATGAGAAACCAAGCAACGGCGCCAAATTTGACAGAGTTGTCGTCTTCAAAATAAATAATGATTCACCTAAACCAATTTGTTAAAATAGTGAACTGTCGAATCCCAAGAGAACTATGTAATTAATTTCAAAGTTTAAAACAAAATTAATTTCCCAAAAGAACTAGATTTGCAAAGTCTTTCAAACCGGATAACCGGTTCTTCAAACCCAGAACCGATTATTGTTTGAAAATTTCGGAATTATCCGGATAAGGAACTGCAAACAGGGTCGAAGCTCGAACTATTCGGACAACTGGTTAGGGAAACCGGAAAATCGGATTGCAGTCTCTCCTTTCTGGCACTATTCGGACAACCGGTTAAAAGAAACCGGAAAACCAGATGTCGATTCTCGTCGTTGTCCACTAACGGTCACGGTTTGTGCTATCCGGTTTTCCGCTGTTTGAATTTTAAGTTGTTCTTCTTTAACGAGAAATTGATAAAATAAAATAAAAGAAACAAGATTTTAAATTACAAAAAAAAATCAATCTTACCAAACTTCCAATCCAAGGTGTAAATTCCATCTAATTGCAATTTTGATCATAAAAAATATAAATTACTCAATCCAAGAACTTAGTCTACTTAATCGGTTGTCGTAGAAAGCAATTATTCTCCTAATGTATTAGACTCAAACAATTGCTCAAATCAAATCTTATCATTAATTTAATCATCATCGCTCCATATCAAATTAAGTGATAGCATTAAAAATAGTGAGAATGACTAAAACAAGATCAATTAATTCATATTGTTCCAACTTAATCAATTTCGTATTTTTATTTCCTGGAGCCTATCATGCAAGCTATGTAATTGTGGCCACCAATTTACACACACATGAGCCAACTCTTTGCTACTCAATTCAGTCATTCATGACAATTACGGATCACAAACTCATGACTAGCGATAGAAAAATAAATATTGAATTAAGGCGTCAATTTAATCAATATAAATAATTCATAGAAAATAAGAACAAGAAAATAAAAATTACTTGGATTGAAGAAATTCTTGTTAAGTCCAAAGCCTCACAAAATTACAATTGGGATTTGATTATCCCTTGGACCGGAAGTAAAACCTTAGCCACACATGGTGGACAAACAAAATCAAGAAAATTGTTTGACCAAGAACTAGTTGCAGCCGCTGTTTCTTTCTCACGCCCTTTGCTTCCCTTTTTACTTCTCTTGCTGGCTACTTCCTATCTCACGCCCTTTGCTTCCCTTTATAATGCTTAGTTGACCGAATTCTTCTCCAATTCTGATTGCTAGGAAACCGACTCCCTCCAGCCAATGGTCGGCCCACGTTTGCAAAGCCCAAATTAAGCATGATTCAATTCTTATGTGCTTAATTGCTCCCAAAGTCAATTAATGAATGCTTCCGAAATTGAACTCCTTTATCCATTTTTTATCCAAAATCTCTAATTAACTCCATGAATTTTTGCTTCAAGATTCGTAATCTTCCCAAGTCAGCTTTTACCATTTGCTCCAACAAGCATTGAATTTCACCAAGGAAGCCAAAAACGTGCCTTTTTGTCCAAATTCCATCTTAACATCCATGTTTCATCTCCTAAATCAAATCAAACGCAATTTCCATAAATTAGCACAAAATCAATCAAAATATGAGGGAATTAAACAAAATATAGTATGGCTATTTATAACCTATCAATGGCACACGCAATGCCACCGTCGTGGACAACTTTCTCTTTGGGCTAGACCAATATTTCGATGCCATGGGCGTACAAGATGAGGCATTGAAGGTGGGCACTGCACCCACCTATCTTCGTGGCGCTGCACAACTTTGGTGGCGTCGGAAGCATGGCGAGATGGGCAAAGACATTTGCACCATCGAGACTTGGACTGACTTCAAGCAAGAACTCCGAAAGCAGTTCGCCCCAAGCAATGCGGAAAAAGAAGCGCGAGCGCGCCTACGTCGCCTCAAGCAATCGGGTAGCATTCGTGACTACATCAACGAGTTCACTACCCTCATGCTCGAGATAAGTGACATGTCCGACAAAGACTCACTCTTTTACTTCCAAGATGGCCTCAAAGATTGGGCCAAGACCGAGCTCGATAGGCGTGGCGTACAGACACTTGATGACGCCATCGCCATTGCGGAGTCACTCACGGAATACTCTACCCAAGCCAAAGACAAGAAGTCTAGCCAAGGCAAAGGTGGGGGAGAGAGTCGCAAGGACAAGGGCAACAACCGCAAAGATTGGGGGCAGAAAAAGCCTCCTAGCAATAAGAGCGGGCAAGGCAAACCGGAGAACAAGAAAGAGTCACCAAAGCCTCGCAGCCCATGCTTTATATGCACTGGCCCTCATTGGGTTCGCGACTGTCCGGAGAAGAAGTCGCTGAATGCTCTTGCTGCTCAACTCAAGAGAAACCCAAGCATATCCACGGAGGAACCCCAACTCAGCATAGGTTCTCTCTAATACCTCGGCGCACTCAATCGCCAATAGCCCGCACTCGTGAAGAAAGGGCTTATGTACGTGAGCGCCAAGATAAATGGCCACACTGTTCGTGCGCTGCTAGATACGGGAGCTACGCACAACTTTGTGTCTGTAGATGAAGCCAAGCGCTTAGGCCTCAAGGCCACCAAGGAAGGAGGCGCGATGAAGGTAGTAAACTCACCCGCCAAGCCTATTGCGGGAATAGCACAAGGCGTGCACATAACCCTCGGTACGTGGAGCGGAAAGATTGACTTCTCCATCGTGCCCATGGATGACTTCAAGATGGTCCTTGGCATGGAATTCTTCGACCAAGTCCATGCCTTTCCACTGCCCGCTACGAACTCTCTAAGCATCCTTGACGTGAGTAAGGCGTGCATGGTTCCCACTGAGCGTAGCAAGTCCGAAGAGAAGACGCTCTCGGCCATGTAATTCAAGAAGGCATTCAAGAAAGACCCAAGCTTCTTGGTCTCCATCCGGGATCTAAACGAGGGGAAAGATTGCAGAAATAAGCCAAGCCAAGCCTCTTCGCAAATACAATATGTCCTCGACAAGTTCAAGGACGTGATGCCTCCCGAACTTCCGAAGAAGCTCCCGCCTCGTTGAGAAGTTGATCATGAAATCGAGCTGGAACAAGGCGCGAAGCCACCAGCCTTGTCACCCTACTGTATGATGCCACCCGAATTAGAGGAGTTGCGGAGACAACTCAAAGACTTGCTGGACGCATGCTACATCCGCCCCTCGAAGGCCCCTTTCGGTGCACCCGTGCTTTTCCAAAAGAAAAAGTATGGCTCGCTGCGGATGTGCATCGACTATCGCGCACTCAACAAGCTTACCATCAAGAACAAGTATCTGATTCCCTTGATCGCGGACTTGTTTGATCAGCTTGGCACGACACGGTACTTCACCAAACTTGACTTATGCTCTGGGTACTACCAAGTGCGCATAGCCGAGGGAGATGAACCAAAGACGGCGTGCACAACAAGGTACGAGTCTTTTGAATTCCTTGTTATGCCATTTGGCCTCACCAATGCACCCGCCACATTCTGCACGCTTATGAATAAGGTGCTCCAACCATTCCTCGACCGCTTTGTGGTCGTGTACTTGGATGACATAGTGGTGTATAGCACCACACTCGAGGAACATGCCCAGCACTTGCGACAAGTTCTCTAAGTACTTCATGACAACGATCTCTTCCTCAAAATGGAGAAGTGCTCGTTTGCCCAGCAAGAAGTGGAGTTCCTTGGCCACAAGATTGCGGGCGGGAAGATTATGATGGAAAATGTCAAGGTGAAGGACATATTTGAGTGGGAGCCTCCCACGAAAGTACCCGAGCTTCGCTCATTTCTTGGGCTGGTGAATTATTATCGCCGCTTCATCAAGGGCTACTCAGCCAAGGCAGCACCTCTGACCGACATGCTCAAGAAAAACAGAACGTGGCGCTGGTCCGAAGAATGCCACCGAGCATTTGAAGAGTTAAAGAAGGCAATTTCAGAGGAACCAATCCTTGCTCTTCCGGACCACACCAAACCTTTCGAAGTCCAAACGGATGCCTCAGATTTCGCCATAGGCGGAGTACTCATGCAAGATGGCCACCCCATAGCGTTCGAGAGTCGAAAGCTAAATGATACGGAACGCTGCTACATAGTGCAAGAAAAAGAAATGACAGCCATCATTCATTGCTTGCGAGTGTGGCGACATTACTTGCCCGGCTCACATTTCACAATCATGACGGACAACATAGCCACTAGCTACTTTCAAACACAAAAGAAGTTGAGTCCGAAGCAAGCAAGGTGGCAGGATTTCCTTGCGAAGTTCGACTATCGGCTCGAATACAAACCGGGCAAAGCCAATGTCGTTGCAGATGCTCTAAGCCGCAAGGCAGAATTGGCGACACTTAGCATGAGCCAACCGAAGTCCGACTTTGTCTCACGCATCAAAGAAGGCCTCCAACAAGACCCACTAGCAAAGGACTTGCTGGAGAAGGTGCTCGAAGGTAAGACAAGGCGCTTTTGGCAAGAGGAAGGCATCCTCCTCACCAAGAGAGATCGGCTGTTCGTGCGAAGGTGGGGAAATTTGCGGAAGGAAGTTATCAAGGAGTGCCACGACTCCAAGTGGGCTGGTTACCTCGGCATTGAGCGCACTACCGCACTAGTCCAAGCCTCGTATTTTTGGCCGCACATGAGGGATAACATTGAGGCATATGTGCGAACTTGTCCTGTGTGCCAACAAGACAAGGTGGATCATATTACCAATGACGGGATTATTGGGCCATTACCACGTGCAACAAGGCCATGGGAAGGTGTCTCCATGGACTTCATCACATCGCTGCCCAAATCCAAAAGGTGCGGTAGCATCATGGTTGTTGTAAACCGCTACTGATCGTCATAACATTCATTGCCGCACGGTGGCTGAAAGTCGTGACGACAGCCCGCCTCTTGGTCGAGCACATTGTGAGTTGTGGGAGTTCAGAGAACAGCATTGTGGCGGCCACGAGATCCTCGGTTCCTGGGAAATTCTAGGTGGGCTCTTGAGATGTTGGGGACGACCTCGAGTTCTCGACAAGCTTCCACCCATAAGCGGATGGGCGGGGACCGAAGCGCATAAATGGCCTCCTTGAGATGTACACGAGGCCTTATGTGAGCGCTCGTGACGGTTAGGCGAAAGCCTAGGCATCGCTTGACTTTCTTACAACTTGCAGAGAAGTGAAGCTACGGGCAAGAGTCCCTTCGAAATCATCATGGGATTTTAGCCTATGACCCCCAACGCCATAGCCTCGACTTATGGTGGGAAAAGCCCAGCGGCACACAAGCTCGCCCGCGAATGGCATGAAGAAGAGGACATCATGCGAGCCTACCTCGACAAAGCCGCGAGGAAGATGAAAAAATGGGCGGACACTAGGAGACGGCATGTTGAGTACAAGGAAGGTGATCAAGTCATGATCAAGCTCATTCCCCAACAATACAAGTCATTGCGGAAAGTGTACAAGGGGTTAGTGAGACGCTACGAAGGACCCTTCCGAGTTGTACGACGTGTGGGCAACGTCTCGTACTAACTATAACTTCCACCAAAACTCAAGATCCATCTGGTCTTCCATGTGAGTCTTCTCAAGCCATATCACGGAGATGTGGGAGACCCGAGTCGCGGAGAATCAAGCCGCGCGCCGACTGCCGTTGTCACCGCATTCGACAAAGATGTGGACTACATCATTGTAAATCGCGTGATGCGGAAGAGAGGCGTGCCATGGCATGATGCGGTGAAGTGGAAAAACCTACCCGAAAGCGAAGCCACTTGGGAACGCGAAGATGAGTTGTGGCAGTTCACGGAGCACATCCAGAAATACAAGCATGAAAGCGCGACGAGGACGCTGCGAGCTTAAGTGGGGGAGGATGTTGCGGCCCGCCCAAATCGAGAGCCCAATTCCAGGCCATGAGCCCAACACAAGGCCAAGAGTGCTAGCTTGGCCCAATTCCGGAATCTTCTAGACAACTCTAGCACATGTGAGCTGTAAATATTTGAATTGTAAACAACTAGTGATGAGCTGTAAACCACTAGTTAGAATACTCTAGAATCCCTAGAGCTTCCTATAAATAGAGGATGGCATTAGGCATTTAGGCATCCAAGCATTGAGCAAAGAACTCAAGCATTGTAAAGCTCTCTTGTAATCTCTTCTTTGTGAGTAATAGAAGTTTCTCGTTTGGCTCCATTGCTCTCTTCTCTCTAGCTTCCGCAAACCTCTCAAGGCTTGCTAGTCGAGAAGTCCAAGGCTTACTTAACAACCTTCGACACAAGTTGTCTAAGCGCCGCACGGGTTCGTTGCGCAAAACACTCATCCCGTGACAACACGCTATCTTTTGATGGATGCTGATGAAGGAGTCATCACTTTGGCGAGTTTGAAGAAAAACTCAAGCTTTGGATATGCCAATTTGGTATGACTGCCATCCAACTTAAAAGAGTTGGGGAACAAGTTTAGCTCAATGTCTCAAGACTACTATTTGGTTACTGAATTTAATTGATTATGGCTCTCCAGACTTTGAATAAGCTTAAGCTAGTGATTGATCAGTGGACTTTTGGTTCATGGTATTAAGCCTGGATGGTCTATTTCTGGAAGCAGAACTTGCACCCAGATTAGATGATCTACACAGCCCAATATGCTCCTTAAACAATCAGTCTTTAGCCTAAAATAGTACATAGAAATATATACATTTTTTGTCTCATCATCTATCTTATCTGCTTCAATTCACAGATATCTCACAAAGAACAATTCCTTCTGGAAAAATTGGGCAAAAGTTGGACACTGGTGGTGACTTTCCTTGGAAAACATTGTCTACGCCGGAGAAAAATCAAAATGGCAAGTTGGCAGCAACTTTATGACAGGAAAGTTCTTTTGAAAGAAATGATCGAATCTGGTAGTAGCTAGAAATGTCAACTGCCAAATATTTTGACAGCCCTGTGATGGAATTGACGACTGCTGAATTTTCTGGATTCCAAATGTATGAAAGTGGCGAAAGGTTGGTAACTGTTGTAGGATTATGAGTTGTTTTTCTAGCACTACAAGAAAAAGTGATTTATGTAACCGCTGTTCTGTAGAATATGATCATTTTTTACGGCTTTGAATCAACAAAGAGGGGCTACATACACAGGTGTTCCAAATGCTTTGTAATCGCCTTTTGGCATTGCAAAGTGTCTTTTGTGACGGTGAAAGTTGCGTTATAAAAGCTAGCAACGGTCACCAAAATAAATAACCACCTGGTCACATAAAGTAATATGGGTTGAATCCTTAATAAAATAAGCTTATGACAAGTAGAAGCAGTCACAAATCAGAAATGCTTAATTTTTCCATTATTTTGTGATATTTGTCACCGTTTTATCTGATTTTCCTGATATTTGTCAATTAGAACAAAAATTCAACATTGTGCATTAAAATATTGAAACACTAAAATTAAATAGTCATGATGCTATCCATAAAAATTCAAATTATATACTGAAAAGGGGTTTGACTTTGACACCAAGCCACAAATCTCCAATTCAAATATTAAAAGTTTGCACAAATCCAACTATTGGCCTACGATCCAAAGTCATTAAAAAAAAAAAAAAATGAGTCCAGAAGTCTCCAATGCATCTTACCAATGATAGCCTGGAATTGAAGTAACATATATTAAAAATGCACAAGATAAACACTTCTAAACTTCATAATTATTTAACTAAGCACTTCTTGCTAGCAATAATTAGAAGAACTCTTGGTACAACTGTTAATGTCTCTATACCTTCTTGAAACTCTTAGCTAATTTGTAGATGTAATATCCATTTTCCAAAAATAATATCAACATCCAACATATGAGTAATGAATAATAAGTTTACAGGTAAAAACACTTACCTGTGTTAGCAAATGTGATTAAGCAGAGCTGTAGCAGAAAGTATATTGGGAGCTTACTTAAACTTACTGAGCTTGCTAGACTCTCACATAGCAGATACACTTTCATGCTGAGCTGGCAGAATTCGTCTATTGTGCTTGTAACAGAATTTGTTAACTGTAATAGTATCTAGTAGCTTTTATGGTTAGCTTGGCAAGATCCAATTCAGTTACTATATAAGTGACATTGTAAACATTCATTCATTATGCAAGTATTATAATCAAGTGTTGCCTGCTTCTAGTATTCTATTTAAACTTTCTTTCTCATTTTCTATCATTTTCTCACTACCAAACACTTTCTTTAAAAAATTCCAAAATGGTATCAGAGCTCATGGCTAACACAAATGAAAATTCACCTTCATATAACTTTGTCACACCAATCAAACTCAATCAGAATAATTTTATGATATGGAAGAATCGAGTTCTTGCATCCATTAAAGGTAATGGATTGGAAGGCTTTATCATTAGAGCTAGTCAATGTCCAGATAAGCATCTTCCTCAAACTACTGAAGCCTCAAGCTCCTCAAATGCTGGATCCGGTTCAAGATCTGAGAATCTTGCTTCTGCTGCTTAGATGAGGACTGATCCGTTGCTTCTTTGCTGGATGTTTTCCTCCATACAAGAAAATTTTACTTGCATCTGTAATTCACTGTGTATCTCCTTATAAGCCATGGGAGTCATTTACACACGTGTTCATTTCTCAAGCTATGAATGCTTTTTTAATTCACTATGTATCCTCTTAAGATGCAACTTCAAACGGTTAAGAAAGGATCTATGACCATGAATGCTTTTTTTTTTTCCTAAGTGAAATGCCAAGCTGATAGTCTTGCTATTTCTGGTAAGCCTGTTTAACACAATAATCTGATTACTTACATACTAACTGGTTGAGACTCTCAAGATTATAAGTCTCTCGTTATTGCCTTGCTTGCTAGAGTGAAAGTATGAGTTTAGATGATTTGTATGCGTGTTGTTGAGTCGTGAAATGTGAATTGAATAGAAGAAAGGGAAGCTAAGTGTCGATATTATTCATAGTCTCACTGCCAATGTAGTACAAAAGAGTTAGAGATTTCATAGAGGTAGTTCTGGACGATATTCCAAGTTGTCATTCAGTTAAAACTGTTTGCTTCTGTTAAAAATCTCATATCAAAACTAGCAGCAGTGCAGAACACATTCGATAAGACACAAGCAAATTAAGCATATCACAGATTTTCTCGACAGCAGTAACTAAAAAGCAGAGCTTCAAACTAAAATTTAAAATTTGGAAAGCTTTTGTAAATAAAAAACTGAGTTAATGACATAACATTTGAATTGCTAACCTAGAAATTGTCAAATTCCACAAGACAGAAACTTCTTGGCTTCCAAAAATAATCAGATTACATGCCTAAACATGTATACATTTTGTAAATTATCATATCTATAAACTTGGCAAAGAACTAATTGGAAAGCTATATTTAAAAGTATCGAGTCAATTGTTTGTTGGGATTGTGGCCTAAACATGTATACATTTGTGTGTGTGTGTGTGTGTGTAGATAGAGTACAAATAGATGGCATAAATAAATTTTGTCCCAAAAAATGGTGATTATCAAGTTTGCTAAATTACATGCCGTCAAGCCGGTCGACCAATGCGATCATGTAAGAAAAACTCAGCCTTGCTGGGCTTGCAAGACTTAAGTGATGATGAACTCAAGTGTATATATGCAGAAAGAAGGTGGCCTTTTTGACAGATTGTCATTGATTTTTTGCCTTTAATTTCTTTTCTGTTTTATTGATGTTTCAAGATTAATTATGCAATGAAACTTGTTAAACCGAAGGAAACGAAAAACACAGGGAACCATTTGGCATATCCT
This sequence comes from Citropsis articulata, assembly GCA_030449925.1. NCBI lineage: Eukaryota > Viridiplantae > Streptophyta > Magnoliopsida > Sapindales > Rutaceae > Citropsis > Citropsis articulata. The sequence continues at coordinate 50,239 of JASUUH010000014.1, read as the reverse complement.
AATATTGTTCTTGGTTTATTAATTTAATTTTACAATTATGGCAAACACTAAAAATGTAGCTACAAAAGTTTTCTGTTAGAATATGGTTAGTGTTTACCAAACACTTTAATACTGTAACTTTTAAGTTATAGTTATTCAACGCCAATTCCAAATGCACTCTTAAGAGAGAGTTGGGGGAACAAGTTTTGCTTAATTTTCTAATGTCTTTCGGTTACTAAATTTAGTTGACTGAATTGGATCTTGAGACAAGATCGTGTATCTGTTATTTTCTGGTTAATTTCCAAGTCAATAACGTAGCCAGACCCCAATCTGCTAATAGTTTTTTATGAAACAAATTGGTCAATTTTTCGTTGTCGAGATGTCCAGCTCAAATCAAATTGGCATAAATATAATTATTTATTTGCTTGACAATTTTCACATGTCCTAGGATTGACCGTCGTCAAACTCCTGCTGGCTACTGTTTAGCGCACTGGGTTGAACAAGATTTTGAATTTCTGGGCCTATTCTTGTCTTCCTAAACTATGAGCTAGCGTTTCATTTGGGGTATGGGTAGCTTACATCTAACACAAAAGCTGCATCGATTCATTCAAAATACTGTAGACAACCAAGCAACATTTGAAACTTCGGTTACCATTATTGTGTTGATGTACGACCCATTTAATTGTTAGACATTGAAATTTTGGATTTGTTTTAATGGTGATAATATTTTTTCTCTTTTATTATTTCAATTAATATTTAATTTTGTAATTTTTTAATTTTGAAACAATATTAAATTGGATTATGAAACCTATTTCTAATTGTAGCATATGCGGGTTGGGTTGGACTGTGTTGAAAATGAAATTGATAACAAATGGAGTTTAGATTGGAATTTTGCTTGACCAACTAAAACCATGTTTTCATTGTATACTTTGTTCTTATAAATTTGACTCCCCACGCGAGTATTTGGAACAAATGAAATATCTAAACTTTAAGGTATCGTGGAAGTATTTCATGAATATGTTACATTTTACATTTTACACTTTACACATGGGGACCCAACTAACTGTAGATCATTATTTTTACTTTTAAAAGTACCCAAGCACTCTTTGAAAAAGACAATAAAATAATTTAGCCACATTTACATTCAACAACATCTCTTAGTTTTGTTGTAAGAGTTGTATTTCAAGATTTTGGAGATCTTAGTTCAAATATCTACAACTTCAGAATTTATTTTTTAAAAACATTTATAATCCGTAACATGAATGATAACTAGAGATTCAAGATATAAAGGGTTTGTTTGAGTTAGCTTTTGCTTTTGCTTCTACTTAAAGGTAGAAGATAAGTAAAAGCTCTAATTTATTTTTGCTGTTTGGATGACTATAGTAATTTTTTTTTTTTAATGAGAAGTTCTTTTTGAAGTGTTTGGATGACCATATAAAAAAAACTTTTTAATTGTTATAAAGTTATTAATACCCTTAAATAGTTGAGTCTAACAAATACTTATCAAATTTAAAAATCAATGACAAATAAAATAATTATTTGATCAATCTAGTTAGAATTAGCAACATAAAAATTTAATACATGAATTAAACTTAAAATAACTTGAATTTAAATAACCTACTTGTAACTTTGCCTCCCACCATCATTTGTAGCTTCTTTTGTTTATCTCTCCACATTCCAACCTAACCCTGTTTCTCCTCTCACCAATGCATCTGCCATATCTGCCACTCTTTCTTCACAATATCCCAACGGTTCCTATGTTGCTTTTGTTAGGAAAAAATACAGTTTTAAAAAAAAAATTTTTAGGACCGATCTCATAAAATATGTATGAATTTGAAATCTAGAAATCGTACCTTGAAAATCCAATTTGGATTTTTCCACTGAAGTGATTTAAGCTCCCAGATCACGATCCGTCACCACCACGTTCGTTAGATCACGATCCGTCGCCAAACGATCTTCCAGGTTATGACTCAGGATTGATCTGCACTTGACGTGTGGGCGCCTTTATCACTACTTAAAAGCAAACTAGCACGAGAAAATTTTTCTCTCAAGATTAGAGAGAAAAATCTTTTTCTCTAAAATTGTCTTGTGTGTCTGTGTAAAAAACCTTTTTCTCACACATATTTATAATGACTTTTTTTTCTCCTATTTAGAATAGAATGAGGCTTTTTATATCTCTCATAGTAATCCTAAAGCTCCTGTAATTTAATTCACGTTCTTTCCTTTTTCCATATACCAGAATAACATATCTTTATACAAAAGATATTAATGGAGCCTCCCACTAAAGATATAATTATGTTTTGACCCAAATTGCTAGTTATCTTGCTTATTAATCCAAAGTAGTGCAATCAATTAAACGAAAGCTAACCCGGGATCATTCAACATACAATAGTGCCTACAACAATTAAGCTTGTAATTAAACAAGCCTAATCATTTAATTCCAACTCTACTCCACTATAAGATTGGGAATCGACCTCCATAATTGTATGTTCGAATAAAAATTGTCCAAGCCACATTGATTTCTTTTTATCGCTCAATCCTTTGTACCACATCGTTAATTAAATCGATATCTCTCAACCGTCCAATCGATTTAATTACATCTTATTCTCGATACTTCATCGGTTTCTCTAATGATCATTTTCAACATATTAAATATGTTGACACACTCTGCCGAGAATTTTATGATCAATCAAAACCCATCAAGAGATGTGTTGTACAAATTCTATATTGTTAATCTATAACTCCAATACTCATAATTGCTCCCACCAAGATACCGTAATCTTGACCACAAGTGTCGTGCCCATTGGTAACTCAAATGGAATAACAATTATAATCATGAAATCATAATTAACTCAAGATTAAGATTACAAGAAATCAATGCCTATGAGATTTAATAAGTCCGATACATTTCAAGGTTAATTAAATCTCATGTGTGATCCTCAATGTAGTCAAACTACATCAAAAAATTCATACATGATTAAGACAAATCATTCAATGAATTTACTACAGTCTAAACCTAAATAAAGTGCCCAACTTTATTTATCAACTGCGAACTTAATTTATTTAATCATAAGATAACTTGTATTTATGTCTTCTGTGAATCCACATGGTGATCACATAAATACATATAATATGATTAAATGGACTTTATTCAATATATTCATGCAATTAAAATATCTCAAATATTTTATTAATCAGAAAATAAATTAATATGCTTTAAAAGAGCATATTATCCCAACAATCTCCCACTAGCTCTTAAAGCATATCTGGCATACTGCACATGCTCTAGGGCTCTAAGTGCAGGTTAGAAAGATTTTCCACTAATGGCCATTGTAATAAGATCTGCTATTTAGCATCTAATGCCATTTAGGGTACTTTCATATAACCTATCTACACTATTCCCTTAAAAGATTATACTTCCTTTCAATATGTTTTGTTTCTTGTGGTTCCTTGGTTGAGCTACTGCACCAATATTATCACAAGATAGTTTAATAGTGCTTGATTCTGAAAAGATACCATCTCGAGATTTTGTAGGAACTTGTAGGCCATACAACTTCTTTTGCGACGGATGTAGCCACGTATTTAGCTTAAGTTGTGGAGTCATGATACAAGATTGTTTCACTCCTCCATTAACAACTCTACTTCTAATGCAAACACATAGCTGGAAGTTGATTTTCTAGAATCCTTTATCGGCGTAAAGTCGAATATGTATAACCCATTGGAATGAGTTTATCACTGAATACACAAGCATATAATCTTTAGTTCTTTTCGGATACTTCATTATATGCTTGGCGATCTAGTGTTCGGGGTTCGGGATTAAATTGATATCTGTAACCATTCCTCTTGCAAGCAGATATCATCTGGCAAGCATGGCATACATGAGACTTCCACGAACCGCACAGGAACTCGTCTCATTCTTTCTATCTCTTCAGATGTCTTAGAAGATTGATCCTTAGAGAATACAATTCCATATCTGAATGGTAATAAACCAATCTTGGAATTGTCCATGCTAAATCTAGCCAATACCTTTTGATATAGACCTCTTGAGACAAGGTTAAAGTTTTATTCTTCCGGTTTCATATAAAGATGATACCAAGAATATAACTTGCTTCTCCTAGTCTTCGTATCAAACTGTTTTGCTAACAACTCTTTATTGTAGTCAATACTCTATATTGTTTCCAATCGTGAGAATATTATCTACGTAAAGAACTAGGAAAAGGCTCTGATTTTCCCTGATTTTCCTTGTACACATATGGTTCATCAATATTCGAATGAATCCAAACGATTTAATCGCTTGATCAAATCGATGTTCCATGATCGGGATGCTTGCTTGATCCATAAATGGATCTCTAACTTACATACCATGTGTTCTTGGCCTTTTAGTATGAATCCATCTGGTTCGCATGTAGATGTCTTCTTGAGATGCCATGAAGAAAGCGATCTTGACATCCATTTGCCAAATTTCACAATCTAGCACTGCAGCAATATAGAGTAGAATCCTGATGGATTTAAGCATAGCAACCGGAAAAAGTTTCCTCATATTTGATTTCTCTTTCTGAGTAGAACTTTTGGGCTACTAATCTTGCTTTAAATGTTTCCACCATTCCGTTTACTCTTCTTTTTCTCTTGTAGATTCATTTGCACGTTATAGGTTTCACCTCATTTGGTGCCTCTACAAGTTCCCAGACTTTATTGGAATTCATAGATTCCATTTCTTGATTCATAGCCTTTTTTCCAAAATTCAACATCTCTATCTATTAGAACTTTGTTGTAGCTAGTGGGATCTTGTACATGTTCATCTGAGATAGCCGTATAGGTTTCTCCCAATAGCATGTATCTCGCTGGTAACATAGTTACCCTCCCACTAGGACGAGGTTCTAAAAGTGATTGTTGTTCAGGGATAATCCTGTGTTGATCAGCTGGTTGTTCTTGTTCCTGCTCAATAACAGTGTTGAAAAGTCGAGCATCAACCTGATCTTCTTTTTATTTCTCTAGTTTTACCTTACTCTTAGGTAATAAGTCATTATATGGTCTTCCTCAAAGAAAGTAAAGAATATGTCTATAAATACATTCCTATCTTGAGGACTATAATTCAGACTTTACCTTATTCCTTTAAGATACTTAAAACATGTAAAGTTTTGAACACGAATTCATCTTTTCAACCTCAGATACTAGTAAAAATAATAGAAAACTCCAAAAAAGAATTTTTCTCAAACTATGTTTGTGACTTTTTCATAATTTCTTGGAGTAATAGACACTGAGGTAGATGAATCTAAGTTCATTAAACTTTTACAGTTTTAAATTCTGGTATCTGGAATCAAAAAGGCAATTGATAAATCACTTAGTATATGTTTTGTTTTATCCAAAAGAATCTTGTTTCTCCATTTAATTACACTATAGTATTATAGTGTTTTTTTTTGTTTCGATCATTATCGAAGTTCTTTTATGTTGCTGTCTAAATGCTTCTGTCTGATCCATGTACCCTTTTGAATTTCAAAAACCATGGAATTATGACGCATTTGGACAAACATAAAAGAAATGAATATTCATCAATAAAATTGATTAAATACTCATAACCTCTTACCACATGTAAACTGATTAGTCTGTACATTTGCATGCACTAAATCATCCAATACAATATTATGCTTTTAGCTCAAAAAGAGCATTCTCGTCACATTACTTTTCTAAATAAGATTTATAGAATTCCCATGATCAATCTTAATAGGCTAAGAAGCCTATCATTAATCATTTTCTTAAAATCTTATTATAGTTTATATGACTTAAGCATAAATATTAGAGGTTATTTTGGTCAGAAGAAACATTTCTTTTCTTAGATAAAAACATATACTATTTATCATTATATCTTACTTTGAATACATCAATGGACTTATATGATATAATATGTCTTTATAAATAACCAAAATAAGTAATAAATAGAGGATCCATAAATAACAGTGTACTCCTGTTTATTAAAACAAGTCACCGAAATTAAATTCCTCTAATAAAGACAAATATCAAAACTAAAGTCTCTCTAATTGATCTAACCCTTCAATTGATATAAACTAGCATGTCCTCAACTGCTGCTTGAAGCTTTCTTCATTTAATCTCTTGGTTTCCTGAAAACCAAATAAATGAAGTACAAATTAGCTATCTCAGAATTCACTATTGCTTAAATCAATAGAAATCTGAACTAATTAGGAAGCTTAAAGATTTCCTATACCTGATTTTAATAATCTTAGGACAATCTTTCTTCCAGTGACCTTTCTGTCCACACTTGTAACACTTGCCTCTTGGCTTGCCACTTCTTTTGGTGAACACTTTGCCAATCCCTACTCTTTCTTGCTCATTCCAGTCTTTCGACTTAAGCCTTGAAGAGAATCCTTTTTCAGGAATTTTTCTGCTATGATAAAACTCTTCTATAGCATGTAGTTCGTGCATTAATTGAATTAAGGTCATATCTTTATTGTTTAAGATATAGCTGACCTTAAACTCTTTGAATATATCAGTGTGATTCAATCACCATGTTAATCTTTGTTTTATCATCGATTTGAACACCATGAATCTCTACCTCACTCAAATAGTCCATCATTCTGAGGACATGTTCACGAACTTTTGTGCCATCTTCCATCTTAGTATCCGTAATACTGTCGTTTAACGCATCTCGGCAAAATGAGTATTACGCCCAAACATCTGATGAAGACTAGCCATTATTTCAGTGGCTGTTTCCATGCTCCGATGTATCTTATGCAGTTCTATAGAAATCGCAGCCAATATATAGCGCTTAGCCATTTTGTTAGCTTCGCACCATTTCTCATAAGGCTCCCTCTGATTTCTATAATCGTATAACGATGGTTCTGGAGGGCAAGGCTGGGTCAACACAAATTTGCAGCCTCTAGCAGTGAGGATATTAAATAGATTGCGTTTCCAATCTAAATAATTTTCTCCAGTGAGTTCATTTTTAACAAGGATAATTAATAATGGGTTGATGGAAGTCATTTTCTGAAACAAAATAGACATAAATACTTTGAAATAATATTCACAATAAATGACAAAATGCAAAAACCATAAATGCATTTTAATTTATTGTAACGATAATCCAGTACCGCTTTGACAAGCTATCCGTTGGGGAAGTCATGTCTACACTTACTAGACCCAATTTTCCATTGGATTATTTACTTTCATGTAGAGACATGATAAATAATTATCGTTATCCTTTTTAGGCCTAAATTTGTTAACAGAGCTTCGTTGGGAAGGTTAATAACAAATTTTAGTTGAGTGTATAACCATTGTTTCAATCTACGTATTTTTCATATCAATAGTCACCGTTGGGGTGAACAATTAATTGAAAAATATTTCAATTTTACCTATGAAGAAGTTCATCAAATAAAATATCTAATATATATACCCTCCGTAGGGAGCATCACCGTATCATGAAGTCGAGGTATATATATAATTTTATTATTGAACTAACAATGGAGCCCATGGGAAAAATTATCTTGAATTTTCCCTCTCCCACTCAATATTTTAAAATTGGTTTTTCCTTTTAAAACATACATTAATAATATATTGTTAATTGCATGCTTCCTATAATATTATCTAGATGATATCCAATATTATAAAGCATTTACAAATTTCAAACAATATAATAAAATTCATAATTAATGAATGATATGTATCATTATACATAGAGTGGCACTACCTATTCTATATGACATGTTATCATGGCATGTTATCAACCAAAACACAACATATAGAAAAACATTTAAATAATCTTAGTTCATGGCTTTCCTAAAATGAAAAATATATTAACCCTAAGCCTAATCTTCATTGGGCTTCTTGTCAATGTCTATCTTCCTAACCCTAAGCCTAATCTTCATTGGGCTTCTTGTCAATGTCCATCTTCCATAGGCTTGTCTTTGTTTAATGGACTAGGGGAAAATGACTTTTAAATTTATTAATGGTCCAATTTTAATTTTGAAATAAAACCCTTTTTTTTTTATTATAAATAAAAATTTTGGACCAAAAATAAATTTAATGTGTTAAAATTTATCTATGCATTTTTAATCCATTAAGCCCAAATATTAATTGGGCCTAAAACTAGGATTCATTAAGTTAGACTTAAATGCAAAATATTTAACATTTATCTGCCCAAAAGAAAAATTTCAGAACTATAGGGTCCTCCATGATAAAAATCATGAAACCCTAAATTCATATTTTTCTCTCCTCTTCTTCCCCAGCCGCATCTCCACAAAAACCAAATCCGGCCACTGCTTTGCCGGAAACGCACCATGCCCGCGAACTGGCAGTGTTGCAGAGCGCGCTGCTGGCCTTGCAGGCCGCGCGCGCTGCCTGCTGCACGCGAGGCGCTCTGGCCTACGCGCGGGGAGCGCTGGCCGCTGCTGGTCTGCGCGCGGAGAGTGCTGGCCGCTGCGCGCGGGGCGCGCTGGCCTCTGCTCGCGGGGCGCGCTGGCCTCTGCGCGTGCTGGCCCTGCGCATGCTGGCCGTGGTGGCTGGGAGCGCGCCGCTGGTTGGCCGCCGCTGAAATTTCCAGTTTGTTCCTCCGAACTGTGATCTATAATTTACAAATTTCCTAGGCCAATTTTGGCTTACAAAAATTCTATTACAGTAAATTAAATCAAGAGGAAATACTGATGATAAACACCCTCTCATTACTGCATCCAAAGGAAAATATAAATGAAAATCTAACCATTTAATTAAGACAAACATTAACACGCTTTTATTCATATATTAAAATAATAATATATATCCGAATAAATCACACTCTAATACATAATTATCAAGATTAATTTAAATACAAATTATATATTAATACGAGATGTATCGATAACAATCACAGGAAAAATACGCTTTAAAAAAAATTTTTGCGACCGATCTCATAAAATATGTATGAATTTGAAATCTGTAATCGTCACTGAAAATCCACCGATTTTTCCATCGTGATTTAAGCTCACGATCCGTCACCACCACGTTCGTTAGATCACGATCCGTCAGCCAAACGATCTTCCGCATGACTGTGATCGATCTGCACTGACGCATGTGGTTTTATCACTACTTAAAAGAAATGGCGAAAATTTTTCTCAGTTGTAGAGAAAAATCTTTTCTCTAAAATTGTCTTGTGTCCAGAAAACCTTTTCTCACACATATTTATAGTGACTTTTTCCTCTCCTATTTAGAATAGAATGCTTTTATATCTCTCATAGAATCCTAAAAGCTCCTGTAATTTAATTCACGTCGCTTTCCTTTTTCCATAAGAATAACATACGCCTTATACAAAAAAGATATTAATTGGGTCCCACTAAAAGATATAATTATGTTTTAATCATCAAGCTATTATCTCGCTTATTAATCCAAAGAATAATCAATTAAACGAAATAAGGGATCATTCGTTTAACATACACAATCTTTACAACAATTAAGTTCGTAATTAAACAAGCCTAATCATTTAATTCCAACTCTACTCCACTATAAGATTGAATCGACCTCCATAATCAGTTCGAATAAAAATTATCGTCGCCATCGATATCTCAATTGTCCGTCGATTTAATTACATCTTATTCCTTGATACTCTTGCTTTTCTCTAATGATCATTTTCAATATTAAATATGTCAACATCTGGTGGAAGAATTTTATGATCAATCTGGCCACCCGAGATGTTGTCTGTACAAATTTATATTGTTAATCTATAACTCGTCTCATTTATGCCGCCTCTGCACAAGATGTCTTGGTCTTGTGGTGTCGTGCCCCACGGTAATCAATAACAATTATAATCATGAAATCATAATTAACTCAAGATTAAGATTACAGAAAATCAATGCCTATGAGATTTAATAAGTCCGGTCATTTCAAGGTTAATTAAATCTCATGTGTGATCCAAATTCAATGTGGTCAAACTACATCAAGAATTCATACATGATTAAGACAAATCATTCAATGAATTTACTACATCTAAACCTAAATAAAGTCTTTATTTATCAATGAACTTAATTTATTTAATCATAAGATAACTTGTATTTATATGTACATGAATCCATGATCACATAAATACATATAATATGATTAAATGGTTTTATTCAATATATTCATGCAATTAAAATATCTCAAATATTTTATTAATGAGAAAATAAATTAATATGCTTTAAAAGAGCATATTATCCCAACAGCTTTCGATCATAATTTTTATTGGTTGCCATTGTGAAACTTAACCCAAATTTCATGAGATTTTGGATCCCAAATAGCTTTGGATTTACCTTGGGAGACACCATCAGTTGCCATCTAATTCTAGCTAAGGGTAATAGATATTTATCAATAGACATATCAACAACACCAAATTAGAGCAAGAATAACAAAAAATCAATAAACACAAAAGAATATAAAACAATTCAACAGTAACTGATGCCATAGCTACCAATATCTTTAAAATATTAAATATCAATTGTTGTAACTTTAATTTTAGTTACTTGTTACTATACATGCATGTTATATAATATGCAGATCAAACAATATTCTTCAATTTGAACAATTCAAACTAAATGTAATTCCTCACTTTACATTCTGAACAATAACACTTCTATATGCGCACATGAATGAAAACCCATATGAAATAAACAAAAACTTTATATTTAACAATACAAAATTAATTAAATTTAATTCAGCAACTAAACTTCTACTCCATATTCCACCAATTCATAAAACATTATTCCTCATTCCAAGTCAACTTTATAAATTTACTTCAAAAAATAATTAAATAAAACATAACCCAATGGATAAAGAATCAAAGCATAAGATTTCCATATAATTTTGTATAATCAAAGCATGAGATTAAAAAAAAAAATTTACTTGAAAGAAAATTGGTGCGGTGATTGTGCTCCTTTTGTTGTTTTTTTTTTTTTGGGTTGAACAATGAAGAGGCAAAATAAGAAAATACGTAAGAAATAGTGTTTAAGGGTTTAGATATGGATGTAATATTTTTTTGTTCCTTTGTTAATTTAAGGTTAGTTTAGGAATTATGAAAAGTGTAATAAATGAAAAAATAGCTTCTCAAAAGGTCTTTTGGGAAAAACTAGAAATCCTGCCTTCTTCTAAAAAAACTTTTGGATTAAAAAAAGGACTTTTGGTTTGATACCCAAATAACCATAAAAAACTTTCTTTAATTATAAAAGTAAAAAATAAGTTTAATTAAACTAACCCAAACAGGCACTAAAAATATGAAGGTCATTTTGTTAGCTTGTGTAAAATTTGTATTAATTAGATGGTCAAGAATAGTTCAACTGCCTTCTACTCCGACGTTACCGCTCTTTGTTTGGGAGTATCATTTTTGAGAGATCATTAGGAACACTTCACGTGATACAAAGATTCCAATCAAAACTGTCAGTTTTACTCAACTAACCTTACCTACAATATGCGCAAAGTCTACGTTGCTAGAAGAAATGGGGAGAAATTACTTTTTTTATATTGACGTTGTCTTCAGTGGGATCCCACTTATAATTAAAGTTTTTATGATCTGTGACCCATTTACCAGGTGTTTAGCTTGCATTTTAATTACCATAATTTTTCACTTATTTATAGAGATGTGGAATTTTCAGGTTCGAGTCTCTGTTTATCAAGGTCCCATCATTTTACAGGATTAGATAACTGCGGTCTTGCATGGGAATTGAGGCCCATAGGATGGGGAGCGGAACCAGCCAACTTCGGCTACAATGCCAAAGAGTTTATTATAGAACTTCGAATTTAATCATTACTCAAGGTATATTTATTTAATATGTTAGAGGGAGCTACTAGCCTAAATTGTATAAACCAATGGTTGCACTCTGGCTTTTGTTAATCTTTTGTAAGTTACTGTTTTTCTTATCTGAATTCTCATTTGCATCTGACATCATTACTTCATCTCGGACTCTTAATGACGGTAGGACCTTAATTTCAAAAGATGGAAGCTTTGAGCTTGGTTTCTTCAGTCCTGGTAGTTCCAAGAATCGTTACGTAGGAATTTGGTATAAAAATATCCCAGTTAAAACAGTGGTTTGGGTTGCAAACCGACTCAACCCCATCAATGACTCTTCTGGCTTCCTAATGATAAACAAGACAGGCAATCTTGTATTAACAAGCAAAAGCAATATCGTAGTTTGGTCGGCATACTTGAGGAAAGAAGTCCGGACTCCAGTTGTATTGCAGCTATTAGATTCAGGAAATCTTGTCCTCAGAGGTGAACAAGATGGTGATTCTGAGATTTATTTCTGGCAGAGCTTTGATTATCCTTCTGATACATTGCTTCCGGGAATGAAGCTCGGATGGGATTTAAAGACTGGTCTTGAGCGGCGCGTAACATCATGGAAGAGCTTTGACGACCCATCTCCCGGAGACTTTATTTGGGCAATTGAACGACAAGATAATCCTGAGGTAGTCATGTGGAATGGATCAAGAAAGTTTTATAGGACTGGTCCATGGAATGGCCTTAGATTTAGTGCTCCGTCACTAAGGCCAAACCCAGTCTTTAATTTCAGCTTTGTCTCTAATGATGTTGAGCTGTACTACACATTCAACATCGCAAATAAAGCTGTTATCTCAAGGATTGTCATGAACCAAACACTCTATGTACGTCAACGACTCACATGGAGCAAAGCAACTCAAAGTTGGGAACTGTATTCAAATGTGCCAAGAGATCATTGTGACACTTATGGCCTTTGTGGTGCCTATGGTATTTGCATCATTAGCCAGTCGCCTGTTTGCCAATGTTTAAAGGTTTTAAACCAAAGTCAGGGGATATAGACTGGTCTAAAGGGTGTTTGCGTAATAAGCCGTTAAACTACTCTAGACAAGATGGCTTTAAGAAATTTACTGAGCTGAAACTGCCAGATGCTACTCCTTCTTGGGTGAGTAAAAGTATGAACCTCAAGGAATGCAGGGAGAAGTGCTTCGAAAACTCTTCTTGTATGGCTTACACAAACTCAGATATCAGAGGTAGCGGCAGTGGCTGTGCCATGTGGTTTGGCGATCTGATTGACATGAGAAGCTTTCCAGATGGTGGGCAGGACTTGTATATTCGAATGTCTGCTTCAGAGCTAGGTATCCGTTTACTTGTTTGAGTTATTCCATTATAAGAACTTAGGAGTGCCACTCCAGTTAGATTGGCTCCATATTTTTATTGTGTAATTTAGTTTTTATTGCGTAATTTAGTAATGAGTTTAGATTGAGATGCTCCTTTCACATAAAGCAGTTTCTGGGTATTGCTTCTTTGCATAGAATTCTGCTGCTATTTGAATCCTTTTTTCCTAGCTATATGATTATTGACTTGCTTTGCTATATCTGAATACGCTGATCAAGGGGCGAAAGGTGGGCCTAAGACAAAGTCAGTGGTGATAGTCATTTCTACTGCTGCCCTGTTAGCTGTGGTGATTACAGCTGGCTATTTGGTTCACAAAAGAAGGAGAAATACAGTAGGTATAATATTGCTCCATTTTCCTTCAAATATTTATAGCCATTTGTTTGCATTTTTATGATAGTTGATCCCGTTCAATCAATATTTATATGAGTTCGATTTTCATGTATCAAATCTTCAATAAAATCTTTCACGAAATAGAGTAAGCTTTCGTATGCAACAATAACTGTACATTTGTTTCAAGATGAAGAGTTAACAGTACATATCATTTAGACCAAGGGCAGGTTAATTAAACTTGTAAATTTTTGTTTGAATATCAGATTTACTTGCATGCATTTAGTATTATATTAATACATGCCTGTTTTTCACCTATGGTTCTTTATTTACTTGCACTTTCATATTGACTGGAAAATGCATATTGGATGAATGAAACGGCTATGATACTATTTTCCAAATTATAAACTTTCTCACCAAGAACAGGAAAATGGTACTCATTAGTTTAATATAGTCCGGTATCCGCACTGCATATGTTGCTTTCAGTTAATATTTCCCAATATTTCAGAGAAAACAGAAAACAACAGGAGTACTGAACAGAAAAATGAAGATCAAAATATAGAACTGGAGCTACCACTGTTTGAGTTAGCTACAATTGCTAATGCGACAGATAACTTTTCAATCAACAACAAGCTTGGGGAAGGTGGCTTTGGACCTGTATACAAGGTAAATTTGAAACCTGCGAGTGAAAAATACTTGTTTTCCTGGGTAACTAGATTCACATATATCGTCCCAGGGAACCCTAGTGGATGGACAGGAAATTGCTGTGAAAAGGCTTTCGAAGATTTCTGAGCAAGGGTTGAAGGAGTTGAAGAATGAGGTTATATTATTTTCCAAATTACAGCACAGAAATCTTGTAAAGCTTCTTGGCTGCTGCATTCAAGGAGAGGAGAAATTGTTGATTTATGAATTCATGCCGAACAGAAGCCTGGACTCTTTCATTTTTGGTCTGGATCCCTCTCAAACATTAAATATTCAGCTAGCTTGTGACTTGATTATAGGCGTTTATTATAGTTTAGCACCTTTTTTTTAAAATTTTTTTAATTCAAGGAAAATTCGAGCTGGGAATTGTACTAAATTCAACATGATGCTTTTTAGATCAAACAAGACGTACACTATTAGATTGGTCCCAGCGTTTCCATATTGTTTGTGGCACTGCTAGGGGCCTTCTCTACCTTCATCAAGACTCTAGATTGAGGATTATACATCGAGATCTCAAAGCAAGCAATGTGTTACTTGATCAGGATATGAATCCAAAAATTTCAGATTTTGGCTTGGCTAGAACTTTTGGCGGAGATGAGACAGAAGGAAATACAAACAGAGTGGTTGGAACGTAGTAAGTATTTCTTGTCATGTGATCTTTACAATTCGCTTGCGCTCATTAATGAAAATTAACTTATATATTCTAATCCTTTGAAGTGGCTATATGGCACCGGAATACGCTAGTGATGGACAATTCTCAATAAAATCCGATGTCTTCAGCTTTGGAATTTTATTGCTGGAGATAGTAAGTGGAAAGAAAAATAGAGGATTTTATCATGCAGACAACACGCTTAACCTTATAGGGCATGTAAGTAAACTACATACGACATTTTCTAGCGTAGTTTAAACTAATAAATCATAGATGACAAAAGAGTGTTTGATATGTTGTAGGCATGGAAGTTGTGGAACGAAGGAATTCCTTCACAATTGATCGATGCGTGTATTCAAGACTCATGCAATGTAGCTGAAGTGATACGATGCATCCACATCGGTTTGTTATGTGTGCAACAGCATCCAGAGGACAGGCCATGCATGCCTTCTGTGATTTTGATGTTGGGCAGTGAGATTGTGTTGCCTCGGCCGAAGCAACCTGGTTACTTGGCGGACAGGAAAACAACGGGACCATATTCTTCATCGAGCATGCCTGAATCATCCTCAACTAATACATTTACAATCTCAGAGTTGGAGGCTCGATAGAGAATCTATTAGTAATATGCCTTATCTACATTATCTAAAACTTAAAGAACATTATCGGTAATTTTTCAACCCTTTGGAATATCAATTTACTCAGACCGAGGTTCAGGTAAATGATTGAATAAGAAATAGTGAGGATCCAACGATATAGTATGAGTTGTGTTTCTAAATAGAAAGTATCCTAATGTTTATGTAGAAATTGTAAATAATAGGAATTGTGAGAACTGAGACAAAACAGACTATTATATTTGAGAGAATGAGGGAAAAACGTTTCTGTTTTTTCTCTTTATACAAAGCAATGTACTAGGTGTTGATGCACGAATTTGTCTGTTCGGCAACAACGGTAATTCCTCCTCGCCTGATCAACCAACGCCACTCCCTGGTCGCCTCTTCACTAGTCTCCTCTGCTATCTCGAGCAGAAATGTCCGTTCCCTTCTCCTTCAATATCCTGCGTACACAAGTACCGGTCAGAGTGCGCCGGGTGGTTTTCCCGGCGTAAACCCTCCGACGCTCAAGTCAGCGATTTGGGTGTCTCGGAAAACCATTTACCACAAATCTCGTGGTTTTGACTCAATAAAATGAATACTTTTAAAAGCAAGAATCTCTCTTAGATCCTTTTTATGTTTTTTGTCCAACCCTTTTTCCTTCTTCGATTGCGCCATTTATAGGTTTCTTGCGGATTCAATCTCCACTCTTCACGTTTCCCATTTTTCGATTAGCGTGCGTCATGGGTGTGTAAGCTGTTGATGGTGAACGTGGCAGTTTGAGAGGCTCATGCCTGAACTTTCGGAGGGTGGGAGTGATAAACGGGCCTTATGCCTTGTGTTTTGCCGAGTAATGCGCGTCCTGGTCGTTGTTGTGGAGAGAATCTGCTGCTTCTGCTCCCGAGACGACCCCGTCCGGGACAGAGTAGGAGATCTTTGCTCGCAAAGGCATCCTGGTGAAGAATCTTTAATGGGACGAGCAGAAATCTCCCTGCACCCGGTCGAGCAGAAATCTCCCTCCACCAAGTCGAGCAGAAATCCCCTCGCTGGTCGAGCAGAACTTGGGTTACCCAAGATATCGTCCGAGGATCTTTGGCTCGTGTGGCTCGTCTGCTCGTCGTTATTGGACCCACAAATGAAAATGAATTAATACTAGAAACTTGATAGACTAGCCTTGCTCGCGACATAACCTATCTTCTTGTCGAAATGACGCACAGCCCACTTGGTTTCTTCAATAGCCGGTCATCTCCTCGAAGAGTCGCGTCACAATTAAATGCTGATGAGGTGGCATTGATCTATCCATCCGTTTGAATTTCGAACTGACGGTTACGGATCCCTAGGGGCGCGTGCCGTACGATTAGTATAAATAAGAGAGTGTCCTTACCTGTTTTGGGAACTGCGGTTAACCTAAATACAATTTTTCTCTCTTTACTGGAATTTTCCGGTTGTTCCTAACTCTTTTCGGCGGAATACGCGTGACCCCGCCGGTGTGCCGTTCTTTCAGGTATCATTTTTCCCTTTTCCGACTTTGATTTCTGCTGTTGTCTTCTCCTCTTTCGTTCCTTTTCTTCTTGAGTGTCGTTGTTGTGAGTAGAGTTTTGGAGATGTCGAAGGGAAAAGAGAAAGTAATTGAGATTGATGACGAGTCGGATTCTCCGCCGAGATTATTGGCTGCGTCTCCTTTCGTTCCCGGGGTTGCTTTAGAAATAGTGGACCAGCCTCATGGTATGAGTAGTACTAGGGGGGCGTCCTCCGAGGTAACCTCCTCGATTAGTGGTGGTGATAATGAGGGATCTTCGCGTTCAGATGATACCACAGTGAGGGATCGGCGAAGTGCAGTGAGGCATCCTCGCCAGAAGTAAGGGGAACATGAAAAAGAGGGAAATTGGGTAGTAGAAGTCTAGCAGAGCATTATGCTATAGACCACATGGTTTGCTCGACCACGGTGGAAGACCTCGAAGAGCTTCGAGTTAGGTACGGTATTCCCGAGGACATACCCCTTCGGGTTCCTGGAAAAAAGGATACCCCTAGTCGACCTCCTAGGGGGTACGTTACCTTGTCCTTAGAGAGTTTTAAGTTCGGGTTGAGGCTTCCGTTGCAGCCATATTTTGTTCGGCTGCTTGGTGGGTTGGGCACAGCTCTGGTCACCAACCCAATGGGTGAGGCTCTTTCAGTGCATTAGTTACGTATGGAGCAAGTGTGGTGAGCAAGCCCACAGGTTGATTAAATATTTGTACCGGTGAAAAGTAGTCCCAAAAGCGGTGGTATTACTTCATGTATCAAGTTCGAAGACGAAAACCTCTAAGGACCTTCCGGGGTGGTGGGAAATGGAAGGAGAGATTCTTTTTCTTTGGGGTTCACAGGGTCAGTGGCGCGGATCGATGGGAGGAGGGTTTATGTCCCTTCTCGTTTCGTAGTTCCAGGTTGCCTGCTTTATCTTTGGATGTTTTGTATCTCCAGCTCCCCTCCCATTTTCTTTTTCTATATATATATATATATATATTTTTTTTTTTTTGGACCACGTCGTTTGTAACATGACATTGATTGTTGCGAGTTCTTGGGCGGTGAACTACGATCTTGGTAGCGGTGCTCGTCTGGCGTTCGAGCGGCATTGGCTAAGTCCTGTCCGTATCGAGATCTGCTATCTCCTCACAGCTTGATCCAATCCCGTTTGATATCCGCTGGTGAGGTCATGGAGGACGATGTGGTTGGGGCTCTAAACAGAAAGCGTCGTCGTCCCGCCCCTGCTAAGGGAGGTCAGAGCAAAGAAGGGCCTCCTGCAAAGCGAGTTAATACAGTAGAAAAGGCTGCTCCCATGAAAACTTTACCGCCTCCTCGCCCTTCAGCTGGTGGGGCTAGTGGCACCACGAGTAGAGCTGGTCCTTCTACCTCCTCGTCTCGAGAGGGACCCAAGTCGAAGACGCTTGATGATCGACCAGATCTGACGCCTTATATGAACGAGCTCAGCAGGTTGGTGGCGAAAAAGGACTTGGAGGAGTTTGAGGGAAACACCCTTGGCGAGCTCGTTGCGGGTATGCAATTTGGCGCCTTTCATTTGGGTTGTCTGGCTACTTACTACAAGGCCAAGGTCGGTCGGTATGACCGCAAAATGAAGGACGATATTCAATCAGCAAGAACACATGCTAATGAAGCCGAGGAAAAAGCCGGGGAGCTTAACATCGAGAATCTGAAGCTGGTGGAGCAATCCTCTCTCGCGCAGGCGAAGGCTGTTACCCTTGAGGATGAGGTGAAGAAGCTCAAAGAAGATTTTGAGACTCAGCGGAATACCTATGAGGCTCGGTGAGTCGCCGCACCGCCCATGCCGTAGAGGTGGGAGAAGGAGGCTGATAGTCAGTATGAGCAGGGACTGAGGCATTCTTATCGGTGCATCATGGCTGTGATCGAGAAGCAACACCCTGGGTTGAAGATGGACCAACTTCTTCTTTGGGGTTACTCGGCATGAATGAAACGAGCAAAGAAGATCTTTGAGGAGGAGCGGTCTTGTTGCAAGCTACCTCTCCTCCTCGTGATGCCCTGAGTGGTGAGGCCAATACTCCGGCAAGGAGACTCCTCCTGCTCCCACCAAAATAGCGGTGTTGCCTGTTGACCCTTCATCTTCTTAGATGTATCGTAGGCTTTCCTTAGTACTGTAATGTACTTATGCTATTATCGATGCCCCCTTTAATAAAAATTTTCTAGTTTTCATACTGTTTTTGTTCCTCTCAGACAAGTATTTTTGCCTTGGAAATATTTTGTGCTTTCGATAATCTGCTCGACTTAGAACGATTGAGCAGAGCTGGTAGGCTTAGTTTCGCCTTACTCTCTTGAGTGAGATCCGCAATCTTAAGTCATCCGATAGTCGGATTTCTCTCACCTTCCCACGGTCGCGCAGATCAGGGTAAGCTTGGCTTCGTGTCTCGCCATCGACCTGGCTTTGAGACACCGAGCACTATGCTTGCCTTAGAAATATCTTGGGAAAGTTTGGAGTCTGCCCGCCTTTACGTGGTCGAGCAGATCCTGGCACGCTTGGCTTCGTGTCTCGCCATCGAGCAGGCTTTGAGACATTGAGCCTTGTTCATGCCTTAGAAAACTTTTCGGTCACTTTGGAATATGCTCGCCTTCGCGTGGTCGAGCAAATCCTGGCACGCTTGGCTTCGTGTCTCGCCATCGAGCAGGCTGTGAGACATTGATTCTTATGCATGCCTTAGAAAAATTTTCGGACACTTTGGAATCTGCTCGTCTTCACGTGGTCGAGCAGATCCTGGCACGCTTGGCTTCGTGTCTCGCCATCAAGCAGGCTTTGAGACATTGAGCCTTATGCATGCCTTAGAAATATTTGGGAAGCTTTGGAGTCTGCTCGCCTTCGTGTGGTCGAGCAGATCCTGGCACGCTTGGCTTCGTGTCTCGCCATCAAGCAGGCTTTGAGACATTGAGCCTTATGCATGCCTTAGAAATATTTTTGGAAAATTTGGAGTCGGTTCGCCCTCGCGTGGTCGAAGCGAGATCACAGCACGCAACTTTGTGTCTCGCGTGAGCGAGCTTTGAGACATTGAGCCTTGTGCATGCAGAAAAATCTTGGGAAACTTTGGGGTCTGCTCGCCCGGCGTGGTCGGCGGATCTGCTGCAACAACCGTGTCTCGCCATCGAGCAGGCTTTGAGACATTGAGCCTTGTGCATGCCTTAGAAAAATCTTGGGAAACTTTGGAGTCTGCTCGCCTTCGCGTGGTCGAGCAGATCCTGGCACGCTTGGCTTCGTGTCTCGCCATCGAGCAGGCTTTGAGACATTGAGCCTTGTGCATGCCTTAGAATATATTTTGCACAAGTATCATTCATGAAATTCCTCATAATTTTCATTAATTGTGCAGCTCGTCATACATGTTATTGATTATAATAAGCAGAAACAATAGCTGATAAAAACATGAATTAACGTGACTCACAGTCGTCCGCTTTTACTGGAAATACTTTTTGAGATGGACTGCGTTCCATGGTCGCTTCACTTTGCATCCATCTGCACGAACGAGTTTATAAGCCCCTGGTCCAACCACCGCCTATCTGGACCTTCCAGGTTGGGCGAGCACCCGCAGGTTGAATTTTTCATACTACGGTTCGCCCAAGCACCCAGTCACCCATTCTGAACTGTCGGATGTACACCTTCTGGTTGTAATAACGGGCCACCCTCTGCTGGTAAGTGGCAGACCTCCTCGAGGCAATGTCTCTCTTTTCGCCCAGTAAATCTAGATTCAGGCACATCTGGTCCTCATTTTCTTCCTCATCAAAATGCTCCGTTCGATGGGTGGGTACGATCTCAGCGGTCTGCGCCTCGTGTCGAGCTAATGCAAATGGAGTTTCTCTGTCGCGGTTTATGCGTTGTTACGTATGCCCATATCCACGGTAGCTCGTCCACCCATGCACCCTTCTTCTGTGTGAAAGCCTCTTAATAACCTTGTTCATCGCTTTGACACGCCCGTTAGGCGAGGATGAGCGGGAGGCGAACTTCGATTCACAGGTTACGGCGAGTCTCTAAAATTGTGGTTATCAGGCAAATGCTGGTTATGCATTATTAAGGCGTGAATTCCATAACGTGGACCAAATTCCTCATACAAAATCCGTTGTCTTAACTTTTACGTGATCTTTCAGGGCTTCACCTCGATCCACCGTGAAGTAGTCTACTACCACGGCGTATGTGGCGTTCCTCTTCCTTTTGGTAAGGGCCGATTAGATCAATCCCATTTGAGCGGCCATGGTGAGGTCATCTTTGGTGAGCTTTTTCGGGTGGCTGAGGGATGCTCATAAGTTTTGGCGAACCGCAACTCCTGGTCTTCTCTTGGGCATCCCGATGCATCGTCGGCTAGAAATACCCTTGCCTAAGCGCCTTGTGTGCTAGCGATTTGGCCCCGGAATGATTTCCACAAACTCCCTCATGCACCTCCCTTAGCACGTAATCTGCATCGTCTTCGTCCAGACATCGCAAAAGTGGTAGGGTATACCCTCGCCGATATAACACCCCATCAACTATTATATACCTCGATGCCAAGCACTTGATCTTTCTAGCTCCCATTTTATCTGCTGGTAGAATCCCGTCTCTTATGTATGAGATTATTGGGTCCATCCATGAGGCCTTCTGCTCGATTCTCATCACCTCCAAGTTCTGCTCAATGCTAGGAGTGGGTTTGGTTTCCAGGAGGACTGATTTGGCGGCTTTAGATGCCTGTTCCTTGGAACTTGGATTACCTCTACAGATTCAAACATCTTGATCATCTGTTTTACCTTCTCCAAGTATTGCCCCATCTTGTTGTCTTTGGGCTGGAACGTCTCACTGATATGGTTGGCCACCAACTGAGAATTAGTCCGTACTTTCACCTTATCTGCCTTTACTGCCTTGGCCAACTCCAACCCTGCTATCAAAGCCTCATACTCTGCTTGGTTGTTTGTAGCCATGAATCCCAATCTAACTGCATAAGAGATCTCCTCCCCTTCTGGACTTTCCAACACAATCCCTGCTCCGGAACCTTGTTCGCCCGAGGACCCATCAACTGAGACCTGCCAAATCTGTTCCCCTTTGTCTCCGGTAGCAACACTCGATTGGTCACACATTATTTCTGGTTCAGTGAAATCCGCCACAAAATCTGCTATTGCTTGGGCCTTTATTGCTGCTCGGGGCTTATAACTGATCTCGAACTCATTCAGTTCCACTGCCCATTTAACGAGCCGACCAGAAGCATCCAGCTTGTGTAGTATCTGTCTCAACGGCTGATTTGTCATCACAGAAATGGGGAATGCTTGGAAATAGGGTCTTAACTTACGAGCGGCCACTACTAAGGCTAGTGCCCATTTCTCCATGGGGGGGTACCTTGTCTCTGCGTCGACCAAGGCTTTGCTCGTATAGTATAATGGATGCTGGACCCCTTCCTCCTCTCTCACTAGAACTGAGCTGGTAGCATTATCTGAAATACCTAAGTATAGAGAAAGCTTGTCCCCTTTTCGTGGTGTGGCCAACAATGGTGCCTGCTGCAAGTACTGCTTCAGCTTCTGAAAGGCTTCTTCACACTCAGGGGTCCATTTTTTTTTTCTTCCCTTCCTCATCACTTGGAAGAATACATGACACCTATCTGTGGCTTTGGATATGAACCGGGTGAGTGCTGCCAGCTTCCCTGTGAGACTCTGTATCTCCTTCAAATTACGAGGAGACCTCGTCCCCACTATCGCCTGAATCTTCTCAGGATTTACCTCGATCCCCCGATGGCTCACCATAAATCCCAGGAATTTCCCTGACACCACTCCGAAAGCACACTTCTCCGGGTTGAGCTTCATCTTATATCTCTTCAAAAGCTCAAATGTCTCCTGTAAGTGCTTTACGTGCTCGGTGGGATTCTTTGACTTGGTGATCATGTCGTCCACATATACTTCCATAGTTCGCCCTATTAGTGGCTTGAAGACCTTGTTTACCAAACGGCATTACCCTGTAACAGAACAAGCCCTGATTAGTAATAAACGCAGTATGCTCCTCATCTTGTTCGCTCATCGGGATCTGATTATATCCCGAGAAGGCATCCATAAAGTTCAGCAAGCCGTGGCCTGCTGTGGAATCGACGAGCTGGTCAATCTTAGGCAGTGGAAAACTGTCCTTGGGGCATCCCTTGTTGAGGTCTGTGAAGTCAACACACATTCTCCACTTCCCATTGGCTTTCTTTACGAGGACAACATTTGATATCCATTCGGGGTAGTTCACTTCGCGAATAAAGCCTGCTTTCAGAAGCTTCTCCACCTCACTATTTATAGCTTCATATCTCTCCTGATTGAAACATCGCCTCTTCTGCCTTACTGGCCGGGCACCCTTTTTTATGGCCAACTTGTGGCAAGCTACCTCCGGGTCGATCCCAGGCATATCTTCATGCGTCCAAGCGAATACATCCGCATGGGACTGCAAAAAATCTATCAGCTCCTGCTTCAATTTTTCCTCCAATCTCGACCCCACCTTGACCGTCTTTCCTGGGCTGCCTGGTATCAAGTCCACTGCCTCTAATTCCTCAACTGGTTCCTGTCTTCCACCCCTGGTTTCTGCTCGGGCATCTAATGAAGTGATTTGCA
Source organism: Citropsis articulata (assembly GCA_030449925.1). Classification (NCBI taxonomy): domain Eukaryota; kingdom Viridiplantae; phylum Streptophyta; class Magnoliopsida; order Sapindales; family Rutaceae; genus Citropsis; species Citropsis articulata. The sequence continues at coordinate 26,784 of JASUUH010000014.1, read as the reverse complement.
TCGCCTCTTTTGCCGCCGTAGAATAGCAACTCCGAGCAACTCTCTGGTCTCCCCGTACCACCCCAACTATTCCATTCACCCGATACTTGAGGGCCAGGTAATGGGTAGATAGTACTGCCTTGCTCGATCTCAGAAAGGGGCGGCCTAAAATCACATGATAAGGACTCTCCTTATCAACCACAACAAAGTCCAGAATCATGGTTTTTTCTGATGGACCCGAGCCAATTGTAATAGGCAGCTCGACCACACCAATGGGGTTTAGTCTCCCTCCCCCAAACCCTTTCAGGGAAGTATTGGTGTGCTCTATCTTCAGACCTGCTATTCCTATTTCCACCAATGTGGATTTAAAAAGGACATCAACTGAGCTCCCCGTATCGACCAGGATTCTATCAAACCTCTTACTGGTAATGGTGGCTTCGATAACCAGTGCATCCTCGTGAGGATACAACACCCCCTTTTCATCTTCATCCGTCCACATTATCGGTACCTGCCTGATTCTAGCCCGCTTTGCTACTGGAGTATTAAAGAATACCTCCTTGCTGGTCATAGCATATCTGGCATAATTCTTACTGGATCATTGAATCTCATTTAAAGTTGGCCCTGATAACTCTCTGCAGTATTCACCCACATACTTACGTCCTGCGTCGACCCGTGACGATTCAGTGATTGGGAGTGTCCCATCGATAAATGCGTCCAAATATCGATTCCTCACTAAATCTTCCACCTGGTTCCACAAGTCTCGGCATTGTGTGGTTGTGTGGCCATGGGTGTCATGGAATTCACAAAATCGTCCTCTGTCTCTCCTGCTGGGTAACTTGGTTATTGGAGTGGGAGGGTATAGCAGCCCACGATTTCTGATCGCCCGATACACTTCATCCAACGGTGCTTTCAGGCATATATACTGCCCATAACTTTGGCTCGGATCGACCAGGTGCCTTTGTTCTTTCCACGACGCATTGTTTTGAGCGAGGCGGGTCGGGGCATCGAACTCGCCTCCTTCCGTCAATCACATGCTGGCTCACCGGTCGGTGGATGACGGTATGGTTGTTCATACGCCTGCTCCATCATTCTCCAAGAATCTCGGGGTGGATGGTGAGCATGATGCACTCTGCTCTGCTGGGGTTGAGGTGGCCTCTGGTGGGGTTGGTACAGGGTGGAGCGGTTGCTCGTATTTCCCCCCGGAGCTTGGTGCTCCCTTCGTTTAATTGGCCCGCCTCCCCCCGAGGCTTTCTTATCTCTCCTCATTCACCCTTCCATCTGCTCGCTTCTGATTCTTGCAGCCTTTTCCTCCTCGATCTCCATGTCTCTCTTTGCCTGCTCATATCTTTCTTGAGTATGATCAGACGGGGCTTCGAGTTATACCACAAACGCCCTATCCTCACTCCACCTTTCAATCCCTTGAGAGCTTGGGGATGATTGAAAGCTCCAAGGTCGAGCACTGCACGGTGGTTCCTCTTAATAAACTCCCGCAAGGTCTCCTCCTCCCCCTGCTTTATGCTCATCAACTCCATCATGTCATCTTCTGGTGCCATCGCGCCCGAAAGTGTTCAACAAACTCCTGGCACATCTGGTCGAATGCTTTTATACTTCATCGAGCAAGCTGTCGATACCACTCCCGTGCTCGTCCCTCCAACGTCAGTGGGAACACCCGACATCTCTGAGCGTGTGAGAGCCCCTGCACTCCGGTTATATCATTGAACCGCTCTATGTGCACTAGCGGGTCAGTCCGTCCAGCATATCTGAGGTCGGGGAGGCGGAAATCTCTCGGGATGACGGCCCCCATAATTTCCGCAGAGAGGGGTGACTCACTGTCCAGCATTATCCTCTAACTCGGCGCTTTATTGCAGCCCCTCATGTCATGACTGCGCTGGTCTTACCTCCTCCAGCTGTATAGCTCGATCAGGATCACGTGCTGCCACCTGGTCTCACTCTAGCTCAACATCATGCAGATTTCGTCGAAGCTCTCTTTTCTCCTCGTTCACCACCCGGTCATTGTTACCAACATCTAGCCTATCGGGGAATTGGTCCCCTCTCGCTTGGCTCCCTCCGATGCTTCGGGATCATTGGCCCCCTCGAGCTTCGACCCGTCTCTTGTCTGCGTAACTCTCTCATCACCATTCCTTCTATCCAAGCGGTCCTGCATTCCTACACCGCTTCTCCTACGCTCCTCCTGAGCTTCCCTTTGTCCACTTCTTAATTCGCACAGGATGGTTGTCAGGGTTTCCATCTGCCTTTCCATTTGTTCCATCCGTTCATGCATTCCCCGTTCTCGTGCCTCATTGGCTATTTCTCTCAGAGTTGCAGATTTGTTCAACCCTGTGTCTCCTCCCTGAGCACTACTTCCCGCCATATCCATGAGTTTCTCAGCCTTCTTCTTCTTCTTCTTCTTCTTTCGGTATACGGAAGCTTTTTGCTCAGCTCCCCACAGACGGCGCCAAAATGTTGATGCACGAATTTGTCTGTTCGGCAACAACGGTAATTCCTCCTCGCCTGATCAACCAACGCCACTCCCTGGTCGCCTCTTCACTAGTCTCCTCTGCTATCTCGAGCAGAAATGTCCGTTCCCTTCTCCTTCAATATCCTGCGTACACAAGTACCGGTCAGAGTGCGCCGGGTGGTTTTCCCGGCGTAAACCCTCCGACGCTCAAGTCAGCGATTTGGGTGTCTCGGAAAATCCTTTACCACAAATCCCGTGGTTTTGGCTCAATAAAATGAATACTTTTAAAAGCAAGAATCTCTCTTAGATCCTTTTTATGTTTTTTGTCCAACCCTTTTACCTTCTTCGATTGCGCCATTTATAGGCTTCTTGTGGATTCAGTCTCCACTCTTCACGTTTCCCACTTTCCGATTTAGCGTGCGTCATGGGTGTGTAAGCTGTTGATGGTGAACGTGGCAGTTTGAGAGGCTCATGCCTGAAGTTTCGGAGGGTGGGAGTGATAAACGGGCCTTATGCCTTGTGTTTTCTTAATGTCTGGCGTCACAGTCGTTGTTGTGGAGAGAATCTGCTGCTTCTGCTCCCGAGACGACCCCGTCCGAGACAGAGTAGGAGATCTTTGCTCGCAAAGGCATCCTGGTGAAGAATCTTTAATGGGACGGCAATCTCCACACGCACGGTCGGCGTAAATCTCCCTCCACCAAGTCGGCAATCCCCTCACTGTCGAGCAGGAACTTGGGATTACAGCCGAGATATCGTCCAGGGATCTTTGGCTCGTGTGGCTCTTGCGGCTCGTCTGGTCGTTATTGGACCCAACACTAGGGCTATTCAAAATTTAACTTTACAGACATTTGAGTCGAGTCAATTTTCAAGCGGCCGGTGGAATTACATATATTCTGAAGTTTTGGGTTGAGTTTTGCATGATCAGTTCCTTTATGGCTTAGTACTTACGAGTAAAGTTCGTTATTTGCTTTGATTAATTTTACCACTCTTTATGGTGTGTTTATCGATTCATAATCGGAATGAGCTTGAATCAGAATTAGTTAGAAGTTGCATGAGGTACAAGAATTAGAATAAATTATTTATTATACTATAAGAATTGGAATCGAAATGAACTGTATTTTCATTTATATGTTTATTTTGTCTTAAAATCGAAATGAATTGTTACAAGTTACTAAAATGACCTTAGATGATTATTGTCATTATTTACTATAATAGTTGTGATTATTATTATTATTACTACTACTAATTATAATTATTACTTTTACAATTATTGTTATTACTATTATTATTACTACTACTACTATTACTACTACTATAATATTTAAATGGGGGTAAAAAGATATTTTTAATTTTTACTCAGGATACAAATATTAATTATAATTAAATATTTAAATTTTAATTATAATTATTACTATTACAATTATTGTTATTACTATTATTATTACTACTACTACTATTACTGCTACTATAATATTTAAATGGGGTAAAAAGATATTTTTAATTTTTACTCAGGATATAAATGTTAATTCACTCCTCATTCCCACTTCATTTACTAAATCAAAGCTCATCATCAAAAAAAAAAAAAAGAAAAAAGAAAAGCTTCTTAGAGTTTTTTCTTTCTTTTTTTTAATCGGCAACGACAAAAGTAGTTTTTTTAACCTCTACCTCCCCAGATTCGAATTTGGGTGCTCAATCAAAACAAATTGCTTAAAAAACCATCCGGCCAAGTCCCTAGAGCAAATTAAATATATACATAAATAATAAAAAACTTGTGCTTCTTTTTCTTATTATGTTTCTTTATTATTGTAAAAGGAAAATAACAATAATAATAGTAAAAAGTTGATAAGTTATTATAATTATTAATTTTGTGAAGAACCAATTGAAAAGTTGGTTTTTAACCCACGATATACTTTTCACCAGTTTGATTTTTTTTTTTGGCTAAATAGTAGAGGACTTGCAAAACCTAAATTAATCTTTTAACTTCATCTACTCTCTTAGGATTATTTTAAATTTGAGTACCGAACATATAAAACTGTTCGAAAATCATCTAACCTACCGGCTTCACCACTTACCACTTTGAAATTATACTTAGGAAAGTATCTAGTCAATTGTTTATTGGGATTGTTGCCTTATATATATATATATACATATACATTTTGTCCAAAAAATGGTGATTATTAAGTTAGCTAAATTACATGCCGTGAAGCCAATCAATGTGATAATGTAATTAAAGTTTTTGCATGCAATAATTGGTAGCACACTGTTGCGGACCGCCCAAGTTGCTAATCCAATTGCCCACAAATTCCATGTCATGAGCTCAAGGCAAGGCCAAGAGTGCTAGCTTGACTCGATTCCGGAAATTTCTAAGCAACTCTAGCACATTTGAGCTTATACATACCTAGAATTCTCTACACATTTCTAACACATGTAAATATCTAGCTAGTAGTAGAATTCTCTAGAGCTTGAGAGTTTGGCAAGCCTCCTTATAAATAGGGCATGGCATTAGGCATTTGACCAACAAGCTTAGAGTAAGCAACTCAAGCACTCTTGTAAGCTCTCTTGTGATCTCTCTTTCAAGTAATACAATTTCTCTTATTCAGCTCCATTGCTCTTTTCTCTCTAGCTTCGAAAACCTCTAGGCTTAGCTAATCGAGAAGCTTAAAGGCCTACTTAGCGACTTTTGGCAAGAGTTGTCTAAGTACTGCGCGGGTTCGTTGTGCGAAATATTTATCTCGTGACAACATGCTAATCCTTTGATAGATGCTGATAAACGAGTCATCACTTCAGCTAGTTTGAAGAAAAACTTAGCCTTTGAATATGTCAATTTGGTATGACTGCCTACCAATTTAAAAGAGTTGGGAAGCTAGTTTAGCTTAATGTCTCAAGACTACTATTTGGTTACTGAATTTAATTGATTATAGCTCTCCAGACTTTGAATAAGCTTAATCTAGTGATTGATCAGTTGACTTTTGGTTCATGGTTTTGAGCCTGGATAGTCTATTTCTAGAAGTAGAACTTGTGGCCACCCAGATTAGATGATCTACACAGCCTAATATGCTCCTTAAACAATTAGTCTTTAGCCTATTGATGATTGTTAGTGTGTGTAGAGAAATATGTGTTGGATTTTTTAATCTAGCATTGTTGGATCCTTAATCCAATATTGGGCTTATATGTGAATAATTACGTGTTGCTATCTGTCATATAAAGTTACGCCCAATTAAAAGTGATCTATTTAATTTTTGGTATTATGAGCTTTAATGTATCTAATAGGGTGTGGGCTTTTAATGTGTAGAGACCCAATAGTATTCTAATTCTATGATGGGCAGAATTAGGAATACCCAGTGACAACAGAAAATAGTTGTGTTTATAAGTGGTTATGGTCCCCAGATTACACGTATTCGTTCCATTCTTTCTGATATCCCATCGTCAGAGAGAGAGCGCAGAGAGAACTAAAGGACTCTTTAGGAGAGCGTGTAGATATGAAAGGCCAACCACACTACTCCAGAGAGGAATTAAGCGATATAGATTCAGGTACGCTTCCGTATAATTCTATTATTGATTCTTGATGATACAACATGAATGTTCCTGGGTTTATGGGTTTATAAGTGATGGTTTTCATCAAAAGTTTTCTCTTACCCCAATAAGTGGTATCAGAGCCACATCATGTTTAATCATTGAGAATCAAATTTAATTTTGATTAATATCTAAATATTTGGTGTTTTCGAATTTAATAATACAAGAATTATTAATATTATTGAATTTGAGAACAAGTTAAGGATTAAATATTTTTGGTGTTCTTAAATAAAGTATTAATAAATTTGAGAACAAAATTGTGTTGCCTTCTAAAATAATAAATTCAGAATTAAGAAAAATAAATAAATATTCCAAAAGCTTGTTTTAAAATTTCAGTTTAAGGTTTAAAACCCGACGGCAGCCCAGCCACCACCGGCGGTCGAAAAAGGCAAGCCGTAGCCTGCTGATATGGTGAAAACGGCTGCCATGGGTAGCCGCATCAAGGAACAAAAAAAATAATAAATAAATAAGAAATTAAAAAAAAGGAATGGCCAAGGAACTGCCTTTAAGCCTAGCCGGTGGCCTCCAGCCGCTACAAACGGTTTAAAAGGGGCAGCCATGGTCGCGTCCTAAGGGAAGAGAAGAGGTAGCATGGTTGTCGCGTGCTGAAAAAGAAAAGAAAGAAAAATGGATTCTAGAGTTTCATACATAATATCTTAAAGGTACCTGAGGCGTTACAAACTTTCTTTTCAACAGAATAATAAAGAACTTTTCGTTTAAGTCCTAAACTTGTGCTGGGCTTAATGAAAATTAAGTTTAGAGCCCAATATTGGGTTTGATCGACTAGTATGAAAGGGTTATTTTGTATCAGCCCATTGAAATAAAGTTTTTAACACATTAAAAAAAAAGAAGGTTGGTTTGATTGTGGGCTGGTTCAGGATCCGATTCGGGTCAACCCGAGCCAATCCAACCCTGAATCGGTCAATTGTTGCCCAGTCAATGTCAACATTGACCATTGATTTTGACCGCTGCACATTGACCAGACTTTGACTCAATTTTTTTAATTTTAATTTTTGATATATTTTGGTGTAATTTTAAATACGAATATTGGTTGGTTTATATGTATTTTGAGATAAATTAATTGAAGCAACATGCTATCAAAGTGACCTCTCTTGTGGAAATTAATATATTTAGAATATAAACAGTTTTGTATATGTAATTTTTGTAAATATCGATCGGCCCCAAAGAAGGTTCATATTTAATAGAATTACATGTGCACCTGTGGTAATAAACATGTGATGATTATTTAGTCTTACACGTGAGCAATAAATCGGCCCAAAAGAATATTTATTATTTGACATGTTTTTATTATCAGTGTTTGATTACTGCACTAATATATCATTTACAAGTTAATATTTTGTCCAAAGATGAAATATTAATAGAGTCCCCGATATCTTGAGATTGGATTTTACCTTTATTTGAATTTAATTTTAGTTTTAAGACTAATATGAACTTGTTTTGTTTATTTGTTGTTCGTGATTCAGTTATGTCTGCTCCTAATATTATTGCCAATATCAATTCTATTCCTATACTAAATGGCTCCAACTTTAAATCATAGCACGAGAACCTCTCAATAGTTCTCACAGTCATGGATCTTGATCTTGCGTTAAGGGTTGATTTTCCCCTACCTTTTACAGATGAAAGTACTCTGATGATCAAAAGGAAATGGAAAGGTGGGAAAGATCAAATCGCATGTGTATCATGATCATGAAGAAGGCCATTCCAGAGGCATTCAGGGGCTCAATGACTGAAAAAGCAACTACAGCTAAAGAGTTTCTTGCACAAATTGAACAAAGGTTTGTCAAGAACGAAAAGGCTGAAGTTGGTATGCTCTTGACAAGTATAATTTTAATGAGGTATACGGTTAAAGACAATATCAGAGAGTATATCATGGAGATGTCTCAACTTGCTTCTAAGTTAAGAGCATTTAAGCTTGAACTCTCTGAGGGCTTGCTAGTGCATTTGGTTTTGATATCTTTACCAACATAGTTTAACAAGTTTAAGGTGAGCTATAATTGTCAGAAAGAGACTTGGTCTCTGAATAAGCTCATATCACACTGTGTTTAGGAAGAGGATAGACTGAAGCAAGATAAGGTAGAAAGTACTCACTTAGCCTTTACTCCTAAAGGCAAGAACAAAGGCAAGAAAAAGAAGAAAGATAAGGAAGTTGCAGATACAACACCTCAAAAGAAACAACAGAAGAAATCAGATGATCCAGTAGGCACTGGTTGTTTCTTTTATGGTGCTAAGGGAGGCAAGTTTCTTTTATGTTCTTATTATCAGTATTCAATACAAACCAGGTGATACTCCTGTGGCTAAGAAAGACAAGTTTAGTCTCAATAAATGTCCCAAAAAGAATTTTGAGAAAAAAAAATGCAAAAAATTCCTTATGTGTCAGCAGTAAGAAGTTTAATGTACGCTCAGGTTTGTACATGAGCAGATATTGTGTATGTTACTGGGATGTTAGATAGATATTTAAGTAATCCATGAGTAGACCATTAGAAAGCAGCCAAACGAGTCTTGCGGTACTTACAAAGAACAAAAGACTACATGCTCATATATCGGAGGTCGGATAAGCTTGAGATCGTTAGGTATACTGACTCTGATTTTTCTGGATGTCAAGATAGTATGAAATCCACTTCGGGTTACATCTATCTACTAGCTGGGTGTGCTGTCTCTTGGAAGAGTGCTAAACAGTCTCTTATAACCTCTTCTACAATGGCAGCAAAGTTTATAGCATGTTATGAGGCATCTAATCATGGAACATGGCTACAGAATTTTTTCACGAGACTGCGTATAGTAGATGGTGTTGATAGACCACTCAAGTTATTTTGTGACAATAAGTTAGTAGTGCAGTATTCCAATAACAACAGAAGCTCGACGAAGTCGGAGTATATCGACATCAAGTTCCTAGTTGTTAAAGAAAGAGTTCAGAGTAGACAATTGTCTATAGAGCACATCGGTACAAACTCCATGATTTCGGATCCACTTACTAAGAGACTGCCACTTAAGACATTTCATGAGCACACTACTCGTATGGGTGTCGTGTCATTTAAAGATATTCGGTTTTAGTGGGAGTTTGTGATTTTAGATGCTCTTATAATATAGGCATTTTTCAGTTGTTTCAGTTTATGGATATTTTGGGTTATTTTCTTCAGAAATAAAATTTTGGTTTATTCACTTTGAATCTTTGTATGGTTAGATCTCACTAAGGTTTAATGATAGGTCATAAATAGTCATGCTATATTTAGTTTAATTCCCTCATATTTTGATTGATCTCGTGCTAATTTGTGTAAATTATGTTTGATTTGATCTAGGAGCCAAAGCATGGAGATTAAGATAAAAAGTGGATAATAAGGGCTTTATTTGGGCTTTGCAATCGTGGGCCGACCATTAGCAATCAGAATTGGAGAAGGATTCGACTTCCTAGCGTTAAGAAAAGAAGAAACCGCAAGAAGAGGAAACCAAGTAAGAAAAGGAAAGCTAGCAATATTATAAAAGGGAAGCAAAACGTGACAAGCAAAAAGGATCCAACAACACAAGACACAAAAACAAAGCTTGGGCGTGAGAAGCAAGGATTCGGCTGCAACTTTTTCTTCTTTAAACATCTTTTGTTTTGTTTGGCCACCATGAGTGGCTAAGCTTTTAATTCCGATCCAGGGGTAATCAAATTCCAATTGTAGTTTTGTGAGGCTTTGAACTTAACAAGAATTTCTTCAATCCAAGTAATTTTTATTTCTTGTTCTTATTGTCTATGAATTATTGATATTGATTGAGTTGACGCCTTAATTCAATATTTATTTTTCTATCGCTAGTCTTGAGTTTGTGATCCGTAATTGTCATGAATGAATGAATTGAGTAGCAAGGAGTTGGCTCATGTGTGTGTATATTGGTGGCCAACAATTACATAGCTTGCATGATAGGCTCTAGGGAAATAAAAATACAAATTGATTGAATTGGAGTAATCTGAATTAATTGATCTTGTTTTAGTCATTCTCACTATTCTTAATGCTGTCACTTAATTTGATATGGAACGATGATGATTAAATTGGTGATAAGTTTGGATTTAAGGCGATTGTTTGAGTCTATTTACATTAGGAGAATAATTACTTTCAGGATTCGATTAAGTAGACTAAGTTCTTGGATTGAGTAATTTATATTTTTGGCCTATGATCAAAATTGCAATTGGATGGAATTGACACCCTTGGATTGGAAGTTTGGTAAGATTGATTTTCCTTGTTTAAATTTAAGTTTTGTTTTGTTTCATTTTATTTTATTTTATTTTATCAAATTCTCGTTAAAAACCCTTGAATCAGTAATCGGTTAATTAATCACTAACTAACCGTTTATTTCGAGAACCGAGAGAAGAAAAGCGGCTTCGGTTTCCACTGGCGAATAAGCTCGAATCGTTACCAAACGACGTTTTCCTAAGCAGTTGATAAATTCCAGAAAGGTCATGGCCGGATTCGGTCTTAGTTTTCCACTAGGTTGTCCGAATAAAAAGCGAAAGGAAAGAGGCGACAAGCGGTTTGCCGATTTCCACTTATCGGTTCGCCGATTAAAGTCGATGCTTCATAAATCGTAATTGGTCTTCCGTTTTCCTCAATCGGTTAAACCGATAATTCCCAGAATCCTTCAAAGAGTAAACGGCTCGCGGTTTACACTAAACGGTGATCCGTTTATTGGCAGAAACTTGCAAATCCAGAATTTTTCTTGGGAAATTAATTTTTGTTTTAAACTTTGAGAAATTAAATACATAGTTCTCTAGGGATTCGACCTGGTCTCACCATTTCTACAATTTTATTTAGGTGAATCAGTATTTGTTTTTGAGGAGCTTCGACAACTCCCGTCATTTAAGGTGGACTAGTTGGAAATAGGCATGTTAAGATCACAGTATATGAAATTTATATGCTACACATCCACATCTTGATCCATGTCATTTAGTTGTATTGGCATAGTGACCATTGAAAGGTCGAGTTACGATAATTGTAACGAAGGTTGCTTTAATCCTATGTTGGTATGATTGATGGACTAGATTGGTTGTAGGTACATTTCGACAATTATAGTAAGGTTGAGCTCATTCGGTTATTTTCGCAAAACCTAATTATAAGGTTACACATATAGCACAAGTGGGAGATTGTTGGATTTTTTTAATCTAGCATTGTTGGATCCTTAATCCAACGTTGGGCTTATATGTGAATAATTATGTGTTGCGATCTGTCATATAAAGTTAGGCCCAATTAAAAATGATCTATTTAATTTTTGGTATCATGGCTTTAATGTATCTAATAGGGTGTGGGCTTTTAATGTGTAGAGACCTAATAGTATTCTAATTCTATGATGGGCAGAATTAGAAATACGCAGTGACAACAGGAAACAGTTGTGTATATAAGTGGTTATGGTCCCTAGGTCACACGTATTCTTTCAATTCTTTCTGATATCCATCGTCAGAGAAAGAGCACAGAGAGAACTAAAGGACTCTTTAGGAGAATGTGTATATCTAAAAGGCCAACCACACTACTCCAGAGAGGAAGGCCAACCATACTACTCCAGAGAGGAATTAAGCGATATGGATTCAGGTACGCTTCCGCATAATTCTGTTATTGATTCTTGATGATACAACATGAATGTTCCTGGGTTTATGAGTTTATAGGGGATGGTTTTCATCAAAAGTTTTCTCTTACGTCAACAATATATACTTTTTTTACCGCATCATCTTTCTTATCTACTTCAATTCACAGATATCTCACTAAGAACATTTCCTTCTGGAAAAATTGAGCAAAAGTTGGACGCTGGTGGTGACTTTCCTCGAAAAACATTGTCTACGCTGGAGAAACATCAAAATGGCAATTTGGCAGCCGCTTTATGACAGGAAAGTCCTTGTAAAAGAAATGATCGAATCTGGTAGCAGCTAGAAATATGAACAGCCAAATATTTTGAAAGCTCTGTGATGGAATTGACGACTCCAGAATTTTCTGGATTCCACATGTATGAAAGTGGCGAAAGGTTGGTAACTATTGCAGGATTATGAGTTGATTATTCTAGCACTACAAGAAAAAGCGATTTATGTAACCATTGTTTTGCAGTTATATATGACCATTTTTTACGGCTTTAAAACAACAAAGAGGGGATACATACACAAGTGTTCCAAAGGCTTTGTAATTGCCTTTTAGCATTGCAAAGTGTCTTTTGTGACGGTGAAAGTTGGGTGATAAAAGCTAGTAACGGTCACCAAAATAAATAACCACCTTGTCACATAAAGTAATATGGGTTGAATCCTTAATAAAGTAAGCTTATGACAAGTAGAAGCAGTCATAATTCATAAATGCTTAATTTTTCCATTATTTTGTGATATTTGTCACTGTTTTATCAGATTTTCCTAATATTTGTCAATTCGAACAAAAATTCAACATTGTGCATCAAAATATTGAAACACTAAAATTAAATAGACATGATACTATCCATAAAAATTCAAATTATATACTAAAAATAAATTTGACTTTGACACCAAGCCACAAATCTCGAATTCAAATATTAAAAGTTTGAACAAATCCAACTATTGGCCTACGATCCAAAGTCATGATAAAAAAAAAAAATATGAGTCGAGAAGTCTCTAATGCATCTTATCAATGATAACCTGCAACTAAGGCAATATATATTAAAAATGTACGAGATAAAGACATCTAAATATCATAATTATATAACTAAGCACTTCTTGCCAGCAATAATTAGAACTCTTGGTTAATGTCTCTATCCCTTGTTGAAACTCTTAGCTAATTTGTAGATCTAATATCCATTTTCCAAAAATAATATCAACATCCAACATATGAGTAATGAATAATAATTTTACAGGTAAAAACACTTACTTGTGTTAGCATATGTGATTAAGTAAAGCCTTAGTAGAAAAGGATATTGGGAGTTTACTTAAACTCACTGAGCTTGCTAGACACTCACATAGCTGATACATAGCTGATATACTCTCATGCTGAGCTGGTAGAATTTGTCTATTGAGATTGCAACAGAACTCGTCTATTGTAATAGTATCTAGTAGCTTCTATGATTAGCTTGGCAAGATCCAATTCAGTTACTATATAAGTGACATTGTAAACATTCATTCATTATACATGTATCATAATCAGCTGTTTCCTGCTTCTAGTATTCTATTTAAATGTTCTTTCTGATTTTCTATCATTTTCTCAGTTACCAAACACTTTCTTTACAAATGCAAAAATGGTATTAGAACTCATGGCTAATACAAATCAAAATTCACATTCATATAACTTTGTCACACCAATCAAACTCAATCAGAATAATTTTATGATATGGAAGAATCAAGTTCTTGCTTCCGTTAAAGGTAATGGATTGGAAGGTTTTATCACAAGAGCTAGTCAATGTCTAGATTAGCATATTCCTCAAACTACTAAAGCCTCAAGCTTATTAAATGCTGGATCGGGTTCAAGAACTGAGTATCTTGCTTTTGCTGCTTAGATGAGGACTGATCAGTTGCTTCTTTGCTGGATTTTTTCCTCCATACAAGAAAATTTTACTTGCATCTGTAATTTACTGAGTATCTTCTTATGAGCTATGAGAGTCATTTACACATATGTTTATTTCTCAAGCTCAAGCAAGAATAATCCCTCTTGAGATGCAACTTCAAATGGTTAAGAAAAGATCTATGACCATAAATGCTTGAAATACTAATTGAGCAATCCAAAAGGGGGGTGAATTGGGTTTTTTAAAAAAATATTGCAACTAAATTCGAAATAAAATAACTTAATGCACAATGAAAAATAAAAAGATAGAGTAAGAGAGAACAAACACAATGATTTTTACGTGGTTCGGTAATCCCCGCCTATGTCCACGCCTCCAAGCTCACCGGACTTGGGGATTTCACTAAGCAATCCTCCAAGGCCTCAAATGTTTACAATTGACTTCTAAGGTGTCAATGGACCTTTACAACAAGAGATTATCCCCAATCTTTTAACCCAAGTGTATCCCAACACTTACAATCACTCAAAAACAAAAGATAACAAATTGTTTTTCTCACACACAATATTTAAGATTACAAATCAATACCCAATATGTGAATAAGATGAAGTAAGAAAGTGTTTGATGCTCTGTGAAGATTGTATACTCAGGTATAAGCTCAATGGTCGTGTGGTGATCAACATTTGATTTGATTTGAATGAGCTTATTTATATTTGGAGCTGAAAACTAGCTGTTATTGACTTATCATTAGAAAATGGATCGCCGTTAACTGTTAACGGTTAACCATTTGTTCTAGTCAAAGTTACCGTTGGGCTGAATTTCAAATAAACGGTTGACCGTTAGTCACTACCCTTTCGCCGTTAAGATCCAGAGACCTGCACAACAAAATTCTTTTAACCGTTCTTACTAAATGGTTAAAGATTAACAAAGAATGTTATTCTGGAAATTATCAGTTAGCCGTTTATGTATTATCGGTTCACCGTTAAATTCCAGAAATCTGCATTACAAATTTCAACTAACCGTTCTTCCTAAATTGTTAAGGGTTAACAACGTTTGTCATACTGGATATTATCGGTTGTCGTTATCACATTAATGGTTACGTTAAATTCCAGAACTTATAAAATAAAATGTTTAACTAGTTTGCTTTAAACTGTAAGAGATTAGACATGATTCATTTTTAATATTATCGGTTAATTAAAAACAACGGTTCGCCGTTTACCTTCGACAAATTTGGAAGCTAATCGGTTAAAGCGTAGGAAATAATCTTTTTCTGAACATTACGGTTAGCCTTTACCCTAAACGATTAGCAGTTAAAAATAATGGTTAGCCATTTACGTCCAGTGGCTGGTTTTTAATAAGTGTTAAAGCAATCGGTTGAAACTGTAGATGGGGGTTGCGAAGAGGGAGGTCGCGAAGAGGAGGTGCTGCCAGGGTCAAACCCGAAATAACCAAGAAGTGCCATTGCAATGATCTCATCTCTTGATCAATGCTCGCTCACGAAAGGATCAACAGACCGGATCTGTTGCTGATCGTGAGAGAGAGTATCTAGATGATCAAGAATCAGCTACTGTCGCTTAGAAATCCAGCGTACATCATCAGCTAGCTGCTGTAAAATATCTTAAATGGGTGACGAAACCGGAGCTGGAGGCTTTTGAGGAGCAGAAGGCTGCTTAAAAGCTGAGGGCTGCTCAGAAGCTGGAGGCGGCTCGGGAATCAAAGGAACATCAGTATCCATCTCATGCACGGTAGAATCAGAAGGGGCTGACGGCTAATGAGCATCTCGATGACGAGACAGTGGAGGACGAGCTCCAAGTCTGAAGTCAGGAAGCTGATCCGGAGAATAAATGTCGATAAGCATCCGATCATCCTCAGGAGCAATCAAAGTGTCCTGATTCTTGGAGTTGGAGGTCTTGTGTCATTGACCGTTCCTCCTAGTAAATCCAATACAACTCATAGCTTCGCGACCAATCTGTTTGGGCTCTTTATACACGGCATCCCCGATAGGCATACGAAAGTGACGCAGTATCTTAGTGATGATACTGCCATAGGGACGCGAGCGGTGAGAAACCGCAGGAGTAGTCAACATGTGGCGCACAATGATGTTTAACCGGTTTGCTTTAAACGGTAAGAGATTAGCACATGATTCATTTTTTAATATTATCGGTTAACCGTTAAAAATAACGGTTCGCCGTTTACCTTCACCAAGTTTGGAAGCTAATCGGGTAAAGCTTAAGAAATAACCCTTTTCTGAACGTTACGGTTAGCCTTTACCCTAAACGGTTAGCCGTTAAAAATAACGGTTAGTCGTTTACGTCCAGTGGTTGGTTTTTAGTAAGTTTTAAAGCAATCAGTTGAAGCTTTAGAAAATAACAATTCTCTGCATTTTATCGGTTAACCGTTAAAATTAACGTTTCACTGATTATGCACAGAAAACCATATTTTACAGAATTTTACAGAGAATGTTATTCCTGTTTAACCAAAGCTTGTAAACACACAAAGAAAATTTTTGGCTTTTAAGAAAATATTTGATATTATGAAACTCCAACAAATTGATCAAAAGAGATTAAGGTTTGTTATCATCAAAATCAATAAAAAAGAACATTTACATGTTAACAATGGTTTTTTTTTTCCCTAAGTGAAATGCCAAGCTGATAGTCTTGCTATTGTTGGTAAGCCTATTTAATACAGTAATCTGATTACCTACATATTAATTGGCTTGGACTCTCAAGATTATAAGTCTCTCGTTATTGCCTTGCTTGCTAGCGTAAAAGTATGAGGTTAGATGATTTGTATGTGTTGTGGGAGAAAATTTCTTTGGTGAAAACCATCACCTAAAAACTTAGGAATATTTATGTTGTATCACCAAGAATCAAAAACAAAATTATGCGAAAGCATACCCGAATTCATATCGCTTAATTCCTCTAGAGTAGTGTGGTTGGCCTTTCAGATCTACACGTACTTCTATATAGTCCTTTAGTTCTCTCTACGCCATCTCTGATGGTGGGATATCAGAAAGAATGGAAAGAATACGTGTGACCTGAGGACCATAACCACTTATAGAGACAATTGTTTTCTGTTGTCCCTGGGTATTCTTAATTCTGCCAATCATAGAATTAAAATACTATTGAGTCTCTACACATTAAAGGCCCACACCCTATTAGATACATTGAAGCTCTTAATATCGAAAATCTAAATAGATTACTTATAATTAGGCTTAACCTATGTGATGCACACATAATTATTCACATATAAGCTCAATATTGGATTAAGGATTTAACAATACTAGATTAGAAATCCAACAATCTCCTACTTGGGCTATATGTGTAACCTTATAATTATACTTTACAAAAATAACCGTATGAGCTCAACTTTTTCATCATTGCCGAAATGTATTAATAACCAATCCGGTCCATCAATCATACCAACATAGGATCAAAGCAGCCTTCGTTACAATTATCATAACTCGACCTATCGATGGTCACTATGCCAATACAACAGAATGACATATATCATGATGTGGATGTGTAGCATGGAAATTTCATGCAATGTAATCTTAATATGCCTATTTTCAACTGATCTACTTTAAACCTTAGTAAGATCTAATAATACAAAAATTCAGAGTATGAATAAACCAAAACTTTATTTCTGTAGAAAATAACCAAAATATCCATAAAATGTCTATATTACAAGAGCATATAAAAAACCACAAGCTCCCATTAAAACTGAATATCTTTAAATGATATGACACCCATAAGAGAAGTGTGCTCATGAAATATTTTGGGTGGCAGGCCCTTAGTAGGCGGATCCACAATCATGAAGTTTGTACAGATGTGCTCTATAGACAACTGTCCACTCTGAACTATTTCTTTAACAATTAGGAACTTGATGTTTATATACTTGACTTTGAGCTCCTTATTATTGGAATATAGTACTGCTAACTTATTGTCACAAAATAACTTGAGTGGTCTGTCAACACCATCTACTATACGTAGCCTTGAGACAAAATTCCGTAGCCATATCCCATGATTAAAGACCTCATAACATAATATGAACTCTGCTGCCATCATAGAAAAGGCTATAAGAGACTGTTTAGCACTCTTTTAAGAGATAGTACCCTTAGCTAGAAGATAGATATAACCCGAAGTAGATTTAATTCTATCTTGACATCTAGCAAAATCGGAGTCAGTATACCCAACGATGTCAGGCTTATCCGACCTCCGATATGTGAGCATGTAGTCTTTTGTTCTCTGTAAGTACTACAAGACCCGTTTGGCTGCTTTCCAATGGTCTACTCCTAGATTACTTAAATATCTGCCCAACATCCCAGTAACGTACGCAATATACGTACAAACCTAAGCATACATTAGACTTCTTACTGCTGACGAATAAGAAATCTTTTGTAATTCTTTTTCCTCAAAATCATTCTTTAGGCACTAATTGAGAATAAACTTGTCTCATTTAACCACAAGGGTATCACCTGGTTTGTAATTTTGCATGCTATATCTCTTGAGAACTATTTCAATACAGCTATTTTGTGATAATCCAAGAATACCCAAGAGCGATCCTGGTGTATCTGTATGCCTAATACAAAAGAGGAGTCACCAAGATTTTTCACCTCAAAATTCTTAGTTAGAAATCTCTTAGTGTCATGCAATAAACCTATATCGCTACTGGCAAGTAAAATGTCATCGACATATAAAAACAAAAAAATATATTTGCTCCCACAGAACATATGGTATATGCAATCATCGACTAAATTTATCTCGAAACCAAATGAGATGATTACTTGATGAAACTTGAAATACCATTGTCGAGATGCCTGTTTAAGCCTATTGATGGATTTCTTGAGTTTGAAATCATATTCTTTGGGTCTCCAGACACAGTGTTTTTGTTGCACCATATAGATTGTCTTTTCAATATCAGCATTGAGAAACACTGTCATTACATCCATTTGATGTAACTCAAGATCGAAATGTGTCACCAATGCTATTATAATCCTAAAAGAGTATTTTGAAGAAACTTGAGAGAAAGTCTCTTTATAATCGATACATTCTTTCTGTGTAGAGCCCTTTGCGACAAGACGCGCCTTGTACCTCTCCACATTGCCTTTCAAATTCCTCGTAGTCTTAATATCCATTTGCAACAAATAGATTTCGCACCTTCTAGCAATGGGACAAGATCCCATATGCCATTATCATTCATAGACTTCATCTCCTCATTTATGGCATCAATCCACTTTTGAGAGTTAGAACTTTCCGTGACTTGACGGAAATTGATTGGATTATCTTCCATCATTCCAATGTCAACCTCATGTTGTAACACCCCAAAAATTACCCATGAAAACACAAGGGTAAAATTGGAATGAAACCTTACATAATTTATTCTTATTAATAAATCTCAAGAAAAATAATAATTATTCATACTCCAACTGAAACCTTACATAATTTATTCTTATTAATAAATCTCAAGAAAAATAATAATTATTCATACTCCAACTGAAACCTTACATAAAACATCTCAGATAAAGTCTCTAAAATAACAAGAGTCCCTAATCTAAAATAAAAATTCTAGCTAAATTTAATCTTTTAAGCAACTTCAAAGATCCACTAAGAAAATTCTGCATCTAAGAACCCAAGCCACATCTCTAATCAATCTGTAAAATATTAGAGACGAGGGGTGAGCCATCAACTCGGAAAGCAAATCCATGCATAATGTTTGAAAACCTTTGTCATTAAACTTTTAAACATTTTATAAGAACATCTTCTTTCAACATAAGGGGTGGATTCATGTAAAAGCATTAAAAACATTAAAACATTCATAAAAACATTAAAAACATAAACACTGGTAGCTCATGCCTCATAGTCATCATTCATCATTCATCTTTCATCATTCGGGGTACTATACCCCGCATTGTTCCTCGTTCAGGGAACTATATACCCTACATTATTCATAACATCCTTGTGCATAAAATCATCATCATACCAGCAAGCTGACCATGACATTACATAACAAAATAACATTTGCATCGTACATATTACTACGGATTATGAGCCAAAACATTTTTGAATCCACCTTACATCCTTTCATAAATAGCATTTAAAGACTTCTAAAACATTTAAAAACTTTTCTTGGACATTTAATTTTTTTTTAGTTAGAAAATTCTTTAAGAAAACATTTTGTTTGAGAAATCTAATTTCTTAAGAAAAATTCATTTTAAAATACATTTATATAAATTCATTTAAAAGTATTTTTATTTTTTAAAATTCATTTAAATATTTTAGAAATCAGTTTTGTAAAAATTTTCATTTTAATGTATTTCTTATAACATAAATTGCATTTATTACAAAGCATATCATGCATGAATCAACTTACCTCCATCCGTATCAATCAATTCAATACCTCGAGAAACAACCAACGAGCTCACCCACTTCCTATAATCATCATAAAAATTTTCTTATCAATATCATCTCTAACCTTAAACATAATCCCAATCATCCTTAAATCATAGGCACTTATACTAACTTAATACTTATACATATTCTAGACATATCCTATACTTATGAGTATCTTGCATATGCTGATTTTTTTTTATAACCTATACACATGTCGGAAACAATGAAAATTTATAGAAACCATCAACATGCATAGCATTGCATACAATATTTCACAAAAATCAGCACGAGTGAAATTTAAGTCGAATATTGACTTTTCACCAATGTAATAAAATTGTCGGCATTGCCCAAAACAGACTTTTATCATTTAGAAAATTCATAAAATATTGATTACTTGAAATAATATGTTTCTTTTTCTAATTACTGAAGGCACATTCAGAAGGCATATATTTAAATTCATAATTTTTGGGCCTTTGGAACTATTTTAAAAGCGTTTTATTTCCAAACATTTAATTTGTCCAGAAAATTCCAGATTTGAAAAGCAATTTCAAAACTTCAGATCTTTTATTTTACATGGCCAATAATGTGATTCCAGTTTTCAAAACGGAGGAAATATTAAAATTTCATTATAAAATCCTAACATGGCATGTAATATTCATAAATTAGCCCAATCATAAACATTTCAGCACGCACTGAAAAGCGGTTTCGGATCTCAGAACCACAAGTACGATTTTTAATAATTTAACCATAAAGAATAAAGCTACGAAATTAAACATGCAAGCATAGGAAACATAGATCCGTTGATATACAAATCACCATGAGTTTTAAGGATGCGTAACCTTATAGAAAAATTTCCAGAAGTGAGAACCACTGCTGAAAATCGGAATTTTCCAGCACCAGTAACCCAACTTCGAAAAACCATAACAATTTGCATACTCTGGAGATTTCAACACAAAACCTATCAATGGAAACCTTAGGATGTCTAGTTTTATGATATGTAAACGTATTCACATGATTCTAAATAAAGAAAATGGTTTCAAATAAGGAATACAGACTGTTTATATCATCACAACATTACAAACACAGATATATTACCTAAATCATACTACATCTAATTAAACGTAAAAAAAGAAAAAGAAATCACATAAGTCAAAGAAATTTTTAATACCTCAAGGCAAACACCAAGCAAAGAAGTTTTAAAATTTTCTTTTTCTTCTTCAAAGGCTTATGTTTCTTTCTTCTCTTTTTCTAAGGTTTATAACAACGTAGAAAATAAAAGACGGCTTCCTCTTAAAAAAAAGATGGCTTCATCTTAAATACTTGGTAATTAATAAATATATTTAAAAAAAAAAAACGTGAGTTTAAGAAAATTCTTTTTTTTTAATAAAAACTAATAAGTTACATAACTTATTTAAAATAATTTGATAAATTTTCACTCACACACAAACCTCAATAATAATTATCCTACTTAATTTAATAAGGGTAAAAGAGAAAAATAAATTAAATAAATAAAGTGGGCGTTACACAACTTCTCCCACCCTAAAAAAAATTTCGTCCTTGAAATTTAGAGCCTTACATTAATCCTCAAATAGCTGAGGATATTTTTCCTTTATTTGATCCTTTCGCTCCCAAGTGGCTTCTTCTGCTGTATGATTCGCCCAACGAACCTTTACCAAAGGAATAACCCTTCTCCTTAGCACTTGTTCTTTTCGATCCAATATCTCCATTGGTTGCTCTTCATATGACATATCATTGGCAACTTGAATAGATTGGTAATCCAATATATGATAAGGATCAGTCATGTACTTCCTCAACACTGACACATGCAATACATTATGAAGCCTTGAAAGGCTTGGTGGTAACGCCACTCGATATGCCACTGGGCCGATTCTCTCCAGAACCTCAAAATGTCCAATAAACCTAGGGCTGAGCTTGCCTCTCTTCCCAAAACGAAAGACTCCTTTCTATGGTGAGACTTTTAGGAACATATTGTCTCCAACTTGAAATTCTAAATCATGTCTACGTCGATTTGCATAGCTCTTACGCCTACTCCGGGTTATGCAGACTCTTATTAAGCTTGATCTTATCGTAATATATACCAATTCCGGTCCCAAGAGTTTCCTTTCACCAAGCTCATCCCAACATATCGATGACCTACACTTCCTCCTATATAAAGTTTCAAAGGTGCCATGCCAAATAAATTGTTATTGTAGGCAAACTCTATCAGTGGTAGATGTTCTTTCTAATTACCTCCCAGATCTAACACACAAGCTCGCAACATGTCCTCGAGAGTTTGGATAGTCCTTTCCGATCAGTCCATATGCGAGGATGAAAAGCGATCTTTCAATTTCAACTTTGTTCCAAACTTCCTCTGCACCGGTAGCATAAATTAGAAGTAAAATATTGATCTCTATAGACAATGGACCTGTACTCCATGTAACCTTACTATCTCATCAACAAAAGCTTGCAACTTCAAGCTTATCGGTGGCCTTCATTGGTGAAGTGATCGATTTAGTCAAACAATCTACAATTACCCAAATTGAGTCACAACTCTTCCTCAAACGAGGTAACCCACTCACAAAGTCCATGGTAATGTGCTCATTTCTATTTTGAATTGGAAGCTTGTGAAGAGAGCCCATGGGCCTCGTGTTTAATTTTACTTGACACATACTTCAAACATGATAAGCTATATCACTCTTCATGTTCCTCCACCGAAATTTTGTTTTGGGTCTCGATATATTTTAGTGCTTCTAGAATGAGCACTAAATGTAGAATCGTGCCCTCGTGCATTATCTTTTCTTGACTCAATCATATTTGGTACACAAAGTCATTCGAGAACCATAAAGTACCATTATTGTCCGATCTAAATTCTAAACGTCCAACCCTTACTGCGTGATAATATCTACGAGTTTTGGATCCTCACTTTGAAAAGCCTTAATCCTATCAATCAACGTGTGAACACTCAAGTAAGATAAAATATTCGCTGCGTGTAATGATTTCAATTTCCATCTTAACTTTAGATCCTCCAATATGTGGCCTTGAGTAGTTATTATATGTGCTAAACAATCGGATGATTTCTATTTAGAAGCAACACTACATTCGCCTTACCGGGATGGTAGTGAATCACAATCATAGTCTTTCACCAAATCTAACCATCTTTTTGCCTTAAGTTCATTTCTTTCGGGTAAACAAATATTTCAAACTTTTATGATCCGTATAGATTTCACAAGTCTTACCGTATAGATAGTGTCTCCGGATCTTTAAAGGCAAAGACTACATAACTCTAAGTCATGGGTTGGGTAATTCATAATTCTTTAATTATCGATGTCATAAGCAATCACCTTGCCGTCTTTGCATCAATACATATCCCAACCTCTTGGGGCTTCATTATAAATAACAAAGCCACCTCCACAAAGGCGTATCGGGCAGAGCGGAAACCAACCTCTTCTTCAACTCGCGAAAGGCTGTACTCACATTCATTACTCCATTCAAACTTCGTTCTTTACGGTCAATCTTGTTAATAGGGGCTGCAAGTCTAGAGAAACCATCCACAAATCTTACGTAATATCCGGTAAACCTAGGAAGTTCACGATTTTAGTAACATTAGTTGGTCTTTACCAATTCAAGTGACCTCGATCTTAGCTAGATCAACATAAATACCATCCTTAGTAACAATATGCCCTAAAAAGACTACTTGGTCATGCAAAACTCACACTTCTTAAACTTTGCATAGAGCTTTTCTCCTAAAGTGTTTGAAGACCATCTTCAAATGCTCCTCGTGTTCTCCATAGTCTTAAAATATACAAAATATCATCAATGAAGATGATCACGAAATGGTTAAGGAAAGATCGGAATACCTTATTAATCAGCTCCATAAAAGCTGTATGCTTAAGGAAATATAGGAAGACCCTATTAATCAGGTCCATAATAGTTGTAGGAGCATTAGTTAACCCGCAGGGTATCTCGAGAACTCATGGTGCCCATATCGAGTTCTAAAGGGCTCTTAGGTACATCTTAAGTTTTCACCTTAAGTTGATGATACCCAGACCGTAAATCTCTCTTTGAGAATACTGCTGCATCTTGCAACTGATCAAAAATATTTTCTATGCGGGGAAGAGGATATCTATCCCTAATGGTAATTGAGTTCAATTTTCGGTAGTCAATGCATAACCACATAGAACTATCTTTCTTCTTCAAACAACAAATGTACTCCCCAAGTAGACACACTGGGGCGAATAAAGCCCTTATCAAGAATTTCTTGCGGTTGAATTTTCAATTCTTTCAACTTAATAGGTGCCGTACAATAAGGTACTTTGGAAATAGGTGCTATGCCGGTGCAATGGAGAATTCAATCTCCGATCAAGAGATAAGCCGGACAAGTCCTCCAAACACATTAGGAAACTCCCACAACAACATTAATGTCTCCAAGAGAAACCTTGCCACTCCCATCAACCACTACACAAGCTAGAAATTCCTCACACCCTTTTGCCAACATCTGTCTAGCTTTAAGTGCAGATATTAATCCTCCACAGCTACTCCGTCTACCTTGAAATCGAAATTCCTTCTCTCCAGGAATTCTAAACATAATCTCCTTAGAAAAACATTCAATACTAGCATGATAAGTGCTCAACTAATTCATCCCCAAAATAACATCACAATTCTACATATCCATCGGTAACAAATAGACAAGAAAGTCTCTACCTCCCAAACTAATCAAGCAAGACTTATACACTCGATTAATCATTATACTATCACTCATGGGAGTTGCAATAGATAAGTAATATCCTAGTGGCTCAGTGTTTTTACTTATATAACAAGCAAATGTCATAGATATGAAAGAATGAGTAGCACCAGAATCAAACAATGCTCTAGCATCTCTAGAAAACAGGGATATAGTACTTGCCACAACATTATTAGATGCATCAGCATCTTGTTCTGTAATTGTGAAAACACGACCCTGAGCTCTAGGCTTCTTCCTCTGACTACCATCAGCTTGGTCACCAGTAGCTTGGATCCTCTTCTTAGGACAATCCCTGATCATATGACCAGTTTGTACCCTGAAGGCACTCTCCTTGATGTGTCCTCCCACAAGTCTTACACAATGGAAAGTTCTTCTGGAAAGAAAAAACATCAACACCTTTTTGTTCATTCTTAGAGCCACTACTATTATTCTTCTGAGTTTGAGCACTTTTATTATCGGGGCCTTTACCATAAGGTCCTCCAGGCCGAGTCCTCTGATTTTGTCACTCACGCCTCTTTTGAGACTCATTCAGCTGCCTCTCTCTCCTTCCAAAGCTTTATCTACCATATCAGCATATTCAGTTAGCCTCAATGGTTCAATAATGTCTCTAATAGATGGTCGTAATCCCTCAAGAAAACGTCGGCACTTCTTCTCCTCAGTATCGACCAATGTCAAAATAAAACGAGATAGGGCACAAACTTATTTCCTTGAACCAAGTCTACAAAGTCTCTCTCCATCTGGTTGGCCACACTCCATGGAAAATACTTCTCATAGAAAGCATCAACAAATGCCTTCCATATAATTGGTCTCGTACCAAGACTCCTCCTCAACATTCGAGCTGTGGCTTCCCACCAGTGATCTGCCTCACCCTGAAGAGTAAATGTGGGAAAGACCACCCTAAGCTCATCGCTACAACCAATAGCATCTAATATCTTCTGGATTTGCTTAAGCCACACCTCAGCAACCATAGGATCAGTTGTCCCATGAAAAGCAAGTGGTCCTAATTTCTGAAACTGTTCTAATGTCACATTCCCTCTATTACCTACAGAACTGCTCTGTCCCTCATTTCTAACATTATAAGATGAGCCTCCACCACAAGCAATCCCCTCCAATAGACGAGTCTATGTCTCTAGAATACTAGCTAGCATCTGCATCATTGGGTTAACATTTTGAGTCATCTCGTGAATAGTGGGGTCTCCCTCATCAATTACCTGTTGTGGATTACTTGACCTAGCAACATTCCCCATATTGGTTCTTCGATTAGCAACCCTAGCACCAGTTCCTCTAGTAACATTTCGGGAACTAGTTGCCCTAGCAGTTACCCCATCACCCTCTTGTGGCTGAGTTTGGTCATAATTAACAAAAGCAAATCTATGGGCCATTTTCCTATGGGTCATCAAACATATACATGTAAAGAAAAATTTTCACTGAAACATTTCTTTCAAAATACTAAGCAAAATCATAGACATATACATAAACATATTTATAACGAAACTTTAACAAACATTTCAATAGGAACCACAAACAATGCAACATTTGCAATCATTCAAGCAAATATATCATAAGAGTATGGTTTTCCGACATATCTAAAATTAGCTCCTGGCTATACTAAATCATGTCTTAGGCACTAAAATACCTATTACCTCACTTGCATTAAAATTATAATCTTACCCTATAAATCTTTAACCTCATGTGTCTACAGAATCCTATCCTTCGCTTTGATACCACAAATGTAACACCCCAAAAATTACCTATGAAAACACAAGGGTAAAATTGGAATGAAACCTCACATCATTTATTCTTATTAATAGATCTCAAGATAGACAATAATTATTCATACTCCAACTGAAACCTTACATAAAACATCTGAGATAAAGTCTCCAAAAAAAAAAAAAACAAGAGTCTCTAATCCAAAATAAAAATTCTAGCCAAATTTAATATTTTAAGCAACTCCAAAGATCCACTAAAAAAATTCTTCATCTAAGAACCCAAGCCACATCTATAATCAATCTGTAAAATATTAGAGACGAGCGGTGAGCCATCAACTCGGTAAGAAAATCCATGCATAATGTTTGAAAACCTTTGTCATTAAACCTTTAAACATTTTATAACAACATCTTCATTCAACATAAAGGGTGGATTCATGTAAAAGC